>OZ012679.1:18299926-18624926 GCA_963942445.1 Argyra leucocephala | reverse complement strand
ATCATTAGTACTATATTATGATCTATTACTTAATTATGAAATAAAATTAGTACTAAAATTAACTATTATATAAATTGCCAGAACTCTACAAAACTCTACAAAAATTTTCTAAATTCTCAAAACCAAAATAATAATAAGATTTAATTTAATTTAATTCTTTTTTTAATAAGTGCAGCAACTTGCACGACGTGCAATACCTAATTCTGTCCAGGAAGTAAATCTACTCAAAATTAATAACAAAGAATACAAATAAATAGTTTATGGCGTGTTAGTATCACTTTTTCATACATATTGTTTAATTTAGATTTGTGGAATTCGATTTTTCACTCTATCCGCTAGTGCATTTTTTGATATAGTTTTTGAATAATTGGTAACCAAAACAATCTACAACATAGTTTTCTTTTCACATTTTGGGATTTTATATATTATTTTTTTTTAACATTTCAAAAGTTAAAAGAACTAAAATTTGATAAATTTCAAAACTCTACAAAGAAATTTTCTATAATGTTTGTTCTAAACAATACATAAATGGTATACATATATATAACCACTAAAAATGTAATAAAAAGAATAATTTAAATTTTTAATGAAAAATTTTAAATTTAAAAAGCTTTTAATCAAATTCCAAAAAAGTCTCCAATTTTTAAAAAAATTAATTACTTTCATAATTTAAGAATAATAATTCTTCTTTGTTGTCAGACAGAGTAAAACAACAATGAAAAAACATTTTAAAATATATTTTTTTCATTTTGAAAGCTCAACTTTAAAAGCTAGAAAATTTACTTATGTAAATTTATTTAGTTTTTATTTAGTTTATTGATCTTAAATTATAAACAATAGCACAGCAATTAAAAATATTTATTTAAAGTGTAATTATGTTGTTGGAAATTAAAACTGTTTCATTTTCTGCTAACATTGGTAGACTATTGATGGATATATAGCAATTAACTTGAAGTCAAAAAATATAAATATTCAATTTTTTTTTATGGGATTGGAAATGGAATGACTGTAGTTTCGGATTTTGTTAGCACTAGACTTTTAATTAATTTAATATTTGCAGCTCAACCTCAAATATATACTTAGTATATATTTCGTTTAGATGGATTAATGGCCTCAAAATTAGGCCTAATATAATATTCTCTCTGAGCGGCGCTACTAATACTGAGTGCTCAGCAAACCTCATTAATGAGCCAATTAATTAACTTTGATGTATTAAAGAATCACTTTTTTTTTTTTTTTTATTCTATAAAAAGTAGTTAGTAGCATTTCAGAATTCTTGCACTGCTTATACTCCGCTTATGCCAACCATATAGTATATCTATATCAAATGACAGAAAAACTGACTCTTACTGACATTATGGCAACACCAATTTTTGTCAGCATTTACAATATATCAGTGTAGTTTGTTGACAACTGATAATAACAATACCGATTTTGAATATCTGCTGACATTTCTTAAATATTTACTGAAAACTGTCTCACTTCAAAATAAGGACCTTAATTATGAGATTTGACCACATATATATATATATATATATATACATCAAAAACCTTAATATATAATGTTTAATATATATTAATACGTATTTAAATAATAATAAAAAATATTCAAAAATTTGCTTGAAAATCGTTAAAAAATTCTAATCATGCACGATATTTGAGAAGTCTCCAAAAATAAATAAACTACTCACAACTTTCAAATTGAAAAGATTATTCATTAATAAATTATTTCTTGCAATTACATAACATTTTATTTAAAATTTATTTAATTATCTATTCTTGAAATAAAATTACAAATTATTCTCCAGAACTCTCCAAAAACAAAAAAAACAAATTTTTTTTAATATTACCTAACATTTTTATCTAAAAATTAATCATATATACAAATAAAAGTACATATACCTAGTTATATATCGCAAACTAATAGAAAATTCTGCAAGCATCACCCCACATTATCTATACTCTGACAATTTACAAAAAAAAAAAAAACTATGTAAAGTCTTATGATGTTAACATTTTCCGTGGTTAACCTAGAATTTCAAACCTACTCTATATTTCTTATAATAAAAAAAATATGTAATAACAAAAAAAAAAACCAAAAACAAACATTAAACAGAAAACACTACCAAGAAATTAACCTCAATTTAACATTTTTAAGATTAAACATGAAACCAATCGCCTCAATCAATGAACACCCAACCAAGAACAAGCCATGTGTTTTTTAATTTTTATACGTTTTTTTTTTTCTTTTTTTTTCGTTTTCGTAATTTTCTTTACAAATTTATACAATTTAGAATTTTATGAATTAAAAAAAAAAAAACAAAAAAAAATATGTTTTTAATTCTTTTTTTCAATGAATCAATAATTAGAGATAAAAAATGAAAAATTGAAAAAAAAAATAAAAAAAAAATTAAAAATTCAGAGATTTTTTATTAGAAATTTAAAGTTGGTATTTGGTGGCGCAAATAATAATTGTATATACATATACGTCATATTATATACAATTCTTATGTTATGTATTATATTATAAATAATAAAAATTATTATCTGAAGTTCATTGAAATTATTTTTACAGTTATAATATGAAATTTGTCAATTATGTCATTTCAATAAGCAGAATCGATTGAGATAATTAGAAAAATTTTAATTTTTAAGAAACCGTTATAATTTGTTGTCGATTATGTGTTTGAAAATATGTTCATTATTATTATTCAATGTGTTCATTTTATATAACTGTACTATCTACAGTATGCCATATTAGGGTCGTAAAATTAGAACCCTATAATAATTTAACTATTAGAATTCAAATCAATTTAAAAGTAATGTGATTCAATCTGTGGATTTATACTTAACTTCAAAAATTATATTTGGTAAAAAAAAATTTATTAAAAAATAAAATAGTAAAATCCTTATCAAAAGAAAAAATAATTACCCATTTGGTACAATACCAACTTTGTTTAGCAAAGTTTAATGGAAAAATTACCCAAGTTCGAAAGAAAGTGCTTAATAATTTGTTAATATAGAAAGTCCGACTGCGATTAAAAGCATTAATATTCTGACAAATACTTGTACAAAGAAGAAAACATAATCAGGATCGACAATTTTCTGATAAAATTGATTCGAAAATATTATGACAGAGAAACAAAACACTCCAGAAAATTGTTTAATATATAATATATATTTTACCACAACGTGGAGTACATTGAAAAGACTTTGTTTACGGGCTTCATTGCTTTTGAACATTTTACTTTTCTGGACAAAGAGTATTATATTTAAAACTAAAATCATTTTCCTATATCAAATCAGTTGTATTCCCACGTAACATTTTATTGTTATAAAAACAAAGTTAGTTCTATAAATCTCCTGAATGACTCCCGATAAGCACTAAAGGTGTTATAATGATGTTTTTATGGTAATAATGTGATTAATATTGCTATAAGGATGTTCTTATAGCAATTGCGAATGTTGTTATAATGGGATTTTCAGCATGTGCTACATCAATGTTGTTATAAGTCTAAGCATACGTAATCCTATATCAAGAGTTAAAGTGTTGTAATAGAATTGCTAAAATAGCAGTAGTAATGTTATTATTTTACTGTATTTCAATAATGTTACTAATAAATTTACTGTAGTTTTTGAATAAATATTGCGATGAAAAAATAATACCTATCTCACTTTCGCATAACTTAAATTATTAAAATATAAAAACGTATGCACTAATCTAATACATATGTATACTAATCCTATAACAATATTACAAGAATTGCTCCGGTGCCTTATAGGATTCTCCATTTTAGTGCTATAACGTATTTATAACGTTTCGCAACAACTATGGAGGATGCACGTTAACACTAATTTTTTTTTTTTTTTTTTATGCATAGCCAAAACACTAGGTGGGAACCTTTTATACCGATTGGTACGTTTGGCTAGGGAGGGAAAGGAAAATTTGGAAAGGAGGATGGTAAAAGGGAAGGAGGACAATTACGAACAAAGGTGTTAATGTTCGTCTTGAATTTGTTTAGGTCATAAATATAAAATTTGTCATGTTTTGGGAACACATAAGATGGAATTTGGTTCCACATTCGGGATGTTGAAGTTATAAACGAATTTCCATAACTTGTCTTTTGCCCATCTAGGGATTTCGATGGTGTAGGGATGAGCACATGCTGCCCTTCGTGTTTCGCGAGGGAAACGCTTAAGTGGAGGTAATATAGATTTAATTTCCACTGAGCATGTGCCGATGCCTACGAGATATCTATAAAAAAGTGAGA
Organism: Argyra leucocephala; assembly: GCA_963942445.1. Taxonomy (NCBI): domain Eukaryota; kingdom Metazoa; phylum Arthropoda; class Insecta; order Diptera; family Dolichopodidae; genus Argyra; species Argyra leucocephala. The sequence goes on along the minus strand of OZ012679.1, from coordinate 18,620,655 downwards.
GAGCTCCGACTATACGACGATGTCCAAGAGGAGCAAGATGGGCTGTCACATTTGGGTCGTTGATTAGACGAATAGCCCATTTTTGGACTTTATCCAAATGTTTTAACGCAATACTAGAGGCCCGAGCCCATATGTAAGAATTGTACTCCATTTTGGGTCGTATGAAAGCTTTATAGATTTTCAAGAGGTCACAGGGGGAGAAGTAAGCCTTGCAGCGGCTAAGAAAACCCAAACATTTAGCTGCGTTTTTTGCAACATCAAATATATGATCATTCCAGATCATTTTTCGAGTAAGGTGCATACCTAATATGCTTAAGCTTTCAAACCGCTGAAGTTTATCTTCCTGAAACAAAAGAGTAGGATCAAAAATGGAAATTTTTCGGGAGATTGTACAGCTCTGAGTTTTAAAAGAGTTAAACTCGACTCTGTTTTTTATGCCCCAATTAGCTATTGCGACCAAATCGTGGCTGAGGGAACTAGCCATGATGTCTCTTTTGGTTGACACAGCGGTGGATGTAACTTCAGATTTTTTATGAAAATCGTAGGAGGCTACTAGGGTGCTGTCGTCTGCAAAGCTGTGGATTGGATTGAAAGTGGTTTGGAGCAAATCATTTATAAATATAAGGAATAGGGTAGGTGAGAGAACTGATCCTTGGGGAACACCAGCGTTTATTTGGAATTGATCGGATTTAAATCCGTCAACTAAGACTTGAATCGTACGATTCGAGAGGAAACTTTCAATCCATTTGAGAGAAGAGAGACTCAGGCCTACTGCTTGACATTTTGCTAATAATTCGCTATGCCATACTCTATCGAAAGCTTTAGAAATATCTAGAGCCACAATATTTCACCACAATATTTCACCCGAATTGTGCAAGCAAATATTTAGCTTCTCGTTAAGGTATGTCATTAAATCACCAGTGGACCGGTGGGATCTAAATCCATATTGCCTATCGTGGACAATACCTTGGCTGTCAAGATATTTGGTCAGCTTTTTGTTTATTAAGATCTCCATCACTTTTGAGAGGATCGATATTATAGCTATAGGCCTGTAGTTGGAGGGATCGCTTTTGTCGCCTTTTTTGGGAATTGGGTTAACATGCGCAATCTTCCATTGGGTTGGGTATAATCCTGTAGAGTAGGATAAATGGAATAAGTTGCGCAATGGTTTGGAAATAGCGAAGGCTATATGTCTTAGAACCATAGCAGGGATGATGCTTCTACAAGTGTGCTTATAATAGTGTTATAAGAGTGCGCAAGAGTTTTATAGGAATAAAATTGTTAAGTGGAAGTAGAAGGTCCACATGTTAGACCATTCATTGATTAGAATCTGGCCTACATAAATGGAGAGAACTTAAAATACAACATGTTTATATCAGATATAAACAAAAAAATTAATGGAGATTATTTGTTGTCGGAAAAAACAATCAATCAAAATCAGGTATTAAATATATATTAAGTTTAACCTTTAGATTAAATTAGATTAATTAGGTTAAGCAATTAGATTAATCTAGGTTAGTTAGGTCTAGGGCTTTATTTAACAAACAGAATATAATATTGATTTATTAAGCTTTAATTTTATAAGATTTACATATACATATAAGAATAGACATGTTAACATACATTAACAATTACGAGTGAAATAAAACCAATAGTGAGTGGAATACAATTTGCATAAAAATTAAAATTAGTAAGTAATTACATTCAACAATATAAATAAAAGTTAAATAAAAAATGTGAGAAATTAATTAATTATTTTCTAAATAAAATATAGTTTAACTATAATTTTAAAATTTAGTTTGGGTTTCATCAAATGGGAATTTGATTTGGTTTTTATAACTCACATATTAATTCCTATGAAATCTATATACATACATATGTATAGACAATTCAGCATTTTACTATACCTATTGATCAATATTAGTTTTGGTCAACGAAACACTCCATAAAATGTGTTTTGTATGTATTTAGATACATGGTTCTGTACAAAATATTGTGTCAATTGTGTTAATGTTTTCCTAATAAGAAATAATTTCTTGATAAATGGATTTGTTATTTATATCCATTTTAATTATTAAAAAATATAAAAGTAAACACCTTATCAAGTGAACTGAATTAATTTATTAAATTTTAAATTAAACTAGTGGATCCTCTGTGCAATTGCACAGAAGTAGTTCTTTCAAACACAATTTTATGTTAAAAGAAATATTTGTTTTGGTATAATTGTAGTTGTTTTCTGAATCGCTTGATTCTTGAATATTTATACTTTATAATGAAATTAAAGTATAATACCAATATAACTTAACACGTTAAAATCCCATTACTCTCAACGTAGTAAATCAATGTATTTTAATTCGTTTATATTCAAAAACGTTTGTAGTCATAATTCTGTTATAGCAAGAGGTCAACAATGAATTATTTTATTAAAACACTGATATATATATATATTTTTTTCTGTTCTTTATTACAAATATGTATATTTTGTGATTACATAACAGAATTGCTATTTATAAATAAAATAAAGTTTAAAATTGTTATACGAAAAATATTTTATTTATTGAATTTGATTTTGTTTATACTCCTATAGTCACAAAACGGTTATAGTCAGAAATATTACTGAAATTTAACGAAAAGTGTGCCTTCGAAATTGTGCTCTGGTGTATTATAACATAGATAAAATAAAAATGGATTTTGATCGCCACAGCCTGCATCATCGCCGATTGATTGAATAAAAGAAAAACGAAAAACCACGAAAAGTGTGCCTTCACTAATCGTGCTCTTGTGTATTATAATATAGATATAGTTTTTACAACAATTTTAACATATTAGTTATGGTATTTCTTTTTTTTTTCATATTTTGTTGTGATTATTCCAATTTCTCTTCTCGTATACTTAAATCTTTTCATTCATATGTGATTTCTGTCAGATGTTGGTGGTACTACTATATTGTTGTTAGTACTACTGCTGAATAATATTGCAATTACTCTTGTATTAAAATCTTAAACAAAAACGGGATACACAATATAATGTACATGATTATATTATATACTATTGTATATATATATATGTACATGATTCAATACTTTAACTTCTAGACACTGTGATGTGATGATATATATGGAAAAGATTAGCTTTTCTATATAAATTGTTGTATGAGCAGTCTATGTCAAAATTTCAATTAAGATAGAAATTGTATTTAGTAACAAAAAATTATTATGTTTTTAACAAATTTGAAATACTTTTTGAAAGAAAATGGACACGATTTGTTGTTAAAAGTTGGAAAAACAACGTTTTAAGTTAGAAAAATAACAAAATTGTTTAATTTAGAAAAAAATTTTATTAGAATTTTTGCCTTCCAATTAAAAGTCATAGCTCTACAATATAAAATTCTATTTCAGAAACTCATCTATACTCTACCAATGTAAATGAGTCGAAATCGACAACTGTATGTATAATACAATAATACGTTTACTCTAATAGAAAGGCATATAGTCCTACAATCCGAAATAACATCAAGATACCATAACACAAGTTTAAATTCTAGATATCTATAGGTAGATGTATGCAACAGAAAAACAGCATTTATTTAACAAAAGGAAACAACTTGATATTAAATTTAATATTGGTTATTAGATAAAAGCTCAGAGTTATCAATCACTATTAATCAAGATTAATGAAATTCAGTTGTCAGATGATTGAATCCAAAACAAAGATGAATATTATAACTACAGAGATTTAACAATAATTATGTTAAAAGATATTGCAAAAATTTTTTTGGTTAGTACCAAATACAATTAACTAATACGATTTAAATATTGAAGTCCTCATCAGTGTAATATTCAATTATATCACCAGTTCTATGTAAACGTTTCCAATTCACTTAAATAATTTGATCTTAATAAGGTTTAATAATAAAAAGGTAAAAAATCTAATCTGATCTATAGATGGATAATAATAAGATAGATAACAGTAATTGAGCGAAATGGTATATTCAGAACAAGGTGCAATTGTGTAATCAGAAGGTGCAATTGAGGTGCAATCAAAAAGTGTTCAATTAACACAGTTTACTAGTTCAGCCATCCGTAATTTATGAGCCATCAATAGAAGACGAATTCGTAGGTATTTAAAGATTTAATACCCGATTCACTGCTTTAGAAAAAATTGACATTTGAAAATAATTAAAATATCAATTTAAAATGTTTATTTTTTTTTTTTTTTGTTCGAAATAGAATGTTCTGAAGCAATGAATCGTAAGAGTAAAAATTTCCCTTTCCAAAAAAGTGTTATAGGAATAAAATTTTTAAAATACTTCAAAGAATCAAAGACTCCAATTTTATAATTATAATTAGTATTAGATTAGAAATAAATATATATAAATAGCATTTATGTATATAATGTATATAAATATTATATAGATTGGAAATAAATGTAAGATATTTAAAAAAAAAAAAAACAATCTTTACCATACTAAAACGATAGAAAATTCCTTTTTTAATTTAAAATTTTATTTTTTTTTCTCTCTCGTTCTCTATTTAGATTAATCACTTTTTAATGATTTAATCGGTAACTGACACTTTGTGGAATAGAATGTGATAAAATTGTTCAAAAAATGTTATTCAAAACATTTAAAATCAGGTTAAAGCTCACACTAAGCTACATCATATATACTTATAAAACAAAAAATAATAATAATAAACGATTGCATCACTTTCAAACATAATTTTAATAAAACACAATCCTTAAACACACATATCTACACATATATACATATATCTAAGTGCATTGTATTTTATTATAATTATATTTTAACCACAATATTCCCTATTTTCATAACACAAATTTATGTAAAATGCATTCACTAAAATACATTTTATCTAGTTAGATAACCCATTAATGTCATCTGCACTATAAATATGCAACAAAAATAAAATGAAAATTTAATGGAACACTCACTATAATATATACCACACATAATTACACACTTACATAATAATATCAAAGTTATAGAATATCAAAAGAATTTCATTTATAAAACATTTGTTTTTTTTTTTACATTTTTTATTTTCATTTTTAATAATAATTTTTAATCATAATCAACACAATCATATTACTATCATCAATATCATCATATAATCATTAAAATCATCATCTAAAAAATAACACTTAATTAAATCGCGTACAAATCTAAACAATGCAATACCAAAATTCTTTTTCTCTCTATAACTATACTACCATATCAACTAACACACATATATATATACATAATATATATATATTTTTACATATTAACTTTATAAAGGAAAAACAAAAATAAAAAAAAAAAAAATAAGCTGAAAATAAAAATATGTTTAACAACAATGGGTAATACAAAGCAAAGTAGAGAAGAAAAAAAAAATAGAACTCCCACAATGGGAATGTCATAAAATGAGAATTTTCATTTTCATGAATAAAACGAGTTTCAATGATTATTTCGAAAAACACGGTCTCTTATCTCCAAACACTTTATTTTGTTTTTTTTTTATTTTTAATTTATATTGTTTTTCTCCTAACAATTTATCCTGCAATCATACTACATACGACATCTCTTCTATAATGATATGAGATTTTTACTCCTTAGAGACTATATTAAAATACAACTAGCGCCACCATATTTACAACAATTTCAAAACCAAACTATTTTCTATATAATATATATATATATACATTCATATATTATATATAAATATTTTAAATAATTTTATTTTGATATTTATAATGTTGATTGGTTGGTTAGGAGATAATTTTAAAATAAAAATTTACCCTAGAATGTCAAGCACAGAGTTCTAAATTTCATTATTATTATTATTATTATTAAACATCTTTTATTGAGTTGAATTGTGAATGAATATGTGTGTATGTGTGTGTGTTTGCTGTCGCTAACTTCAAATTTAAATAATATGTTATATTAAAAATTTATTTTAAATGTCAAAATTTTGAAAGTTTTACATATTATTCTTTACAAAAAATGAATTAAAAGCAGAGGTAGAAAACCTAGGTAGTTCGTAAAAATATTTATATTCTATTTTTCTTTAAATTTACCCTCTCCAGGAACGTTTACCCTCTCCAAGTACTAGACTAAAGATTTATTTGAACAATTGTTGAGAACCCAGATTTAGCATATACACAAACCTAGCAATAACAATAAAAAGTTGATAAGATCAATAATACAGCGTGCCGTTTTATTTGAGTTGTTACTTGTCTTATAATCGATTTCGACTAATGCATATACATCGATCATCAGCAAACTAACCAATCTTATCTAGTTTACAATTTCTTATTCAAAATTATAGTCATTTTTAATTTAGTTGTAATTAGTTTTATATAACAGATGTATTCAGAATATTTATTTGTAATTCAGAATAGTAATTTTTAATTCAGATTAATCATTTTGTAATTCAGAAGTAAGCATTTATAGTTCAGAAGTATAGTCATTTTTAATTCAGAAGTAGTCATTTATAATCCAGAACTATAGTCATTTGTCATTCAGATATAGTCTTTTGAAATTCAAAATTAGTCATTTGTAAATCAAAAATAGTTAATTTGTAATTCAGAAGAGACATTTGTAATTCAGAAATAGTCATTTGTAATTCAAAAGTAATGATTTGCAATTCAGAACAGCCATTTTTAATTCAGAAATAGTCGTTTGTAATTCAAAATTAGTCATTTGTGATTCAAAGCTGTCTTTTATCACTCAGAAGTAATCATTTGTAATTCAGAACAGTGATTTGTAATTCAGAATAGTCATTTGTCATTTAGAAGTAGTTCAATTGTAATTCAGAATAATGATTTACAGTTCAGAATACTCAATTTGCAATTCCGGACAATAATGTATAGTTCAGAAATAAAAATTTGCAATTTAGAACAGTCATTTGTAATTCAAAGTAATCATTTGTAATTCAGAACAGACATTTGTAGTTCAAAATAGTTATTTGTAGTTCAGAAATAGTCATTTGTAAATCAAAAGTAGCAATTTGTAATTCAGAAATAGTCATTTGTAAATCAAAAGTAGTCAATTTGTAATTCAGAAGAGTCATTTCCAGTGTGATCCAGATCAGAACCAATCCAAAAGTGATCCTTTTCAATCCAGAATAATAATTAAAAGTATATAGAATAGTTATTGTTGTAATTCAAAATAATCATTTGCAGGACAGTCATTTGTCATTCAGAAGTAATCATTTGTAATTCAGAACAGTCATTTGTAATTCAAAATAGTCATTTGTAATTCAGAAATAGTTATTTGCAAATCAAAATTAGCAGTTTGCAAATCAAAATTAGCCATTTGTAATTCAGAAACAGTCATTTGTAATTCAGAAATATTCATTTGTAAATCAAAAGTAGCCAAGTTGCAATTCAGAAACAGTAATTTGTAATTCAAAATTAGTCATTTGTAATTCAGAATAATCATTTGTAATTCAAAACAGTCAATTGTAAATCAAAAGTAGCCAAGTTGTAATTCAGAAATAGTCATTTGTAAAATCAAAAGTAGTCATTTCTAATTCAGAATAGTTATTTGTAATTCAGAAGTAATCATTTGTAATTCAGAACAGTCATTTGTAGTTCAGAATAATCATTTGTAATTCAGAAATTGTCATTTTTAATTCAGAAATAGTCATATGTAATTGAGTAGAAGTAGTCAGTAACTTAAAAAAATATTTTGCAATTCACAAACAGTATTTTGTTATTTTGATGTGAAAATAAATTGACAATTGTGAATTACAATTGAAGAACAATTGCACTTAGTAAGTTAAATAACTACTGTACTAATATTTTAAACTATTAAAACTAAATTAAAACTGCAGGGGTTAATTTTTTTTTTTTTTTAATTTTTCAATTATTTGCTAGACTTACGAAATTCTCTTCTTAAAGTTAAAATTAAAACATTTCTCTGAGGATTTTTTATTCTGCAGTAGTTACGAAACCCTGTATTAATATTCATATACATATAAATTATTCAAAAATGAAAACTGGTACGAAATTTTTCATTACAAATTAAAAAAAAACAAAAACACAGAAAATAAGAGACAAAAACAAAAACAATTTTGTTCTCACCTACGTGCATATGCAATTCTCAATTCCCATTTTCGGGATTTAAAACACATAACATAATATTTGTTTGACAATTTTTCTTTTTTGGTTATTTTATTTGAAATTTCAACAATAAAAAAAAAACAGTTACATTCGGTATAACTAATTTTACTAATTCTGATCAACTTTGGGATATCAAAGTCGAAAGAGAATTAAATAGACCATTGTTAGAGACCTTTATTCAGACATGTTAACTCGTAGAGTGACAATTTTTGATTAAAGTGTTCTGTAACAATAATCCAAACCTCTAAAGATATTCCAAAAATACAAAAAGTTAATAACTCAGTTGTGGAGCGATACCATTTTCTTATGTCAAATTTTCAAACGATATTAATATATAAAGGATATTCTATTGACAGCCAAATTTTGAACATATGGGTATCTTAAACAAGAGCACAATAACCAGATCAAAGTTGTATATTCGTAGTGAGAACATTTATAGAAAGCATTTACAATAGTTTTGTAATAACAATTTGACTTCATGCATGGTGTTTCAATTGATCAAAATAACGTTTTACAATGTTAGAAAACAATAAATCCAATTTTTGTAGTGAGAATTCATGAACTCGAATTGTTATTACAAAATATAGAAAATGCTTTCTATAAATGTTCTCAACTACAAAACTATAGCAACGATTTCTAATGATGACGACCTTCAATCTATGACACATTCTGAAGCACAGAATAAAAATCAATCAGTCAATCAATCAATCAAACAATCAATCAAACAATCAGAGCAATTTCAAATGTTAATCTAACATAATAATTTTGATACAACATCAATGCTGGTGTCCCTCAACTCTCAGTTCTGTCTCGAACATTATTTATGATATTTAGAAATTATCTCCTATCCTATCTATCTCAAATTAAAAAAAAAAAAAATATAGTATCATATAAAACTGAATAGAGTTCTGAGCTTTGCATGTCCCCTTATTTTTCAACTGTACTACTCCGATTGTAACCGAAATCGATCGTAATTATTACCGTTATACCTTTGTATCGAATTTAATTACATTAAATAATAATTACGGTATTATAATTTGGCATTTGATTTATTTACAGATGTATCTATACATTCGAATAACATATTATAAATTTAAAATTAAATCTATAATACCTCCAAACAAAAACAAAAAAAGTAGATAAATTTATTTCTAGGTTATGTTAACAAAAACAGTAATGCAAAAAATTTTGCTTTTTGTTTATATACAAAAAATTTGTTGTTATTTTGTTTTTTTTTTTTCTTTTGACAAATAACTTAAATAATGGTAACACCTTTGATACTAACTACATACAATATATTTCAAGAAACAAGAAATAAAGCGCATTCTCAACAAATTAAGTTGCATGCGGGCGCTTAAACTTTATGCAAAAAATAAAGAAAAATATTTTAAATGTTTTTTAAAAACGCCTTTGTGAATTTATAAAAATTCTAACATGTTTTTTTTTTAAGCAGTTTCTATTGTCAAGATAAATATTCAAAAGATTGATTTAAAAATAAATATGTGAAATAAAATTTTAATGTGACCATATGTACAAAATTGATTAAAAGTATTTTGTAATATTTTTACTGGAACCGATATGTTATTTGTTTTATTATATTATAGTCATAATTTAGGTTATGAATCTTTGAGTACTTGCGGGACCGTTGGTTATTTTAAAATAAAAAATAATAGTTTTGTGGGAAAGAGCGAACAATATTGTTAATATTCGTTTAAAACCTCTGCAAATCATAAATAAAATATTCTTATCGCATTGACACTTCGATTGAGACGCATTTCCACATTCGAGATGTTCTAACTGTAAAATAATTTCCATATCCGGATTGAAACCATCTCACAATTTCCATTGTGAAAGGGTGGGAACTTGATACCTGTCATTGGTAAAAGGAAGAAGTGATTTTAGTTAATTGGAACAAATGTCAACACCAATTAGATGTCTCTAAAATAGAGTAAGTGCTTTTCCCATTTGAAAATCTCGATTTCGGCAAATTTTGATCGTAAAAAACTCTATTGCGGTTCTTCCCGGAAGTTGAAAATATCACCAATCGATAGAGCACCCTCGATTTAGATAAAACATTTAAAATAAGGGTTCTTCCACTCTTAAAAAGCTGATACGCATACTCTGGAACACCTGGAATATGCTTTATAGATTTTTAAGAGGTCCCGAAATGAAAAATAAACTTTGCAGTGACTCAAAAACCTCAGATCGAAAATTCGAAAATATGCTCATTCCAGTGCAAAATTTTCATTCATTACTGGCATTCGTAGAATGTTCAGGTTTTTGAGTCATTTTTAAGCCGGAGAGTTGCTTCGAATGTTGTTCACTTATTACTAACAATACAGCTTTCAGTTTTTAAAGTGTTAAATTCGACTCCGCTTGTTTAACTCCAGTTGACAATTTTAGCTACATAGTGATTGAGCCATCATTGATCTTTTAGAGTTGACTGGAGAAGCTGTATTAGTTTTTTTTAGATGCTATCAGTAAAACTATGGATTGGATTGAAGGTTTATTTTAGAGGGTCATTAATGAAAATTAGAAGTAGAAAATAAGGGATAAGGTGAAAGGACAAAGCCTTGTGGAACACCAGCATTGATTTGAAGTTGGTCGGAAAAAGAACTGTCAACTGAAATTATGATAGATCGATTTGAAAAAAAAATATTTCAATTAATTTTAAATAAGTTGAAACAAAGTAAATAATTTAAAATTGTTTTAGAAGTGCAATAGATCTTGTTTGGGCCATTTAAATGAGACCCAACAAGATTTTGTTGGGTCATTAAACCAATTTTTTTGTTAAATAGGGTTTCAAAAATGCAAATAAAAATTATATTTTATTAATTCACTTCTGAGCTTAACAATTAAAAAAAAAAATGTCGCCTTAAAAATAGCAAAAGATTTGAAATTGTTCTACAAATTTATCTGCACACCCATGCATAAATAAATAAATGTAATAGCAAAAGAAGTTTCACCTGAACAAATTCTATATAAATTTTGTTTCAATTATTTTCAAAGTGATGTAATGATAATATAAATATAATTCAAATAAAACGATTAGTATCAATATTGCAGTAGAAGTCCATACTCATGACGTATACTATACCAAATTAATTTTGTAGTTGTTAATTACATTTCCAGTAGGAATAAAAAATAGTAAAAAATTGAGGTTAGATAGTGAAGCAAATCGGCCTGCGATCTTACCATGTAACAAAAACGCATTGCAAAACTATGCTGCTATTGAAAATATTTTAAATTGACGCTTGGACATTTGTTTTTATTTCTAAAATTTTAAAAATGGACATTCAGACATTTGTTTTTGTTGTAAAATCGTATTTACAATTTTATTTTCAATTTCAATTAAACTTAATTTCCAAATATATTTTTTACAATCCATAGATAGGTATAAAATATAAATTAAGAATAAATTACACCTGCTTCGCAAACAAATTATCAAATGAATGAAAAAAGTAAAATAAACGTCAAAAATGCTCTCAAGTAGCACACCATGGTACCACTGTTGCTGCTTACATGCACAACAAACTTCAAAATAAGTTACATTGATGGAGAGGAGAAGTTATGCCAAGAAAAGCTATCTCCGAACAACTTTAAAATAAGTTTTCTTCACAATATGAAAGCAATTTTTATTTCTTAGCAACATCCAGGGATAACTTCAAAATAAATTTTAACTTTACAACTTTTATTTATAAGCATTGTTACCAGTCATTGAAAGTAATGGCTTTTGATAACACAAAATGCCCAGGGGTAGTTTCTATAGTCACATATTTATTAATATGACACTATGGCTAGAGTTGAATCTCAAATCATATCCTTCTCAAAATATCACATATAATAACTCAATTCCATATCTACCATTATTAATTTTTTTTTTTTACCTTATCTTTACTTAACATTAATTTAAAAAATTCTGCCCAAATTCATTTCACATTCAGTATTTTATAATAATAATAATAATAAGGTTTTTTATAGTTAAAAATAACTTTAAATACACCTGCAGCTTCAAAAAAAACACAATGTACAAACTCTAATTCAAAACAAAAACATTTTTGTTGGAAATAACAACAACAACAACAAAAACAACAACAAAAGATAAATAAAAAACGTTTTATTCTAAATTTCATGTATTGTTTTTCTTTAACTTTGAAAATTAATTTTCCCCTTTCCGGAAAATTCACATCAAATCGATTCATTTTAACCTGAGAATATTTTTTTTGTATTTTTGTTTTTGTTTTTTTTTTTTTTACATTATTATTTGCTTGCCACGTATCTTATTGCTTAAACAATCCTTCTATTTTTCTTATATTTAATGTAAATTTAGTATTTTTTTTTTGTTTAAAAAATAGTATACAGAGCACAGAATGATAAGAAAATTGTTGAATAAAATTTAATTAACATTAAAATGGTGGTTCAGGGTGTTGATGACGAGCAGGAGAAATTGGAAAAGATCGTGTTGCTGATGCAGCTTAATATACTAATTAAATCATCTAATATTCTAATTTAATAAATTTTATACATCATATTCAAGCCACTATGTCAGCATGTGATGACTACACTAAAACAAAAATAAAAATGACGCATGACAAAATACACATACACATCATAAAATGTCAAAATTTGAAATTTATTTTACTATATTAATAATAATAAGTATTAGTTTTAAGCTGTAGTTTGTAAGTAAAATCTGTAAGTTTCTGTTATCTGTTATTCCTGTAGATTGAAGTGAAATAAATAAATAATAAAATCATGACAACAAACCATTAAACCATAAGATAATATACGGTACGAAATAATTTCGAATTCGAATATTTTTTATTTATCGAAGTCATCGTCGAAGGCTTCAGACACAGTATGGCACAATGGACTAATATATAAAATTAAAATTCAACTATAATCTCCTGAAGCTCACAAATTATTAGAAAGTTATTTGTCACATAAATTATTTAAAGTGAAATACAAATCAATCATAATTAAAGAACATCAAATTAAAGCTCGCGTACCACACGATAGCACAATCGGACCAATGCTGTAATTATATAAATTAATATCTACCTCTAATTTCCCACAAAACAGTTTTTTGCAGACGAAACGGCGATATTTAGCACTAACAAATCTCCAAGAATCGCATCCCAACAGTTGCAGTCCAACCTGGGAAGAATTGAAGATTGGTTCGAGAAATGGAAGTAAAATTAAAGTGCATTTAAAAGTCTTCACATCAAATTCGCATTGAACACATTGAACGGTATAGAAATACCTCAATCCAATATAGTGAAATACTTAGGAAATCATATCGATAGAAGATTAACCAGGAGGGTAAAAAATGCAGCTCAAACTAAAAATGATCTCTCTGTACTAGCTTATTAAGAGCAAATTATCGTTGAGTCTGGAACTGTCCTCATTTACAAAGTGATCATCATAAAGCCAATATGTTATGATAGGTCTTGCGAACACCAAATTTGGCAAAACATGTCGAAAAGTAATCTGGAGATAATTTAAAAATTCCAGTTGAAAACAATGAGAATGATTACTAATGCACCATAATATATTAAAAACTTCAACCTTTATAAGGACCTAAATTTGTCGATACGGTAGAAAAGAAGTTATTGAAACAGAAAAAATATTTTACCCCAATCCAAAATAAACGCTGATTCCCTATTGTCTGAACCAACTATGATACATATTCCAGAATTTCAAATATATACAATCGAACATATACATATACATATGGTATACCACAAGGGCAACAATCCAGGTGATCAATTAAATGTCCGTATTAATGGATACTACAAAACTACCCTGATGAATGACGTTAAATTGGTACCTAATGTCTCTAAAATAAACTAATTAAACCTCCAAAATTGCCTCGAATACCAGAAAATGATACAAATACAACATTCAATTGAAGTCTCGTAAAATTTTGAGTTTTGTTAGACTTGGGCTTTTGATTATATTATTTATAATAGCATTTGTTTTTTCTTTTCAAGGGTACAGACTATCATTAAAGTATTAAAAATGCAACAAAAAATTCAAAAATTATTCTTATTGTCAATTAGAGGGTTACTTCTGAGACGTACTGAAGTTTTTCATAAAAAAAAAATTATATAGGATAAAGAGAAATGTGTTAGGTCAGCTTTGAATTATCTTGAAACGGTACGCATCAAATATTGTTGTTATTTTTATATTTATTTTTTAGATTAATATTTTTGTTTACTTTTCTTGTTGTTTATATATATCAAAAGGATAGCTGTAAATTGCTGCAAAAAATGCATTCGCCTACTTTACTTTACTTTATGATTTTTTTTTCATTTGCAAGCTTTTGCAAGGAACTTATCCGAACAGACCTAAGTAAATGCTAATAATTGATTATTAAAGAAGTATACTATTATTTCTAAAATTCACATCATTCTCAATTTATATGCATCATTATTATTATATTACATAGTTTTGGTAACATAGATAGTCTTCAGTTCTGTCTGTTACGGTCTTTATTGAATTCACCACTTAAGATTTTAAAAGTATATAGCCATATATATAAATGCAATAAATGTCAAGTGATATACGAAAAAAAATCGAATATCACTGTATGCAATAAAATTAAATTACATACAAAGCCAAAACACGACAGCTTCTGCAAGCTACTGCAGGGCTTATAAAATTGACCAACCATTGTGTTAAATTGTGTTAACCATAATAAATATAGTTTTTATTAAAATAATATTTACACTAATACATATATACACTTTTAATACATGATATACCAATATTTGGTTAAATGGTTAAATCGTGGTGAAAATTATTGAAGACACAAACCGATTAGAGATTTTGATGTTAATATTATCATCACAATTTTTTTTTAAATATCATTTTAGAAAAT
The DNA here is from genome assembly GCA_963942445.1 of Argyra leucocephala. Taxonomy (NCBI): domain Eukaryota; kingdom Metazoa; phylum Arthropoda; class Insecta; order Diptera; family Dolichopodidae; genus Argyra; species Argyra leucocephala. Next base: position 18,605,645 of record OZ012679.1, on the reverse strand, counting down.
TAATAATTTTTTTTTTTTTTTTTTTTTTTTTTTTTATTCACAAATTAAAAATAATACAATAAGTGAATATGTTTTTGACTGAATTAATTAATAATAGACATGTGAAAGTACAATCCAAAAGTAATTTCCAAATTTATAATAAAAAAATATTAATATATTAATAATAATGTGAAGAAATTTTTACAGATCTCCTGTCGTGTAATATTGATAAGTGTACTTGCTATTACATTGGTATGACTATTTAATCTATCACGATATCTCTGGCTGTATCCAAAATTAATATAGTAATGATAAAAAAGTAAATTTGAATTTTTCTTCTGAATAAAAATTTTAATGAAAAACAGAACCAGGATTTAAGTATTTTACTTTCGTTATTGATAACGATTTGTGTACGAGGTTAGTTGTTACATAACAAGTTCACATTCGGAAAAAACGATGTTTTATAATTACATCATGTATAGTATATGTTATTTCAATGGAGATGTGATATATTTTATGTGATGGTGTCAAGTAGCATATATAGTTATGACAGTAACGGAAACCCGACCTATGTTCTACTAATTAATAAATCCCATTAATAAATTGATTTGTTTTTTTTTATTTAAAGATTCAATCGTCACTTATCGTTTGGCTAAAATACTAGGCTAAGGAATCTGAATTAATTTATTATATAATTTTGTAAATTTAGTATGTAAGTTAGCTTAAGTTGTTAATGAAATAAAGAATTATTATTATTATTACAGAGTTGTAGGACAATGATGATGATTTTAATGTCATTTCAAGATTGTATCAAGCATTTACTGTCCACCTATTGATTTTTTTTTCAATTTTTTCTATTTTATTTCATTTTTATTACCTTCATGTATTTGTACATAATGTTTAATTTCATATATTTTAATTCTATATTTTAAGAGCTAGAACACATTAGAATATTTTAATTACTAGGGGCCCCTGCTGAGTAACTATAATTTAAGTTGAAGACATATATGGACACAAAATGGCTATATTTTATTTAAAAGTTTGAATATTATCAAACCAAATAGAATTTTTTTGACCCGTATGCGCATTTCGGTCGTCTATGCAACTTATTTACATAGTCGGAGCTGTCTCACTTTTTTATAGATATCTCGTAGGCATCGGCACATGCTCAGTGGAAATTAAATCTATATTACCTCCACTTAAACGTTTCATCCGCGAAACACGAAGGGCAGCATGTGCTAATCCCTACACCATTGAAATCCCTAGATGTCAAAAGACAAGTTATGGAAATTCGTTTATAACTTCAACATCCCGAATGTGGAACCAAATTCCATCTTATGTGTTCCCAAAACATGACAAATTTTATATTTATGACCTAAACAAATTCAAGACGACCATTAACACCTTCGTTCGTAATTGTCCTCCTTCCCTTTTACCATCCTCCTTTCCAAATTTTCCTTTCCCACCCTAGCCAAACGTACCAATCGGTATAAAAAGTTCCCACCTAGTGTTTTGGCTATGCATAAAAAAAAAAAAAAAAAAAAATTAAGCGTTCATTAAGAAGAAGCGAAATAAAATGAACTGCGCAAGTCCTTAAATGCTTATCAAATATAATTATAGATGCTATAACTCTATTATATAAAGATGAATGACTGGCAACATATGTACAATTCAACTGATTTTATTTTGTTTTTGTTGTTTTTATATTTTTTATTTCAGATGAATTTTTTTTTTTTTTTTGTTTTTATTTGACATTATGTACAATGTACATTATGCTCACTAAAACTAATTTTATAATAACTGATTTGTTTCCTTTTGTTTATTATTTTCATAAGATCTCACATATGCATAATGTATTTGATGAATAATAAAACCATAAATAATATGAGTAAAAATTTTTCAACTGTTTGCGCATTATTGTTTTATATACAACTTATTTATATATTAGGAGTTTATTAAAGAGAAACGAAACAAAATGAAAAGGTGTCTACTTAAATGCTTATCAATTATAATTATAGATTTAGAATATATTTAATTTGTAAAGGAAAAAATGCAAATAAAAATCTTTAATTAATTTAAATGTAACCTAAAGTTTAACAACTATGATTTGAATTAATAAATTTAAAAAAAAATTTTATGTCACCCTGTAATAATAGCATTAACAGTCGTTGTGTAATTTTATCTTATCACCTTGTTATCCTTGTAAGTTTTCTTTTGTGTTTATATCTTTAGTCGGTAAATAGTGATCCTTCATTCATACATACTTATATACAATTTCTTTTCATGTATATATACATATATATATATATATATATAATATCTACTTTGTTACTATAGTTACATATTTAATGTTGTTATATTTGCCTTTATTATTTTACTATTGAAATTCACAGTTTAATTTTCTAGTTATTCAGTTGTTCAAAAGTTTATCTTTTGGATTAGTATTTCTGTTTTTTTTATTTTCTTATTTTCTTTTTACTTTTAGCTTTTAGTATAAAATTTCGTTGTCGTCATATTTTCAAGATACAAATAATAGAAAAATTCCTTTTATTTTTTTATTTTAATAGTTTTTATCCTATTTTTTTTTTTTTTTGTTCTGAAGTACATAATTCTCTAATAAAATATGATAGGAAACTGTTCTCTTCTAAACAACATCTTAAGATTTACATCAGGTTGAAGAAGCATAAAATAACACTAAAGTAAAAGATGAACTGAAAAAAACAAAAAAAAAAAAAAAAAAAAAAAAACAAAAGAACAAATAAAAAATTAAAAGAAAATGAGCGGAAAAACTTTTTTAATGCATTTAAGTGTAACTTTAAATGTAAAATGATTTTAACTTGTTTTTCCATTCAAGAGTTGAAAATTTTTAAAAGTTAATTTTAAATTTTATTTTTATTTTTTTTTTTTTTTTTTTTGATATTTTATAAAGAAATAATCTTAAGATTTATAAAGTTATTTTTAACCATAAGAAAGTTATTCAGAAAAAAAAAATAATAACAAAAACATAATTAAAATAATAATCGGATACACTGGCAGGAAGAAAATATTTGTGATTGTAAGAATATTATGGCTATGTGAGTGAATAAATATGTTTATGCACAATACAACTACATGGTAAGTGTAAGAAAAATTCATTCTATTTTATTAACAGACTTATTTGAGATATAACGGAAATATTCGAATATGCGTTTAAGCCTGGAGATAGTTTCGACGCTTTTAACTCGCATCACTTGTGTAAACTTTCACAGTGAAATCAAAATTTGTTTTTTTGCTAATAATGTCAACACTTTTCAAATGAGTGAAAGTTTTCTCAGAAGTAAAAGATACAATGAACCAACAGACATATTTTGTTTTATAAAAAGTTGTTAACTGACTCAACTATGGAGTCTGGCAATTACAAGAAGCTCTAATCTATTTTGATTATACACTTTCGAAATTCACTGTATGCCTTCACTCTTAATTATAAAAAAAAAATAACAAAAGATGGTATTTTCTTATTTTAAAGCTTCTCTGAAACAAAAAAAAAACTACATATATATATATACAAATCAGTAGCGTGCGGTGGGTTTTGTCATAAGGTGTGCAACAAAATTAAAAGGCATGTATTCGGAAAACAAATATACATATAATTTAATTCACATATGTAATCGAGAAAAACATTAACTTGAAAACTAAAACATAAATAAAAACATAAAAAGCTGATATACTATAATTAAATAACATAATTGAATATACTTATTTACTTTACGAAATATAGCCAGAAGAAATTGATTTTCAAATTGTTCAAAAAAAATACAGAAACCTTTGGCCATATTGATAGTTTCATTGTCCCAATAGTTAGGATCATCAAAAATATTTTCAAATAACTGAACTAAGAGTTCTTTTTCGGAACTGATTGTATTTATCAATCGAGAAGAATAATTCCACCTAGTTGTAGCCAACTTTGGAAATTTTTTTTTTATAGTTTAATTTAATATGTAGTTCCTTTTTGTTGATACGGAGAAAAATGATGAAATTGTAGAAATTGTTGCGAAAAATAACTTACATTTTTGTATATATGATACAGACTGTGACAACACTAAATTAAGCACATGCGCGCAACAATGAACGAAAAGAGCTGTTGGATAAGCATCTTTCACTTTTTTCTGTGTTCCATTCATTTCACCTGCCATAACTGCTGCTCCGTCATAAGTTTGTGCAATTAATTTATTTTCACATTTCAAGGTGATCAGGTGGTTTTTCGTTATGTTTCACAATATTTAAAGATTTTTGTTGATCTAATATTAAGTCTATTCTCTATATGAAAATTAATAGGCACTTGTTTTTAAGCGAAAACAAAATAATGTGTAACTCTGTAACAAGAATTTTAGAATATTAATTTATTATGCTAACTTTATTTTCTCGTCTTACTTATTTATTCACTTGTCATTGTCACATTTATTTTTTGTTTTTGTTTTGTATATCATTAGCTAATTCTTTTTCACCACGTGCAATTTAAAGCCTGCACACCCGAGTAGTATACATTTTTTAACTTAACCTGAAATTTAAGTATAAAATAATAGAGACAGATTGATATCTAAATATATGAATTAACGTGCACAAAATGTACTGCACGTTGTCATATTAGAATTTACCTTTTCTTCCGCCTGAATATATGCACAAAAGTGGTTCTAAAACAAAATGAATAGACGTGCAAAAGAATATACTGCACGTAGTCATTAATTCCACCATATTTTTTAGTTTTAATTTTTTTTTCACGTTTGCCTGAATATATGCAAAAAAAGGGGTGTAGGAAACATTTCAAATTTCAATCTAATAATTTTCAGTGAGGAATGGAAGGATTTTAAGTTATGGTTTGATTTTTTAAATTATTATTAATAAAATATGATTATTTACAGTATGAATTGATTATTTATAGGGTGTGCAGTGCACACCTTGCACTCTATGACCGCACGCGACTGATACAAATATACTTGTGTATAAATCAACAGTAGACTTTTCAATGTACTTATTTTGATGTGAAGATAAAAATTTTTAAGTTGTGCTAAAAAATGAAAAAACAAAAATAAATAAAAAAAATGTTTGCAACAGAACACTATACACAATATAGGTGATGCACATCGTACATCCTTATAATCCTTCTTAAATTTAACATTGAATTGAAATTACATACATCCGTGCACATTTTTCTTTTCAACTTTATTAAAAAAAAAAAACAAAAAAAAACAATAACAAAAAAAAAATATGAAATTTTAAAAAACTGCCTGAAATTTTTAAACAAAATAAAAAAAAAATACTTTACATTAGTTTTATGTTGGAGAATGCAGGTAACTAACTATAACAATGTACAAGTATATATATATATATATATATATCATCATCAGAGGATTAACAGAATTTCACTTAAAAGTATATTTATCTTAAGGATTCATACACATTATTTTCAAAAATAAAAATGACTTATTAATTTATTTCAAATTTGTTAGATAGTTAAATTTTTTTTATTTCAATTCTAAATTTAGAATGGTGAATACTTGACAACCCACTCTCAATCCTACTTACTTATATAATAATAAAATAAAATAAAAACAAAGTTTTGTGATGATGTACCGCATTATAAATAAATTATATTATTCAAAAATGTAAGTATGTATATATAATATATTTAATATATATATGTACAAATGTTTCGTAGTTATATACTCGTAAAAGTTCAATACGTATAAGATAATTTTTTGACAATATCTTGAACGTGTGATATGTGACGTTTCTGATACATTTTACCTTTTAATTAGCAATTTTTAAATGTCAATTGTTTATAAATTATATATATATATTTCTGCATTTATCTGGATGTTTATAAGTTCGACGGAATACTCAAACACATATACAAATTGAAATATATATATCCAAATTGTAACATCATGTAATTGTCATAAACATAGTTCATATCTGTTTTTTATTGCTTATATATGCCATCTGTCATCTGTAATATGTTATATGTGTCATTTGCTCATCATTTCATATTGATTGTCATGTCATTCAAGTGTTAAATTTAAATGGCGCCATAGAAATTTTTACTTTTATTATGTCTTAACTAATTTCATTTTACAGTAGAACGCTGCTGTGATTGTAAAAATATAAAACTATTGTAAGGTTAGTTAGATTTTGTTTTCATTAAAAATATTATTTGAATTTAGTATTGTCTAAGAATATTGATTATTTAGAATTATTGAAGTCTTAGGATAATATATGTTTAAATTTCCAATGATGGTAAATAAAATGTCGTTAAAATGATCGAGTAAATAACCGTTAGGGAATTGACAATTTTGCACCTTACTATACAAATATTCTGTTTATATGGTAATTAAAAGCATTCTAATAATTCTGATAAAGGTTAAATTAGTAAGCAAATACATATTTTTCTTAAACTTGAAATGAAAACTCTAATGAAGGAAGAAATGCTAGACTTTATTTTGCTTCCGTCATTTATGGCGGGTTACAAAACTAGTTTTATAATATTGTGGCTGAATATTGGTGAAATCTTTCATAGGTTTACGATGTAAGTATAGTTTTGACTATCTTGGTATTTCTATGGTATAGGAATAGGTATTAACAACCTTTGGCATTCTTTAACGGAATTGTTTTAAAGACCGAAGTACTAATTTTAGTTCTTTGCAGCATATACCAAATTCTACGAGCTCTCTATTAAATAGATTTAGGCTATGTACAGACATGTAATTTTTTATTTTCAAACTTTGTTTGATTATACATTTGTGCTCCATTAGTTTATATGAAACGGCGCGCACATAAACATAGTTCAATCAAAACGTAGATCAATCAATTAACATTTTATGCGACCGATCAACTGTCTGTCAAATCAACTGTCAAATCAACAAATGTATACTTTTAACGTGTCGGGTCTTCGAAATGTGATCTATTGTGTGTATTTTTGGTTTTTTATTTAATTTTTTTTTTAAATTCGTTTTTTATAGACATGTTATAAAAATTATAAACAATTGATTATAAACAATTGAAAGTTACATATTTTAATATTTAAAAACCTGTAGAACCATCAACAATTTTTTTTAACTATACACAATCAAAGAACAAAACAAATGACGATCAACAACTAATCATAAATTTTTTTGCTGCTTTGTATGCTCAAATTTGACAGCCATTTTACATAACCGAAAGCATGACGATCGTCTATTATCGTTAACTGTATAACCGAAAAGGTGATGATAGTTGAAATTTTTACAGACGACATTACCGAAAGCATGGCAAATGTGCACTCAAGTAGTTGCAAAACTAAAAATTAAATGTTCGCGTCTAGCCTTACTGCTATAACAATACGACGATGACCAAGTGGAGCAAGTATTGATGAGACATTTACATAAAAAAAAATAAAAAAAAATAAAAAAAAATAAAACAAAATAAATTAATCAATAAGGCGAGAATGGCGCATTTGTGCAGAAAGCTTAGAACAGTATTTAAAGTGCCCACCCATAGACACGAATTATAATCCAGGTTCGATTATACATATGAACTTTATCGATATTAATCAGATCTTTAGATGAAAATTATGCTTTAAAGCGGCTTTTAAAATTAAACTAGCATTTAGTTAATAAACGGACAAAATATTGAATAAGAATTAAAAACATCTGGACTACTCATTACCAAAAATCCATAATTATCTAATTTAGTCCACCAACCAACATAAAAAAAAATAATAAAATTCATGTAAATTGATATTCGAATCAATGATAATGTTGTTATTCAAGATGTTTTTAAATAAAGTTACTACTGTGCAATTGCACAGGGGTCCACTAGTAAGTATAGAATTAATAAAATTATTACAATTATAAAAATCAAACTGTATGGAAATTTTTGGAAGTATGGAACTGTTCATGTTCAGGATACACATCAGATGAAACTGGGTTCCACATTCGCAATGTTCTGGTTATCAAATAATTTTTAAAATTTGTACAAAATGCGCCTAGTTTTGTATAGAAAAAGGATAAAAAAAAACAATTTTTTTGAATAAATACTTATATCTTCTAAGCTATTCGACGAAGACATAAAGTATACATGTATGAGTTATAAAAAAAAAGAGACCTTTCCAACAGTCCATAAATATTGAGGGAGTTTAGTGCAAAAATCTTGAAGTATTGGGTTTTCTAGAAAGAAAATAAAGTTTGTTTTCTGTTTCAAAATTTTCTAATTTAAACTACAGTATCTCCATAACGGCAGCACCAATTATCATCAAATAAATGTTCAAATATGCTCTAGACTGTTATATTCTAGAATATATAACTATATATATATATTCATGTTATATTCATATATATATGTTTAACAGATATAACGGTTTTTATACAAAAACATCAAAACAACAAGGATATTTTCAAATGTCCTTTTCGTCCTTAAAGAATAAGATGCGCCACAAATAATATACATTTTTGAAAAGCTAGTAATCCCAGCTTTTCCTACCTATACCGATAAAACATCTCGCTCAGAAGAGCCCTCATTTAATATGCTAATGTTTAATAGGAGCAAGATTAGGAGCAGTTGTGACATTTTGGTCATTGATAGTGCCTTGCTTTGATATTGAGGCTTCTCATTTTGTATATAATATCGAAATTATAATAAATTAAATCTAGTTTCATTCTAGCCATTTATGACGATTAGCTTTTGTGTGAAAATAAACTGATGAGTGGTCTATGAACAGTTATAACAGTGAATTTTCTTCCAGACATGTATATGGCCTAAAATACGTTATTGCCCAATGAATTTCTAATATAGTTCTATTTTAATTGTTAGTTTATTAATTTCAACTGGTTTGTCACTACCTATATATCTCCTTGTGATAGTATTGCGCCTGAACCAAAATTCGAAGCGTCCGTTGTTATAATAAATTTTTCATTGAAATCTGGAAAACTTAAATTAGGTGGGTTTATCAATCTGTTTTTTAATGTATGGAATGCTGTATCGCATTCTTGTGTCTATTTGAATATGGAGTTATTATATGTTAAACTATTTCTGCAAAAAAATTTATAAATTTTGATAATCACTCATAACTAGGCCTATCATCGTCCGCAAGGATATCGTCCTGTTGATTGGATTAAAGGTGGTTTGGAGCAAATTACTACAAAATATTAAACCCTCTACAGCTTAAACTTAACATTTTCATTATATTCAAAAAAATATTTATATTAACATTTACTTCCTTTCTTTAATTTTAATACCACAATAAAAAACCATATTGTTAAAAAGTAATTGTATTTCTTAAAAAACTAGTTATTTATAAGTATAACTAATTAATTTCAGTCCATTAATTTTTGAAACTAAAATAAAATTCTGTACACTTTTATTTTTATAACAATAACAAAATACAATCTAAATAAATTTATTAAATATATAAAAATAGAAATTAATTCCTATATAATTCCTACATTAATTTTCAACAACAATTGAATACAATAAAATCATATTAAAAAAAAAAAAAAATACAAAACAAAAAAAAACGAAAGATCAATTGATGAAATTAATGAAATAAATGACTCAAAAAGGATTTATTAACCCATATTAATATCCTGGTAATTTCTCTTATATAATATGCATGTATGTATATGTACACAAATCCACAATGAATAAATACCATATCATTCCGTGGCAAATTTCAATCACATTCATAAAGCACACACACACACACACACACCATAATAAATTCAAAGAAAATCAAAATTCAGTATTCTTGAAAATTCAGATAAATAAATAAAAAAGTATCAGGATAATAATATAATAAAACAAAAATCAAATAAAACAAAAAAGATACAATAACAAAAAAAAAAAAAAATCTTAAGTACGTCATCAAAAATAACAAATCCTAAAGCCACTAAAATATTTTTCTATATTACTTTAACCGCAGTTCTTGGTATATAATACGGTATACAACCACACCAACCACTTAAGTATAAACCATAAAAAAAATTTCATAACCACAAATTGATTCCTTTAAGAATAAAAAAAAAACAATAAAAATTAAATTACAAAAATCTTTGAAATTTTTGAAATTTTCTTATGAAAAAATTTATAAGATACAATTTTTTTGTTTTTGATTGAATTACGCAAGTTACATTTGTGATTAAAAATTCTAAATGAAATGATTTTTTTGTTAACTTTAAATCTACCTTCTAAATAAATATATTATAGAGGCATGGGATTATTTACTTAACTATAATAATTTACTTAAAAGAAACGATTAAGAAGAATTTCAATTCAAAATAAAAATCGGTATGTGAGTTATAAGAACTAAACAAAATTTCCATACAAATTCGAGACCAGCTTCTCACATCTGTAACTTTCAATCAATAGTCTAGTTAGTTTGAATTTTTTGTTGAAAATATCGCTGCTATAAAAAATCTGTTAAAAATTTAAACCGTATTTCAGATTTTTTGAGAGAGCAATAACGGAATAAATAAATAAATAAACCGTACACAAACATACTAATAAAACATTTGTTGTTTGTATTGTTTTATTTTGTACGTAAATGAGAGGATTATTTCGTTCATCAACATTAATAGAACTCATCGGTAGATGTAGTAGTGTTGGATTAGACCTAACAACATTCAGTTTAATTCAAATTTGGTTGTGATGCTAATGCTAATGTGATAAATTAAAAATAAATACATATGTGAGTTATAAAAATTGATACTTATCGTCAACTGCATGTAAACTGATACTTATAGTCAACTACATGTAAACACAGTATACTAAAAATATAACATGTAACATATATCGTACTTTGTTTATTATATTATTTTATACTTGTCTCTTTCTATCACATATATTTATACTATGTATATTATATTTTAACTATGTAATTGAACTTATTATTATTCACTATTCTGTAATAAACTTTGATAAAGTAAACAACAAAAACTAAACAAAATGCCCATTAAAATTCTAGTTTCCCTAAATTCCATTCAATAGTCTGTTTCTAATTTTTCTGAAACATCACAACTTTAAAAAATCTGTAAAAATTTAAACCTAAATATGATTTTTCTATTATAAGAAATTGGTGAAAGGAAAGGAGGACCAGCTCGTCTTGAGAGAGTAATAACGGCATAAATAAATAAATAAACCGTACACAAACATACTAATAAAACATTTCTTGTTTGTATTGTTTTACAAAATTTATTTTTATGAACTCGAGTCATAGAATTGGGGCAATGAGTTAGTGCAATACATTCAAACATGTGTGAGAGAGAACTGTACCTTACGACAAAATTACATTAGTTTATTTTTTTATTTGCATAGGCCACAGTGGAAAAATTTATTTGTGAACACATATTATTACTAATTAACATATTAATATAAACCTAAATATTCCAAAATATGTAAAATAGATGTAGTTTTGGCTTTGAACGAAATTCAAAAAAATTAATAGTTGTCGAGCTATAATCTGATTTATAAGTGGTCGACTATTTTTTTCCCATAAAACTGCGTGTATTTCTTTAAAAAAAAAAAAGCAGGCCAATTATTCTCTCTTTCCTCTCTGACTGACTCGGCCTGATAATTAGTGTTAAATATGATTAAAGTGATTAGTGTGGCACTTGGTACATATCCCACTGTTTTTCAAGCTAAAACCTATGCCATCGAGAAAAAAGGGCCCAAATGTGCCAACATATACATAGGTACTGATAGCCCAAGCTCTACCTTAAAAGCTCTGATGTTCCCAATTATTGCATCGAAGCTTACCTATAGATATAGATTAGATTAGATTAGATTTAATTTATTCCGAGAGAGATCCAGTCCCTACATCACCGCAGTCGCAAATGGGCTTGTGATAACCCGGTTTTTAAGTCTTTGAGTCATTAAGGATACCTGATTTTGTGATTACACTCAGAATATTTTTCAATGGTATGGTTCGGGGAACGCTGTTCCCATGCGTATAGATGTAACAAACGCTTAACAAAGCTAGAGCAAGGAAACAGAGTTACTCTTATATAGAGTGTTAAGAGAAATATAAGGTAATTAAGAAGAAGATGGTCTTTAAAAAACAGTAACGATGAATCAATTCTTAGTATCAGAACCAAGTATTAGTCATTCAAACGCTTACCTACAAAGAAGTGTTTCCAAGTGAGAAAACAGAAACTTAAAACATATGTGCTGGAGTTGCCAAGGACTTATGCAGTCTAAAGCCTTTTTCAAACTGAGTATCCAACGATTGAAACCAGATCCAATGGTTTATTAAATGTCATGATTCAGTTAACATATATCTTCATATTATTTTATAGTAATTTAATAAATTTTACGTCAAGATTTTGATTGATTTTTATCACTCACAGATGTATATCAATAACATAATAAATCAGGAGTTGTATAGGTAGTTTAACATTATTAATGATAAATTCAAGTAGTGTTGTGATTAACCAAACAACACCTACAACTTATTGTTATTAAACAATCTTGGCAAAACCAAGTAAAATTTTAGATACAATGATAATATATAACTCCTATATATATATATATATATATGTATCGATGTTCATAAATAAAAGTTTATTGAAGTAAATTGTATAGATTTTGTATTCGATCCGAATAATATCGGATAACTTTGCCATAGTAATATTAACAACTGACCTCAGCAGAGAACATTTTAGAAATCATGAGTAGAACCATCCAAATGTATTATTTCAATTCAACAGGCATAATATATTGATGTACATATATGTATTATTTGTTATGTACCCTGATAAAAAATTTTCAGCACTTCTCTCACTTTTACAAACATTATCAAAGAAAAAAATTGTTTTATACAGTAAAATTTTGCGATTAGATTAGTAAATGTGGAATTTGTGAAATCACTGCATTTTTCAGTCATGAAAACAGCACTGAAAAAAGTGCTAAACATTTTCAACGCCTTTTTCATTGCTTTAGTTGGTTCACACAATTTTCAGCACAAATTGCTGCGCATTTTTCAGTAATATGAGCATTTTTTCTGTAGAATATCATCATTCATCAGTTGTTTTAAAAAAGACCAAAACCAAAATCATTGGTGAACCAGTTCATATGACATATTCAAATTTATATGCAAAATTTTAAACTAAATGAATTAGATCTTTTTAGCTAATATTTATAACTATTTTATAAATGTTAACTAGAGAAATTTTAGTTTACAATTTATGGTATGAATTTCAAATTTAAAAATCCCATATCTGAAATAACAAATTTTATATTTTTACATTTACTGAAAAATCTGCTCCCAAAGAAACATAAATGTGTGCTGAAAATATTTTTGAATGAGCACAGAAATACGTGCTGATTTGTGTGCTGAAAAATTGCGCTTAAAGATGCCCTACTACTGAAAATTTATTTGAGAAATTATTAGTATTTGTATAATAATGGAGGAGAATTGTGCTGAAAATTTTCCCGAAGCTCTGTATAAATTCAAATGAACACATATGCGATTTTCAGCATATTTTTCAGTGCAGAATCGACAGCGAAAATTTGCTTCTTTTTTATCAGGGTATGTAAATTTTTGTATAATATATAGCATTGATTATTATTTTTTTTATATACATCTACTAGTATAATTTTGCTATATTGCTAATCTAGTAAAATTTAAGTGCATTTTAAAAAAGTATGCACATTACAACTCAAAACAACAACAATAATGTAAAGTAAATATTATATTAATCATATCTCTCATCATAATGCATTAATATAATTTTCTCACAAAATTTATATTTCTACCTACCCTACACCTACTTGGCTACTTCCATAAGACATTAAAAAAAAATTTATTTATTTTCTCAATTCATGGGAAAATATTTAGTCTAACCACACTAATCATAGAAATAAAAATAAACAAAAAAAAAAAATAAAAGTAAACACTAACAGAATAAATACAAATATAATGAGGTCCACTTATCATAAGGTATAACGGGCCCAAAAATTAGTTGTATATATATTCATTTGTACAAATTACAAATAAATCTCTCAATTTTCATTCATTCATTCATATTTAACTGTTTCATTATTATTGTTGTTTGTTGTTATAAAAGGCTTCAGACAAAAACAAAATTAGTACATTATGTATATATATGTTTTATTTTTATTAATTTAGTAATTTAATCTAGTTATAGTTTAAGCACTTTATCACCCATTCTCTTAGACCCATCGTTAACGAAAAGAACAAATTGATCTCGTCTCGTCTCGCTAAAATGCATTTCTGTTAGACACTGTAAGCGCACGCGATAGAACATTTTATTTGTTGGTAGTACTGATCATTTTTTACTGTCAAAAAAAATTATTGGTGTATAAACAAAAGATGGTTTATAAAATTTTTGGAAATATATTAGTGGGGTTTAGTTTTAAAAAATTTTTTTTAAATAAAAAATAAATATAAATACATTTATGTTTTATATATTTTTTAGTTTAGTACATAAACAGTAGTAAAACAGTAATAATAAAGATGGATTTCAAAACAAAAACACAATTTTAATAATAATGCAAAAAAAAATAATGAAAAATTGTTTATTAATCTTTACTTAACTATTTTATATATTCAATTTATTTATTTAATTCAATTTTTTGATAAAAAAAAAACACAAAATATTTTGACGAGATACTCTATCGTTTACAATTTTTGACGACATTTTGACGAGCCAAAGGTCTCACGAGCCGCGAAACAGAAATTACTCACGAAACTGTTCTGAAATTTGCCGTCGCGGTCTAATGTCGTGTCTAACATAATACAAAACTATCTCTTCAGAGATATTTTCACGAGATCCCGCGAGATGGGCTAACAGAATATGGGTGTATTATTACATATTTCTTTATTACTTTCTTTTTTTTTGTTTTTATTTAATATGTTTAATTTTAGTTTAGTAACATGCTTAAAAAACTAATTGTCTTATATATGGCTGAATAAATGAAATAAAATATTGTAAAAATATGATAAATAGTATGATAAATAAAAACAAGAGTGAAATAATATTAAATACGCAATGCAAAATATTGAATTTATGTTTTATTATTTTTGTTTTGTTCAACAAGTTTGAAAATTTTGTTTATTTTTCTATTGACAATTCGATTTTGAGTAGACTGTTAGTTTTAAATTACTTTTATATATATTGTACGATTTTCAGTTTCTTGGAGCAGACTTTTCTATACAAATTGTATTATTTATTTATTTTTATTTTATTTAATTCAAATTTAATTTAAAATATAATTCTATATTCATGATTATTTCAAGGGTTTTGTATTTCAATAATCATTTTTGGCTTTTTCAATTATTTACTTTATATTTATTCTTAAGTACACATAACTGTATAATGTATATATATATATTCAATATGATATCATTGATTTCTAATTTCACATTTTGAACAATTCATGAATTTTATTTCTATTTTGTTAACCGGGCTTTACTTATTTGTATATTACCTTCTACTATTACTCCCTTGGATACAATATTTTTTTATAGGAATCATTATTTTTATGAACATTTCTTTTTTAGCATCTATTTTTTTTTTTTTTAATGTTAACATTCTGAAGTCTGAATTTACTTTAAAATTGTTCTAAATGTAATTTAGTAGAAAAAAAAACACCTTTTTTTTTACAAGACCACACAATTTATTTATTTTTCTTTCTTCACAAGGATATTACCTATTATGTACCTAGATGCTAAGATTTTGAAATTTTATATATATATATATATATATATAAAATTTTGTATTAGTAAAACGCCTAGAAAATGAAATAACCTTGACATTTGAATTTATTTAAAGTGACTACAAGCAATTTGCTGTCATAAGAATTTGTTTAGAAACAATTTTTTTTTCTTCATCTAAATTTCTAGAAAACCCCATAAGGTTTTACCAAATTTATGATTTTTGTTTTTTATTATCCTTAAAAATATATATTTTTTTTTTATGTTTTAAATAAAGCTATTTGTACTATACCATAGAAACAACTTTTTCTAGGATAAATCAGATCGGTTTTATATTACTTTAAGTTTTAATCCAACTGTAGAAGTTTATTGGTCGAACAGATGGCGCGACGAACCGAATAAAATTATTTGATGACAAAATTGTATTAGATTTTTGTTTTTGTTTTTGTTTTTTTTTTTTGGTATAATAGTTATTGTCGAATTTTTTCTTTAGAAGACGATTTTACGATTGAAAATTATAATAGGAGAAAATTTTGATTTGTTGTACATCGAGGACGAGTACTAAATTATAATTTTATAGAATTAAGAAATTTCCAGGGGGAATTCTAAGATGAGTTTTAAGATTTTAGAAGTTAATTTTGAATGACAAAATTCTGGATTACAATACTCGTGTTTTCAATTCAATGTAAATGTAAAACAATTCAATGAGTAAAATTTTGAATTTGGATTACAAAATTCAAATTAAAAAAAATATGAGCTTTGAAACTCGATAAATTTTTAGCCACAAATAATTTAAAATACAGAAATAAAATATCCAAATTTTGCATACTTAAAATGGTGCAAAAAATAAAATGTTTTTGATGATAGCCCAGCCTCTTCAGATCTATTACACTTATTATATTATATTTTATTATCTTAGAATTGCAGGTCTAAAATGCGCTTGATGAACGCTAATTTGATAAATAAATGCTCGGTAGATAGATTGTAGTATGAACTTGCAGTACCGTGCTTTAATTAAGCGCGAAAGGGTGATTTTACCAAGGTTACTGTCAAGAACATAAAAAATAAAGAACGGTATTATTGCTTTGATGTCAATTTCAGAATAAAGCAATGTGTATTCCTGGATAAATTTTTATGTCTTTTGCGAGTTATGGCGCCGCAAGCAAATAGAAAATGAAACCGAAATCCTGTTCTTCTAAGCAGAATCTACCCCTGCGAATGATTTATACAATCTTGAACAGATTTATGTAATTATAAAAAAAATTTATAATTATTATAATTTCTATCGGATTTTACTTTTAAATGCCCTGGTTTCTACCATAAAAGAAAAACCCATTTAGGAGTCTTCTTTCTGGAGTCACTGGGTGATCTTTAAAACACTGGTATCAAAAATCTCCGCCACTTCGTTAAAAGCTCAAATTGGTTCAACGAGTAGGGTACTACGCGAGGAAAGTTTCCGTGATGGTATCACATTGAGCTCACCGGTCTAAGTGTGTCGGCATAATGTCGGCAGCCACTACTACCTACCTACCGACTTTTAAATAAATAAACAAGAACAAGTTTTTAAAATAAAACAAAATTATTTCTGAAAAATATTCTACTTAGAAGTTGCATATCAGGTATTTGTACAAATGTTGGGTCCAATTCAAAATCTGTAGTACTTATAGGTTTGATTAAATTTGTTTGAATTTGCGCTTCAATAACATCCAATATTTTTATATTTATAATTTAGTTAGTAATCTAAATCTGGTACTTCTATACTTTTAGTTAATTGGTAGAAGCATAATTGGAGCTTCAACTTTTGGTTTTGACTGGTGAAGGAAAAATGGCAAAAACCTTATAAAATAAAACAAACTTAGAAATTCCGTTTGATGACTATCATTGCTATTTCAGTTTTATCATTTATTTTTTTGTTATATGTAGAATCCGTATTTGCACAGAAATAAACCTCTTCTCATCTAAAAATCTCGATATCGGTTAATTTCCGGTTAAAAACAAACCTATTTCCGGTACTTTCTGAATATCGAAAATATCACCAATCGAATAGAGCACCCTCGATTTTGTTTTTAAAATTCAAAAATTATAAAATAACGGTACCCTCCCATCTTAAAACACTAATACACATGCTCTCTGAGACCCATGGTATATACAAGAATTAATTTCGCTTCAAATTCTTCCGAGCTAGCTAGAGATAGTTTTGGCAAAATGTAAAAAATATGTTTGTTTACTTTTTGGAAGAGCATATTTAATTACGAATTTTTCGGTGTGTAGCAATTTTGGTTTTTGAAGTATTACTGACGAATGCTAAGTATGAATGGTAGCTGCCTGAACTAGTTTGTGTTTTGGAAATCGGTAAAAGATGCGTTTTTGAGTACTTAATCGATAAAATTTCAGGTCTGTAACACCTTTAATTTTTGCAAAAATTTTTAGGGGTGCTAATAATTGAGTTGTATGTTAGAAAAAAGCTTATTTAGTTACTAAAAACAGTCAAATATTCTCTTTTCAATTTTACTAAAAATAGAGTTGAGTACAAAACGCTGAAGAAATTTGCATGCAGTTTTTGATGAGTATTTTTATTCAAAATATTCGACTGTTTTCAATAACTAAAAATTTGCACATAAATTTTAAGCCCAGTTGAAATTTTTTTTTTATTTTTGACTTTCAAGAATTATTTCTAATTCAAAATTAAGAGAGGTAGTTAGATACAGTTAAGTGTGGCAAATCCCTCATGCATAGACCGAAAACCGTCAGAACTGTAGCCCGTCGTACATATACATTGTGATACAACGGAACCTACCTGATAAATAATTTCAAACTTGTGTTATAATTTTGGCAAAACGTTGAAGAAAAGCGAAAAAACAAGATCATACAAAGTGATAAAAAAAAATACTGTTTTTCTTTCGGAGTATATAAAATAAGCTTGGGACATAAGAGAGGTAGCATAGTTTATTTTAGTACTTTATTTTAGTAAATTATAGTACTTTCTTAATTCCGTCGTTAAGTACAAGTATAAAGGCATCGCCTGCACCACGAAGAAAGTTAACGATAGCACCCTTGAAGAAGGCGGATGTATCCTCTTGTTTGAAATTAGTGGCCCAGCAATGTAAAATACTCTTGTAGACAATTTCTGTCTTCTTACGACCAAAGTGAATTGTCATACCATACAAAGTACAATACCAGCGACCATTTTGTAACAACTTGAACACAATCGCCCAATTGATATAAATTTGGTGTGTTTTTAGGATCACGACGCATACAAAACAATCTACCATTCCTTTATATTGCTGTTCTTTTGCAATTCTTTGTACTTGTAAAAATTGTTGAACTGGCTGTTTTTGAAATTGCAGCGGAAATAACACCTGCTGTGTTAAATTTTTCAAGAACCTCTTGCTTTTGGTACAAAATTAAAAATTTTAGTACAAATTAAAATATAATGATTAAAATCTTAACTTTGTATTTGAATTGTTTTGCCTTTAGTATTTATTTTGTTGAGCTATTTTTGCTCAACAGTCTTACAACCATTCACCGACCAAAGGAGCATAGTTTAATTTTCTACAAATTTTTCACAAAGCATTTGAAAAAAATTCTTGCTGGTATGTTTTTTTAGTGCAATATCATACATTTTTTCGCAGATCATCTTGAAGAAATTTTTTGTCCAGACGAGACAGATTCGGATGATCTCACTGAAGAAAATAATAATTGGAAAGAAAATGGCATATCACCATTTTCAGAGAGAGAAATAGTTGAACAAATTAAAAAACTCAGAGATAAAAAAGCTCCAGGTTTTGATCTAATTACATCGGAAGTCCTGAAAGAACTTCCGAAAAAAGCTATAACAATGCTAACACGCATTATAAACGCTGCTATAAGAATAAGGTATGTGCCGAATATGTTGAAAAAAGCAGAGATAATTATGATACCAAAGCCAGGTAAGCCCATAAATGCGGTCAAATCCTACAGACCAATATCGTTACTACCAATAATTATTTGAAATTATTTGAAAAACTATTATTGATTCGAATGAGTCCGATCATAGAAAATAGTAATCTGATTC
Source organism: Argyra leucocephala (assembly GCA_963942445.1). Taxonomy (NCBI): domain Eukaryota; kingdom Metazoa; phylum Arthropoda; class Insecta; order Diptera; family Dolichopodidae; genus Argyra; species Argyra leucocephala. The sequence continues at coordinate 18,585,930 of OZ012679.1, read as the reverse complement.
CAAATTATCAATTTGGCTTTAGATCTAAGCACTCGACAATCGATCAAATTCATAGAATAACAGACATAATAGAAAAAGCTTTAGAGGAAAAGAAAGTATGTTCTACCATATTTCTAGATGTAGCCCAAGCTTTTGATAAAGTATGGCATCGAGGCTTAATAAATAAACTAAACAATATGTTACCTAAACAATACGTAGATATCATATCTAGAAAACAGACTATTCAGAATAAAAACAAGACGAAGAGTATTCTACTATTAGAGATATTAAAACGGGTGTGCCTCAAGGTAGTATTCTGGGTCCCATACTGTATTTGCTCTACACCAATGATTTACCAGAAATGGAAAATATAACTGTAGCTACATTCGCTGACGATACTGCGTTGATGGCAGTAGGATCAAATATTGACGAGGCTACAATTAAATTGCAAAGAGCAAGCGACAAGCTACACCTCTGGACAAAGAAATGGAAAATTTAACTCAATGAGTTAAAATCAGTACATGTAAATTTTACAAATAAAAAATTAAAAAATCAACCACCATTGGTAAATCTGAATGGGGTCAATATACCCCAAGAAAACAATGTTAAATACCTAGGAATGACATTGGATGTCAAACTTAGATGGAAAAAGCACGTCAAAAAGAAAAAATTTGAGCTTGAAAATAAATATAGAGAAATGTACTGGCTCTTTGGTCGTAATTCTAAATTACCTATACATAACAAGATTTTATTATATAATCAGATAATCAAACCGATATGGCTGTACGGCATACAAATATGGGGATGTGCCAAACAAACACATGTACTTTGTATACAAAAATTCCAAAATAAAGTCTTGCGCAACATGGTAAATGCCCCCTGGTATGTTCTCAACAGTGATTTGCACAGAGATCTAAAAATTCCTTGCATAGAAAATGAAATAAAAAGATATGCAACAAAGCATATAGCTCGTCTGGAAGGACATGTTAACGTTGAGGCCACTCAACTGCTAGATAATCAAAATGATGTCAGAAGGCTTAAAAGAACTAAGCCACTAGATTTAATACGATAGAATTTCGTACACTTTTTCTTTAAGAAAATCAAAATAGAAATAAATTAATGGTTAGTCCGTTGGACTAGTATTAATGGAAGGGGTGTGGTTTAGTCAGTAAAAATCTGGCATACAATGGAAGCTACGGGGCTCATTGTGTCTATGAAGATTCCCATAAATCCACGCAAAAAAAAAAAAAAATCATACATTTTGGGTCACCCTACTGACATGACACTATATATACTGAACACATTTGCTCATACTAAGTTGTTAATTTCCAAACAATAAGACATTTTTTTTTAATTAATATTTTATTTCGAATTCTTAACATTTTTCACTAACATTTTTTAATCAACATTTTTCAATTTTTTTTCAATAAATTCGACATACTTTTGAAGTTGTTAATGACAGTTTTAACTCTCCTAACATTATACCCTTATTCTATTCAATATTTAGGTGGATATTTTTTTAATTTTATGAAATCTAACAAAACTTCACAGCGACACATGGTTCTAAAACATTTTAATTTCAATTTTCCAATTGTGAGACAGAATTTCAAAATGTGCTACCAGTTAACTAGGTCGGATCAATTGCGTTAGAAAAACAAAAACGTTCAATTTCTAGCTGTTGCAATTAATTTTGATTTAAAAATTCAACCTCCTGGGGTTTATCAGACTCAGTTGTCGCAATTATATATCCATTTTAATTAATTCAAATTGATTTTCTATAATAACCGACATTACACCGACATTACAGTATTTTTGTATTCTAACTTTGAAATATTCCACAGACCCTGTTTTATTGAAGTTGGGATTAAAAAACATCCCATTTAATTTGAATTTATCAAAAATGGAAAATTTTCATTTGAATCTGAATAACATTCATTAAATTAATATAATCTTATCATATCCTTAAAATTTTAAAATTATAAAAATAGAATTTTTAGAAGAACCTTTCTTCTTTTTTTACAAATTTATTTATAAATGAATTGAAACATTCCATTGCCCATAATCCAAAGGAAAATGAGATCATCCTAAATTCATTAAAATTCTTTAATATTTTTCATCAAAAATTGCCTTTATAAAATGTTATTTGTTGTGATATCAAACGCAAAAACAAAAAAAAAAAAATAATAATAACAAAAAAAGAACAATAATAAAAATCTTAAGAAGTATTTTAATAATTTCGCGATTTCAACTTTATTATTTAATAATTTTCATGAAAATTCTTTTCTTAATACCATACAAATAAATAAAAAATAAAAACAACAAAAAAATAAAAACAAAAAAAAAACTGAATTCTAACTACAAACAAATAAAACGGAAATCAAGAGGGACAAAATGTTTTTATTTATTTACTTTTTTATTTTTTTTTTTTTTCATTTCTTACATAACAATAAAGAATCCTTATTTCCTTATATCCTTTTCATCCTTACAATATACAATAATAATAATAATAATAAAAAAAATTAAGGATAATAATCCTAATCCAAAGTAGTTTTCTTTATGGTGTCACTGAAATGAGTTCTTATTTAAACGGGATTATGACATGAAACATGACATAATTATATGTTAAAAATTTATTGTCATATTGTACAGTCTAGTTCAAAATTATTTGAACAAGAAAAAAATTTTTTTTTATTGGAAAATTATTTCATAGAGAAAGTGATAATTTTGTATGATTGTTACATGGCAATACGCGTATAGCAGTGATAAATTATTAAAACTGTATTTCATACCAAAATGTGAATTATGGCTTGAACCAGGAAATCAACTTTTCAATAATATTTTTTTGATGTAAATATAGTTCTTAATAACAGACTAATAATACCTGTATATTGCATTTGGTGTTATAGAACTGATATACAGAGATGCTACTTAATATTAATTATTACTATATTAAACTGATATATACAAATGTCACAAACCTAATATTATTCTAAAATTTATAAGTAGCTTTTAATAGAACTTTCATAATAAATGACTTTGGAAAAAAACTTTTGAAATTTAAATGGAAATGTAAAAAGCGAGTTCGATTGCGATTTTACTTGTGATTTTCACTTGCGAAGAAAGCATGATTGATTTCTTCTACCAAATGCATACCAACGATCAACAAAGTGATATTATATTATATTTTTTTTATTGTCCGTACCTTTCATTATTTTTGCTACTTGAGAATTTCGCAAAGCAAATAATTTTTCTGCAATTTAATTTTTCTTACAGTCGACTTTTTTGCTACATTTTGGAATACCATTTTGACAATATAAATACATACGTATACATTTTATTACCATTAAATTACACCATTAAATTTAAATAAAAATTTATTAGTTTCATAAGTGATAAAATAAATATTTAATGGATTTCTAATATTTCCCTTAAAATGTTTGTCTATAAAGATTGTATTTTTGTTCTTTTCCGACAAAATCCTGCCCATAGAAGAGCTTTATCGAAATTAATAATTGTTTTTAAATTTAAAAATGAAAACAAATCATATTTCGTTTATTTTTCGTTACATCAAAAGTTTTATTGCGAGATTTTCATAGATCAGCACATATTTTCGGCGGAAAAGTATATTTTATTGACATATTTTGATACAATTTGGCCATAAACTTATTTTTTCCGCCGAAAATGTATCTTAACTCATAATTTAATTAATTCTGGTAATTTTATCTACGACATGTAGCTATACAAAATGTAGTCTACATTTTTTCGCTACACACTTTGCTTTTATTTTACGTTTTCACTGCTTATTTTAAACATTTTGGAATATTGTACAAGGTCAAGTATTTTTGACATACATTTTGGAAGATGCTACATTTAAATTTTTATTGTTTCACTGCATTTTGGAAGCCACGCGGTATGTTTATCCTTATGTATTTATTTATTTATTTAACTAACTTTTTATTCTCTATATGAATGTAAAAAAAATATTCTAATTTAGGTTATATAATTTGTAACCTTCCAAGTAAAACTTCATGCAAAAATCATTTACATTATACATAATTACAATAATACCAACTGTATAACATATATAAAAAAAAAAATAGCAAGTCGAACTAAAGATATCAATGGGCCTCTGTACATTAGTATTTTTACTGCCTGTTACCTTTTCTTGCTATAGAGGCCTGCAATTGCACAGAGCCGCTTGATAAATAAGTTAATGAAAATATTAATATATTTTTTATTTTACAAAACAACTTTATCTAACAGCAAAAATAATTTCTCGGTCTTGGTTGACGTACTAAATTTCTAAAAATGCCATTTATTGCATCTGTTGTTGTATATTATTTCAACAGAAGATGCCTAGACTTTATTTAATTCTGCAAATTAATATTGGAGCTATGTTGTGCAAATTTTTAAAATTAAAATTCCACTAAAATAGTCTACGTCATGGAAATGGCTTGCAGTAAATCAATTTGTACCTAAAACTGCACAGGGCGCTAAATTAGATTACATTTTTAGATCTATAAACAGAAGAACTTTACGTGCAATGAAGCAATCAAAATATTTTGATTGTACATTATGGCTTATTGTGTTTATCTCTTAAAAACAAATTCAAAATGAAATTCTGACACACACATTCAAAATTATCCAGCTTTGACTATTATTAAAAATACCAATGTACACTCGAGTGACAGTAAAACAACAGGCAGTTACAATACCAATGTACAGAGGCACAATGATAATTGTTTTTCGTACAATATAACATGTACAAATAATTTCCACTACAACTGTAGTTGTTTCAATATGACCCCATACACACTACATATATTTTGATAAACACAAAAAAAAAAATTAAACTTAAAATCGTAAAAAACGCTGAAAAAAGTAATTTTTTTTTTTGTTTTTTAAACTGAGGATTACATTTGGGTTATTTGTCGGATTTATTTTTGTTTTTGCTTCAAATAGAAATGAACCACACTGGGAACGATATACCAATTTTTAAATGATATTTATTATTACACTCATTGCTTTGTTTTTTTTTTTTTGTTTCATTTATTTCTCAATGGTTTCCAATGAAGAAATTTAAAATGTTTTATTTTCAGTCAAAAATTGAATATTTTCTAATTTTTTGAAAAATTTCAAAAGACAATGACTTAACATTTATTTTTTGTTTTTTTTTTTTTTTGTCTTTGATATTGCCATAACCACAATACACATTTCAGAATATTATTCTCTTGGCTTTAATATTTCAGATTTATTTAAAATAATAATTTGTATTAGAAAAATTTGACACAAATCTGAAAAATAACAGATTTTTTTTTTTATTGTCAAAATTTTTATTTTAAAATTTTTAGAAAAAAAAAAAAAATCTCAGTTCAACTGACAGGTATTATATTAAGGGATTTATATTTGATACATAATTTTTCATGATATGTACAGTACTAGGAATTTTGTAGAAAATAATAAAAAATAAAAATTGTGATGACAAAAAAATAAAATGATCATTTTATAAAATGAAGATGGCTAAAGAGACTCATTGCGACATCTAAGTAATTATATAAATTCAAATGAAAAAAAAATTAAAGTTAAAGAAAGACAAATATGGTAATAAATATGAAAATCGAGAAGGATAAGAAAAGATTATTTTAGCTTTGAAGGGTAATTTAATTAAGAAATATAACTTACTGGGAAATCTGAACTCAATTCTGAATCACGAGCTGTTGTTGAATCATTTAGATATGTAGTTATAATAAGGATATTACATTTGTTCTTGCACGGGCTGTTGTTGAATCATTAAAGCATGTTATTATAATAAAGACATTGCATTTGTTCTTGCACGGGCTGTTGTTGAATCATTAAAGCATGTTATTATAATAAAGATATTGCATTAGTTCTTGCAGGGGCTTTTGCTGAATTAATTAGGTATGTAGTTATAATAAAGACATTGAATTTGTTCTTGCACAGGCTGTTTTTAAATCATTTATATATGGAATTATAATAAAAACATTGCATTTGTTCTTGCACGGGCTGTTGTTGAATCAATAAAGCATGTTATTATAACAAAGACATTGCATTTGTTCTTGCACGAGCTGTTGCTGAATCATTTAAGTATGTAATTATAATAAAGACATTGCATTTGTTCTTGCACGGGCTGTTGTTGAATCATTAAAGCATCTTAATATAATAAAGACATTGCATTTGTTCTTGCACGGGCTGTTGTTGAATCATTAAAGCATGTTATTATAATAAAGATATTGCATTTGTTCTTGCAGGGGCTTTTGCTGAATTAATTAGGTATGTAGTTATAATAAAGACATTGAATTTGTTCTTGCACAGGCTGTTTTTAAATCATTTAGATATGGAATTATAATAAAAACATTGCATTTGTTCTTGCACGGGCTGTTGTTGAATCATTAAAGCATGTTATTATAATAAAGACATTGCATTTGTTCTTGCACGAGCTGTTGCTGAATCATTTAAGTATGTAATTATAATAAAGACATTGCATTTGTTCTTGCACGGGCTTTTGCTGAATCATTTATGTATGTAGTCATAATAAAGACATTACATTTGTTCTTGCAGGGGCTGTTGCTGAATCATTTAGATATGTAGTTATAATAAGGATATTACATTTGTTCTTGCACGAGCTGTTGCTGAATCATTTAAGTATGTTATTATAATAAAGACATTGTATTTGTTCTTGCACGAACTTTTGCTGAATCATTTAGGTACGTAAGTGCAATAAATACATTTCATATGTGATCTGCTAGTCTTGATCATGCTAAATGATATACAAGCTTGTTCTTGGTCTTGCTAAATGATCATACGATCTTGTTACGTGATATAAGTTTAATTAATCTAAATTTAATTAAAAAAATTTATGAGCAAAGCTTAGATAGTCAGTCAGTTTCGTACCATTATAATATGATTTCATTATGAATTACAAATAAAATGTTTATATAAGTTTACCTTGTCACCCACCTAACCAATTAGTAATCTAATTTTTAGTAATGTGAAACACGAAAAATACCCAATATTGAATTCGATGACTTGAAAGGTAAAAAGTGAATAGTATCAAATTTAAATGGATTAAATTTATTGGGTAACATCAACACAGAAACCGAATATGGTTATTCGATAGCAAATTAGTTACAAAAAATGTAGGAGATGTTATCTGTCTTGTCCTCATCAAATCTTTTTTTTTTTCATTATCTTAAATTTTTAATTTAATATCATGATTTACCATCTAAGTATATATATTTACTATCTATATTGTGTTAGTCGATTATAATGTTTAATAAATCAAACTAGATGCATTTTTAAACATCTTCTAACAAAAAAAAAATCTATATTGATTAAACCAAATCTTTTATTTGTATTTAATGCCAATTTCATTGACCAACAAAAATTTAATTTGTAATTAAAATTAAAATAAATTATTTACATTTGAAAATAATTTTTGTTTCAATTCCTTTATTTCTCTCTGTCATGTATATTTAATTAATTTTACTAATTTTAAGTAATAATTAAAATTTATATATACGGTAATTGATGTAAATCTGAATAAAAAAATATTTAAATCTAAACATAAAACAGTTATATATATCCGATTATAATTTATTTATTTTCCATTTTACTTAATTGTATGGTAATTTTTTTTTTCACCATTTCTAAAATAAATAAACAAAATGGTGGTGATATTCAAATAATGTAATTTAAAAAAAATATACGTATTTAATTTTTCATAAAATCTAAAATGTAAATCAAATCAAAATTAATGATACTGACTTAAAATTGGCTTATTTAATATTTTATTTACACAAACACGTATTCCTAATACTGTCGAATTTCACTCACTCACACAATAATAAAAAATAATTATCATATAATATAAAACTGTATTATTAAGGGCTTCGAAACACATATATATATTATATACATATATATATAAGGGAGGAAAGTTAATGATAACGGTTTACTAACGGTTTTTTTTTTTTATTTTACCGTAATAAAGAGGTAATGTAAATGAAATAAAAAATTATTTATGTAATTATTATAAATACATAATTAATAAAAAACAAAAAAAAAAAAATAATAAAATAAAATAAATAGAAGAAAAAAAACAATCTGAAAGATTAATTGCAGGTTATGAAAATAAATTTATTAATTTTTTATTGTGTGTCAGTAAATTTCATTTTAATGAATACAAATGTATAATATAAAAATGTATACGTAAGAAGGGTATATTGGGAGAGTTGAAGGAGGTTCATTCCGTTAGATTTAATAATGGTTCTGTTTCTTTTTTCCAGACTATAACTATAGAAATTAAAATTTATGTGGAAATAACCTAAACACAATGATGTGGTGATTGCGTGTCAATTTTGACATGTCCATTACCAAACAAAAAAAGATAGTAAAAATAGTAAAAAAAAAAATATGTAATAAAATAAAAAAAAATAAATAAATTGTAAATAATCAATTTGAATTAAAATTGAAAATAATATTTTTTAATTTCACCAATTTTCGGAATATAGAATTTATTCATTTTGAAAATTATCTTGTATAAGTTGATCGAAATTTTATCGAATCAAGTGTAAACTCTTTGGAATATTGGAAAAAATAAAATGAGTAGTGTATTGAGAAATGTAAGAGTTAACTTAATTTTTTAAATTTTCATAATAATTAATTTATTTAATTAGTTTAATTGGGTTTGAAATAATAATGTAAAAATTCACTCTAAGAGTCATTTAAGAGTTATTATTTGTTAATTTTGTATCTCTAAATATATTACAATACGCTTTTAAATTATTATGTTGAGAGCATATTCAAACTAGCAAGTTAAAATTTATTACCCTTGTGTAAGGGATGGTTTTAAAAATTTATATTTAAATAAATAAAATAAATTTTTTAATTGCCATAATTTGTAAATTAAATAAAAATGTAAAAGGGATTTTGAATAAACGTTTGCGTTTGTTAAATGACTATATGTAAGACAATTGGATCGAAAGCACAGTGAATTTATTTTGTCATTGTTCGAATTTCTACAAATTTATTCATTTAATTTTTTCCTTCTATACAATCCTAACCATTATTAGTATGGACACCAACAATTTTGAAAATGTTTCATTTTGATAGCAGTTTTTAACATACTTATACCAACAGTTTTAATGGTATAGTGATTACACTCAATCAAATTATTGTAATAACTTGCATTGAAACAATTTGTAAGTTCAAATTGAAATATTTTTAAAAATTTAATTATTAGGGCTTGTATAGGTATACTTAGTACTCTAATAGTATTAAATAACTAAAAAATATGTAAAAATAACATTTTTAAAATATACTTTTATCGAAATAAGACTATTGTCCCGTAAAAAGTTGAATATAAAATTGATGGTGGATCTCTTAAACACCTGCCGATGTTAAAAGACAAATGAAACTTGCTGAAATATATTTAATTCGAAAATATGAATTAATTGCGGCTTAAAAAAATTGTGAACATTAAAACTTGATTATGAACTGTTTAATAGAAGCATTAGAACTCCAATCATAGGTACATCATTAACAAACAGGAAAACAAAACTGAGTCAATTTATTTTTGAAAATATTGTTTTGAGGTAACAAAAAGTTTTTCAATGTTAATATTTTTCGTTATAATATAAGTATGTACTATATGAATCTTTGTGGTCTCCGTTTTATATCAAATGAATGACCGACATCGAAAATGCAGCATTAGGATTTTAGCTACAATCTAGTATGTTCCATAATGAACTATACACAATATAAATAGTTTAAGAATACTTGCATACTGCTTTCACTATGAAGAAAAAAGTAGAATATAAACATTTTAGAATTAATTACATTGTATATAATACATTATGGAATATACTACATTGCAGTTAAAACTTTAATACTGCATTTTCGATATCACGGTATAATAAGTATAAAAAGTATATAATGTGAATTTTATTTAAAAAAATATATACAGTTACTCAAGAAGGTTTTTTGTAGTAATTTTTCCTTTAAAAAATAGATAAATAAATTAATTAGCTAGCCTAAATAATAATCAGGAATAGTTATAGGTGTAAATATAAAAGCTCTAAAAAATTTAAAATTGTTGAAAAATTATGAATATGTATCATAGCAATAAATAAATCAGTAAATATAATGAACATATATTTCAATTTAGTAATTCAAAACTGTATATAAATATTTGTTTTAGCACTATAAATAGTCTAGACTAGTGTAAATAGTCTAGAATAGTCTAAACACATTTTTACTTACTTGATTGATATTAAAAACCATTACAGTTCTATAAAATGTAAATTTTATTTCACTACTACCTATATTTCACATCTCTATACCCAATATTTAATCTAAGCCAACGTCTTGCACCTACTTCAGTTAAATAGCTTAAATTAAATAGAGTATTAGTCATTATAGCAGATTAAATAGAGCATGAAAAGTACGTTTAAAATATTTCATAACATGATTTTACAATGTCTCGAATTTTCTAAAAAAAAATTATATATAGCAAAATTCAAATCTCTACTTGACAAAACTAAACACAGTTATTTATTTACACACACAAGATATGGAGTACTATATATAGACAATGAACGAATATCATCTTCTAATTTGTAATAATCAGATTTGTTTTTAGTGACACATTAAATTTACCAATTAAATGTCGAATATATTTTTACTAAAAAATTAATTTTTATTTTGCAAATATTGATCACTTCACTTATTTCTTTTATCAGTGCTTGCTATTGTTCTGTACATATTTGATAGTGATACTTAACAGTGTTATATTGTTTAACAGTGAAGGCAATTAGTTTATATCTATAGTAATTAGCATAACGATTCAAACAGAATATAAAGGAAAGATAATACAAATACATAATATTTAAATATTATTATTATTATTAAAATTATATATAAAAAAATAAAAAAACAATTTCAAAAATTCCATTTTAGACAATTTAATTTACAATCATTAAAATCTAAAATTTTATTATCCTGCATTTAAATCTGTTTTTTTGACTCTGTTATATTTTTTGTTTATTTGCTTTATTCGTGAAAAAAAAAAAAAAAAAAAAAAACAACATTTTCAAAATAATATCTCATCTAACAATTTAAAACTCATTCAAAGATCACTCATTCAACAATAACGACAATGTCAGGATAATTAATTACATCATTACTTTTGACGTTTTGTTACACTCCTTACAACCCTTAATAATAAAAACAAGTAAACAAATTTTTTACTAAATTAAATTTACTTTTATATTGAGAGTTTGTTGTTGTTGTTGTTTTTTTTTTTTTTTTTTTTTAAATAAAACCGCATAAAAAATATAAAACAACAAAATAATAAAAACAATTCTGTTTTAATGTAAACGGTTAATTAGAATATTAAAATGATATAAAAATCAGTGAATCTCAAACTTTTTATATTTAATCAAATATGATTCTTAGGTGAAACATTTTTAAAAGTAAAGATTAAAAGTTCTAAGTATGTTTCACTAATTTTATTAAATGATTTCATCGATTTCGGTTATTACACTATATAACGCCATCTCAGTCTTCTTCTGATGATGCAGGTGTAATAACGGAAAGCGATTAAGATATTTAATAAAATTAACGGAACATACAACTAGACATCGTTTTTTGGATCATTGTTCATTATATTACGTCATTAAAATGTTAGAATACTACATGAATCCAACCTACATGGTGTCCTGGATTTGAATCTTGCTAATGACATGGATGTTTAATTGAATTTTTCTTTTATAATGAAATTTTATATATAAAACATTATTTAATTAAAATGAAATTACGTTATTTTGACTGACAAAAATATAAAAAAACAGAACAGCTACCAAATAGTTAATTGTCGTTTGATTATAACTAAGTCCATATTCATAATTCAAAAAAAATTTATCTTTGAGAATGTAAATGTAATGCCATTTAAATAATACGAAAAATATGTCGATTTGATTCAATTTTTGAATAAAATAATTTTAAAATCAATTAACAACAATTATACTTAAATTAAAACGATTAATATATTAAGTTAATATACATATAAAAATCAGTTATTTTAAATTTACAATTTTATTGACTGTTATTCCTTCGTGAACATCAAATCGACTAATCATCTCTATACAGTAACCATGTGGCATACTTTTATATTAATTTTAAAGCTTGTGTGGCGTGATTTTCCACATTATGTTTTAAGCGGTACGTTGCTGCTATTCTATCCGTTCAATATCTGTGTGCATTATATATTTAATTAGTAATTTATATAGTTCAATCAAAAAATGTTATTATTTCAAATTCTCTTGATATTACTGATATTTTGGCAAGAGGAAAAATGTAAAATTAAAAATATAAAATATTTTAACGCTATTTTAACAATTACTGAGCTGATGGCTGTGTGACTACATAGTACATTCCAAGCGAAAAAATTAGAAATGAGTAAAGTCAAATATTTTTATTTGTATGTGGATTGAGACGTATGGTGGGTGATGTCTTGAATTTGGGAGTGAAACCTTGTTTGGGTTACGTTGGTTTGAATTGAGAGTATAATGCATTAGACAAATATTTCTCAACGAGCTCAAAACATTTCCAAATTTAATTTCGGAAACACACAACTTCGTCTATTGAAATGTTATTGAAAAAAATTGTAAACATTATTTCCCAACAATTACAAACATTATTTTTGTCCACAATTAAGCACAGTAGCTTTTTAAGTTACCATTTCAATTGAAGTCGAGCTCGTTGAAAATTTGGATTACAATGATTTAATACGATTTAGCTAAAATAAAGGCTTGTAAGATTAGTTTTTAGTATTTTTTTTTTAAAATAAAGTCAAGTTTATTATTAAATAACATTTAAAACATAAATACTCTAATTATTCGCCTTAATATTTTATATTTGTTGTTATGCCTCCGTGGATATCTCATTAAAAAAAAATTCATTAACAGTTCTACCTCAAAGGTGACGTGGAAACGAACTTAGCCAGGGCGGCTAAAAAATATGTAATTGTTTTGGCATGACAGACTACATTTTTTACTCCTTATTACATAATTGTTTTAATTGTTGTCGTTGCTTTAAAATGTTTAACGATATATACTGTATCGTAATTTACAATTTTATCTGTTTAATTGTTTTACGATATTTTACGGTATTGTTAAAAATGGGAGAAGAACAAAGAATATAACAAAAATTATATTATTATATTAAATGAAATTATTTTATTAGCAAAAACTAAAATACAAGTATTATAAAAATTACAACAATAACACAATCTTTTAAAATCAAAAATATTGCTGATGTGTTTTGAATGATGTGAAATGGTCAAACTTAGTCAAGCTAAAATTTGATATTTCGAACTCTTTTTTTATAATAGATGTCTTTATTCATAAGGTAATTAGTATTTAAGATAAAATTCAATAAGTACCGGTCTCAATGACTAAATTCAACAAAAGTTAGGCAAATTATCACGATCTGAGGTCTTAATCATCATTAATTGTCTTAGTATGTCTTTCGCAATACTGTCATGTAAAAAAACAGGGAAAGAGAAAACTGTTGTGTTTTTACTGAAATTTTAATAAAAAATATAGTTCTTTAATGCTAGATTAGCGAATGTTGCGCCGGGATTAGCTATAATAAGTAATAATTTTAATTAAAATCTAATACTAAAGCATTCTTGAATTTTTATTTGTCATTTCAAATTTTATTATAGTGTCAATCCGACTCAATTGTCACTTGCAATTTATATGTGACAGTATTCCGTTTGTCTGTAATTTTGTAACTTTTTGTGTCTATATAAATTTAAATAATGGATTCTGAAAAGAAAGAATATGTAAATATTTACAAATTTATTGAAACAATTTATATATATAATATATATTTGAATTTGAATTTATATTATATAATATTATTGTCTTGCTTTAAATAGAAAGTTAATGATTTATGAAATAAAAACAAATTTTAATTTATTTTGAATTTTTAAATTTTCATAATGTTCATATTTGTACATTAATTATTTTACAAATTGTTTTACTTATTTTTCATTATCAATTTCCAACGGATTTGAACAATTTCTAAGAACCTTTCTCTTTATACTTACATTCTCTGTTTCTTCTTCTGAATCACTATCACTAAAATATTGATCTACATTTGTAAATAAAAACATTTTTATTTTTAAAATATTAAAAACTTCAAAAATTTATAAAAAAACACATCAACCAACTTTGTATTTTTATAAAAATATTTTTTTCTCAAATGAGTTTTTCTGCCAAAGTACATTAAAAATACGTTCACAAATTTGTTGCTGTCGGATAAGACTTGTAATACGAAAATAAATTTCATTCGGGTGACTGGTAAAAATGACTGGAAAAGTGGTGTGACACCTGTAATAGGCACATATTATTCCTCTCGAATAGTGTACATACATATATCATAAATTAGAATAATAATTGAGAGACACTGTTTCAAATTATGTTTTAATAAAACATGAAAAATATCACCATTAATACGGTACATTACACAAAGTATTATAATCATTCTATTATATACGTATATATTTAGAAATGCATATATATATGCGTATACACTGATAAATTTTAACTGATATAGAAAAGTTGAGTACTTAAAACATAATCAGAACTTTAAAGAAAGTTTTAGAAGTACAACTTCAATTAAATTTCACTTTTTATGATACCGAAACCTAAAAATGCCAACAGCTAACATCTTTCTCTATCTCATTTTCAACTACAAAGGTAATCAACTGCGGTGGGTTTTAAAGAATTTTATGTGAACATCGTTACGGTATTGGTTGTACCTGTCTGGTAAATATAAATAATTGGATTACTTAAGTGTTAACATCTATCTCTATCTCTCTCACCCTAACTTGCTCACGTACAGTCATTTGCGATGCTTTGGAATCTTCAGAGAAGAGCATGAAAGGTTTAGGTATATCTAAATCTATGATATGCCTTTTTCTAACAACTGCAATCAATTACAATTGCTTTTTAAGTTTTTTATATTCACAAATTTCCATTAGTACTAAATATTCATTTAAAATGTCAACTTAATTTACATTTTTTTTCATTAATTAATTCATCAAAATGCAAACAATGAATTTGAAAATATAACACTCATTTAATTCTATAGCTTCGAAATAGTATTGTCAAACGCGTTAATGACAATAATCAGGTGAATAATCAGTTCAGCAACAAAGCGACAAGTCGAAATACTATAGTCTAGAACACTATCTATCAATAATGATTTTTTCTGCTATATCCATTTTTATCTTAGTGTTCAGCAGAGCCAAACAATTCAGCAAAGTCGGTTAACTTTTAACAAAATTAGTGTGTTGAAATTCAATTTCCAATGTTGGCTTTCCTTATTTTTGATTTTTACCCCACAATACATATTAAAAAATTTATGAACACAAATCTTTATGTCCACCTGATTCCATGGAAAAAATCTTATTAAATCTGCATAAAAAAAACATCCAATAGTTGAACTGTAATTGCCAAATAAACAATTAAAAAAATTCTCACAAATCGAATTACCTTTAATAACATTTAACTTGGAGGTCTATATTTAAAACCTGGACTATACAACTATAACACCTATTGTTATTATTGCAAAAATTTCAACTAATCATGAGTATAAAAATAAAAATGCTTTTAAAAAATTAAATGGATAGCACACACACACAAACAAAAAATTAAATCAAATTCTTCTTAACAGGATTAAAAAAAAAACAACAACAAAAACGGAACCACAAAAAAAAAATAATAAAAAAGTTAAAAACAAGATTTTGTGGATACATTTTGAGCTTTTGAGCACGCACGCTGCAAAGATATGACAATAGAAAATAAAAACAAAAAAAAAAGAACCAAATTAAGAAAAATAATAAAAAAAAAACAAAACAAAAGGATGATAAAACCGACAGGTATGTAGCAAAGGTAATGTAGGAGTTGTAATAAAAACAGGAATATGTTAACTAAAAATAGAAAGGGATAAGGTGTAATATTTTTAAAATATATTTTTAATTTTTTTATTTTTATTCTTCGAAATAAAATATATGGAGATGTAAGACAAGTAAGATAGGTGTATTGTTTATAAGTTAATAAGTTTTAATTATTAGATTAGGTTTATACTAGTTTTCTTCGTTACCGTTATTTTAGTGAAGTGTGAAATTTTCTTTCAAATAAATATTACCTATAGAGTTAGCCCATTTTCGTCATAGACATCTTATTGACTTTCTCAATTGCACCAGCTGGTTCTAGTACTATGTTCGGGTGTGGAATACCATGAAAGAACCAAAAATAAGAGTAGATTACATGTGTTATGGCATAAAATTGAAATATTTCAGTTTTAATTGGTTTTGCAGGAGGAAGGGGAATTGAACACTTACATCTATACTCTACCTTGGTGATAGGCCAAAGGATATGATAAATTTTGTCAAATACTACAAAACCGGAACAATCATTATCGTCATTGGAGTGACAGTTGAATTTCGAATAGGCCATCTGTAACTGGCAAATTTCTAGATAACAACACCGAGTTCTGCAATTGGTTAATTAGCGAAATGCATGTTTGTGGAGTATTTTTAGAGTTTTTGTGGCTTCCCCACCGTTCATTTATCTTCAGTTCTTCACCTTGTAGAACCTTTTAGTGTTCTATAATTTTTTTATAGTGGCACATACCCAACCTAATAAAATTTTTCAAATTTATTAACATCAAAATTTTTAATTTGTTATACAAATCGACTTGATGTTGTATAGAAATTTCTATCTGTCATTATAGAAAGGTCCTAGTTTAGATTTCTATCTGTATACCTATTAGGTCCTAGGTTAGATTCTCCACGAAGACAAAAAAATGCTTTTGGGGCTTTGCCAATTAAAGCTTTTAATGCTGGCTTTTTATTCTGGCTTTTGAAAACAATTATGGAATCGTGAATAGCATACCACAATTGAAGAGAGGCCTGAAAAGCTGAGATTCAATTGAATTTTGACTTTTTTAGAAAAAGTTTTTTATTTTAAACATAAATAACCCATTTTCGAAATGGGTAAAAAGAAAAGAAATTTTTTTCAAAGATGAATTGTATTTTTGAAGTCAAATAAAATAAATTAACAAAAATATGTTTTATACCGGTTTCAGAAAAGCCTTCATTGTTTGATGGTGATGGTTAGTTTTTTTGTCTTGGTATAAAAAGCTGGCATCAATAGCAAGCATAGAAAGTCGTATTCTGCGAAAACCTTTATTATTTGATCGACCTGGCCTTTTATCATTAGAATACAATAAATGATAAAAAATAACTATCATGTAAAAATGGATGCTATTATGAAGGCGAAATTACTATCCTATTAATAGATATAGTTTTCCACAATTTAGTACATATCATACAAATTTCAAAAAAAATTAGTGTATGGAATTGTGTGAATGCCATATGTTTGTATGAAAGCAGTTAGGGTGTTCATTTCATAGACTTGGAATTATATAAAAAAAATTAAATAAATGGAAGTAGAAAAATTCATCTTAAATTTTTTGAAAAGTGGAACCAAAGAGTGAAATATTTATTGAAATACAAAATAGGACATTCAATATAAAGTGGAAGTACTCCATGAAGTCCTATTAATTCCTAGCTCAATTTGTTATTTAAAAAAAATATTTTTTTAACAGACTTCAGTTCTCAATCACACACCCCTTGAATTTGTGATCCATATTATTAAATTTATTTATTGATTTCTTTCAATCCCAATCACTTTAACTTCCTTAAATAAAAATTATACTTTAATTCGAATAATTAATATATATATTATTATATATATATATATATAAAAAATAATATAATATATGTATATATATATATAAAATATAAAGGATAAAAAGTATCATAACTTTTTAAGTATATGAGTCATAAAATTTTAAAACATCAAACACGCAACCATATTTCTAAAAATATCAATAAAAAACTCAACTCTTTTCAAAAACAAAAAAATGTCTTCTTTTTTTTTATTTAAATCAATAAAAATAAAATTTTCAATAAAAATTTATTTCTTTTACTTTGTAAGTTTTTTTTTTTTGTTTCAAAAATTATTGTTTTTCAATTCGATTTTTATTGATTTCTTATTAGTTACTTACTTTTAAAAAATAAAACATTTTTTTTTTTCTAAAGGTTTCCTCTTTTCAAACAATAACAGTAAATATGATAACATTTTTCATAAGTAAGTCTGTAAAAAATTTGATTGGGTCTCAAATTCAACTTCGAAGCTGGTTATTTAAAGTCTAGTAGCTATAATGTGAAAAGCATATCATTGAAGAATATCCTGAGTGTGGTCACAAAATCAGGTATCCTTAAGGACTCAGAGACTAACTAACAAACACGGGTTATCACAATAAACCCATTTACGGCTGCAGTGATATAGGGGACCGATCCCCTTCATAAATTCAAAATCTAATCTAATCTATAATATCAAAGATAAGTTGACTTAAAACTGAAGTCAAAGTGAAATATAATTTCTTATTAAGCCGAAGGACATGAAGGAGGTGAACCTCAAACTGAACCAATATTCATTAATTAATATATTTTTTTTTTAATTCAATAATTTTTGTTTTTTAATTAATATTAAAATTAAATACTCGTAAAAGATAGGATGCAAAATATATTCTAGATCACAGTTAATCCCGTTACTACACACGTTCCCGCTGTCACTGTATGTATATATATACATACTGAATAGTTATATGTACCTCAATTATACAATTTGAAAATTAATAAAATTAATTTATTTAATTAATAAAAGACCTGTTCAAAACTGAAATATAATTTCATCGAATTCAAGCTTAACTTCAATAGCTGTAAACTTCTTACGTATTAAGTAGAAGCAAAGACAAATAAAACGGTATTTGTATAACTAATATATTTTATTCATTTATCAACTACTATCATTCCTAATTTTTTTTTATATTTTGTGATTTTATGATTGAGTCTATTATTGTATGTATGTATACTTATTACTGATTATGCAATAGTGAATTTCTTAATATCTTATTATTATTTAGATATGTAGCTATGTACATTATATATATATAATTTTCTGCATTTATCTGGATGTTTGTAAGTTCGACGGAATACTCCAACACATATACCAATTGCAATATATGTATATACAAATTGTAACATAATGTAATTGTCATAAACATAGTATGTTTTTTATTGTTTATGTGTTGTATATGTTTTTTATTGTTTATGACATATTGACATATGTCATATGTCATATGTCATATGTCATGTGACATATGTCATATGTCATATGTCATATGTCATATGTCATATGTCATCTGTCATCTGTCATCTGTCATCTGTCATCTGTCATCTGTCATATGTCATCTATCATCTATCATCTATCATCTATCATCTATCATCTATCATCTATCATCTATCATCTATCATCTATCATCTATCATCTATCATCTATCATCTATCATCTATCATCTATCATCTATCATCTATCATCTATCATCTATCATCTATCATCTATCATCTATCATCTATCATCTATCATCTATCATCTATCATCTATCATCTATCATCTATCATCTATCATCTATCATCTATCATCTATCATCTATCATCTATCATCTATCATCTATCATCTATCATCTATCATCTATCATCTATCATCTATCATCTATCATCTTTCATCTATCATCTGTTATCCGTGTCATTTGCACATCATTTCGTAATGATTGTCATGTCATTCAAGTGTTAAATTTAGATGGCGCCATAGAACTGTTTACTTTTATTATGTCTTAATTAATTTCATTTTAATATTTGAATTTTAGAGCAGAACGCTGCTATGATTGTAAAAATATAAAATTATTGTAAGTTTATATTATATATATTATATGTTTTCATTAAAAATATTATTTGAATTTAGTATTTCTATATTAATTTAAATTGAAATTATCTTTTTGACTAACTTATATTATAGTTAATTGAATACAATAGAATGTCTAAGAATAAGATGTCGTTAAAATGATCGAGTAAATAACCCTTAGGGAATTAAAAATTTTGCAGCTTACTACAAATATTCTGTTTATATGGTAATTAAAAGCATTCTAATAATTCTGATAAAGGTATGATATTAATAAATTAGTAAGCAAATACATATTTTTCTTAAACTTGAAATGAAAACTCTAATGGAGGAAGAAATGGTAGAATTTATTTTGCTTCCGTCATTTATGGCGGGCTACAAAACTAGTATTTGAATATCGTATTCGTATGTTGATAATTCGCTCTTTAAAATTAAAAAATCGAAAAAATTACTATTTTAAAGAACAAATTGTTTTGAAGATCAAATGAGAGAACGGGTCGTAATGTGGCGACCCGCTATATAAAAATAATATTGTAAAAATTTTTACGGGATGAGACATCTTTTTATTAAATGTTATTTGATATAAAATATAAATTGTAACATCAATGGTTTACAAACTATTGTGATAGAAATAAATTAGAATTAAAGAGATTATGGCATCCAATCATTAATTTGATTAAGAAAGTCTCAGGGGTTGGCATTCAGTTCTAGTTCTAATTCTAATACAATAATTTTTAACCCACCAAGTGTTTTGACTGTGTAAAAAGTTTACTGTGTAATAATGTACGTAATGTTACATGTTTTTATTTTTTCGTTTTAACTCAACAACTAGTTTTAACTTACAATAATTTGTTTTTAATAAAATTTTAATAATTTCTATATTTTATTTACTCTCTTTTATATACAGTTATAATATAACTACTCTACGGAATTTTCTTTTTTTTATTATCTCAACGGTATCGACGTTTTACTGATCCCACTAGATGATGATAATATTGCACAAAAATGTAGCAAGCTTTCGTCTTTAATGTGTGTTGCATGTGCTTGTTCTAAACATTAAATCTGACAACTTATTGCAGTAAGTTAATTGCAAATATATTACAGAAATCAATATAAATCCAATTCAGTGTTATGTATAATATTATATACCCAAAATTGGTTGTAAAAGTAAATAATGGGTATTTATGACATTCAACAGTTTAATTTAAAAAATTCTCATCAATTTAGGTATTAAATGGAGTACATAAGAGATTATTCACCCAAATCATAACAATAAGCTAGTTGCGCAGAAGGGAAGAGAGTGCAAAAGTGAAGTGAGTGTAAAGGTGAAGGGAGTGCAAAAGTGAAGGGAGTGCAAAAGTGCAAAGAGTAAAAAAGTACAAAGTACGAAAATATAATACATAGAGAGTAAAAAAGTAATTACAAATTACAGAGTACAGAATACAAAGCACAAAGATTAATTAACGAAATAACCGGAGAAATAATACATACTGAACTTCCCTCTCTGGAATCATTGCTATACGATAACACAATATTGATATTTTGACATTTTTTTCTATCAAAGCGTAATCTTTATCGAAACACATAATAAAAAATTCTAGAATCGTAATGATTATCAGTCTTCTGGTGATGATATAACAACCGAAATCAATCAAAAATACAATTAAACTTAGTGAAACATCATAGAATTTTTAATTTTATTATTTAAAAAATTTTCATCTAGAGCTTACAACATATTCGATCAAATATATAATTGCTGTATGAAACTTGCCCTACACTGGAATATATAACAGTATATAGTTAACTATTCCTACATATTACCTATTGAAATAATAATTTTGCTTCACTTTCATTACCGACAACCAAAAAAAAAATCACTTTAATCAATTTGACAATTCTATGTCAATAACGGAATAAAAGTGAATATTGTTTAGTGAATTCGATTTGTCCACTGTCAAAATACATCTAAAATCGTTCAGGCATTCACAAAAAAAAAAATGCATTGTTGAAATCACCTATCTTTGACGAAAAAAAAAATAATATAAACAAAAAAAATATATCTATATTCATTTTAAATTGTTTTTATTAACCAAATTATTATTTCTATAATAATAAGATAACTGTTGTGATAAAAAATAAAATCTAGTGTAGACGTGTAGTAATACAATGAAATAATTTTTCGATTATTTTTCCTTTTTTTTTGTTGTTTTCATTGTTTGTTTTTTTATTTTTCAGGTAATTTCTATTAAATAAATTTGTTTAATTTTTTTTATTTTGTTTTTTTTTTATTATTATTATTGTTGCGGAAATTTTTCTTTTAATCCTTAAAAACTTTAAAGGTGAAATTCCATTAACTTATCAAAGGAATTATATGTATTATTATTGTATATAATATTTAAATATATGTATTCTTATAATATAATAATATATTATGTATGCCTTATATAAACATATACATAATATATATATATACATTATACACGTATTGTATACTATTAATACACATATGATAAAATATATTTTTAGAAAATTTTTATTTTAAAAATAGATTGAAAAAGATTTGCAACATTTTTAATATAAGTAGGTTAGTACTTAAATAGGAAATGAAAAAGGTAAATAAATATAAACAGGGTGACACACAAAATAATAAGTATGAGAACATTTTTATTTTAAAAATATTTTAGAACATGGAATAATTTTGAGATTTGAATTGCATATCAAAATATAACAGTGTTGAAGACATTAATGGATTTAGGTTTATACCAAAAGTTTGATTTGAACTGAGATGAAAATTTGTTGACATAATTGTAGTCATGATTTAACTGAAATTAAAGTAGAGTTTAAATATATAAATAACTAGGGGTCCCTGCTGAGTAACTATAATTTAAGTTGAAGCCAAGTTTAAAGTTTTTAACAGAACAGCAATTTACGTACTGACATACACTTCTCACGTTATAGTAGAAACCACTCATGTTTTCATAAAAATTTAGAGGTTAGTAAGTTTTATTTAGGAAACATAAATACTGTTTCGTTTCGGCATATTCCCTATAGTAATGGATAAAATAACTAAAAATAAAATATTTTTGTAATTAAAGAGGAATATTCATTATACATATTTTTAGCCAAAACTATATGAATACTACAAAATCTAAGAAGCAGTTACTTAAAAAAATTAATAGAATAAATTTCCTTTAATTATGTATAAAAATAATAAGATGATGAATCACACAAAATGGCTATATTTTACTTAAAAGTTTGATTATTATGAAATTTAATAGAATTTTTTTGACCCGTATGCGCATTTCGATCGTATATACAACTTATTTACATATTAAGAGTTCATTAAGAAGAAGTGAAATAAAATGAACTGCGCAGGTCCTTAAATGCTTGTCAATTATAATTATAAATTTCTGCTAATTGAACAGTTTAATATTTAATAATATTTAATAACAATACCACCAAGTAGTAGTAAATGCAGAAAATACAAAGCAAAACAATCGAACGATAGACTATTCGGACGATAGTGGCCGATTTGAAATAAACATACAAATATCTGAAATATAAAAATTCAAAATACTTGTACAACATAATGATCTTGTGTTATACTAAGTATACAATACCTTTCCAACATCTGATGGGAGTGAAATATGAATAACCTTATAGAGCTAAAGCAAAATGTGGCAAGTTTTCATTAAAAGCTTTCGAATAATATGTTTAATATTCCGGATGGATGAAAGAAGATAGATTTGAGAAATTGCTATTCCAGTTGTTTCAGGAAAAACAATTAGTTCGGCATTTTCGATGCTATGACTAAAATCACTTCATTTGTTTGCTGGTTGCTTTAACAGATTTTTTGCATAAATTCAAAACTAGAGTAAAACTGCTCATTTATAAAAATTACGTCGTCACTAAATTTGCTTTCTACGACAGATCTTATATTGTTTGGAAATAACTACAGTTTGCCAAAGAGTCAGGTTTACATCGTTGCATCTTCAAAATTTAAATCGTTGCATCTGTGACAATTATGAATTGAAATGAATGTCAAGAACAAAATAACTCAATAAAAGCCTTTTTTATTGATCTTTCTATGAGCTTTCTTTGAGGCAAGCATACTTACAAGTTAAGATTTCGGATTTATCTATAATTGATCTGATGTAGTAATTTAAAATGCATTCTTAAGCTAAAACGAGTATAGACTGATTGGTATGTAGTGCTTAAGGTATTCGTGACCTCTCTTACCCACTCTAAAAATAAGCACGACACGAGCTTATCTCCAAATGCTTCGAGCTATTTTTTCTTTTCATGCTTGGTTATATCTTGTCTTGTTTACTTTAAGATTACTAGGGGCCCCTGTTGAGTAATTATAATTCAAGTTGAAACCAAATTTAAAATTTCGTTGTATGTAACTAATAATAATAACTGATTTGTTTGTTTTTGTTTTTTATTTTAATAAGAACTCACATATATAATATTCATAATATATTTGCTGAATAATAAAACCTTATGAGTAAACATTTTTCAACTGTGTGTGTGCATTATGGTATTATATACAACTTATTTATATAATAGGAGTTCATTAAATAGAAGCGAAATAAAATGAAGAGGTGTCTACTGCGCAGGTCCTTAAATGCTTGTCAATTATAATTATAGATAATGTGTGTATTCTGCCGTATGGATCATATGACTTATAAATATAATAAAATAAGTATTGAAAGAATGACAAAGTACAATAAGTAGCAAACAAAAATAACCGCTTGAAATACTAAATACCGAAGAAGTGATATTGAAATGAATCAAAAGAAAATGAAAATGAACCCAGCTTTCATATTGAAATTGATTATCCACATTTTTAATATAAATTTTACACTTTCATTTTTTTTTCTCTAAGAAGCCTCTAGGAGTTTGCACGGGCTTACAAAATCTCTAGCTTAGTTGATATATTAAAAATTAAAATAAAATTGGAAAAACTGATATTGAAGCAGTTGGGGTATTCATTCAGTTGTAAAAAAACAAGTACCCACATAAAATCAGGTTAAATAACAATATTAACGGAATACGAATATGCAGTGGATCAAACAATATCTAGTGAAGGTCGATAGATCAAGATCAAGATCAAATATCACATAGGTTGGTAGAAAGCAAAACAAAAACTTGCTTGAAATGACTTACTAAATGACTTACTAAATAAATGATGTATTATATCATTACTATAAATGACTTACAACATATGATTTGAGATGACAAATGGAAGCCCTATATGGCCTCCCAACAGGAGTAAGGAAAATTATATAAGAAACTTAGTAGATCCAACTTCAGTTTAAAAACAAAAATTATTAACTTTCAAATATATTCATTTACCAAAATATAAATATTCAAAATTTAAAAACAAAAAATTAAATCTTTAATCACCCTGTACATAAAATTTATTTTTATATGAATAAACAACATTTTAAGAATTTAATTTTTTTTTTTTTGTAAATATAAAATGAGTAGCAAAAAATAAGAAAAAATGCAGATTTAAGATTAAGAAAATGATTTCTATACAAAAATATACAAACAAACAAAAAACCTATATATCTATATATATGCTATATATATATACAGTATTCAAGAATACGGGTGAAAGTATATTAAGAGAAAGAATTTTTAATTTTGGTAAATATTTTGAAAATTTTTTAATAAGTAAATATAGGTAGGTAGGTATGTATATAATAATATGGTATAATCAAGGATTAATCAAGTAGATTAAAACTAAATATATGTCATACTTACACACACACATATACAATATCATATATTATACAAAACACATATGTATATATAGGATTACATAAATTTAATTGAATTTAAATTATATAATAGGTTTTTAAGGATAAAGTATATAAAATATAAAGAAATATAATGAAAAATATTTTATGGTTATGAGCTTACAGGTAATTTAATTTTGACAATTAAATTATAAAAAAAAATAAAATATGAAAATTAAAATAAATAAATAATTTTTTGTTTGTAAATATTAAGCATAGGTAATAATAATGTATAACATTGAAAGCTAAGATTTATATGTATAATATAACTTAGATAATTTGTAATTAATTATAAATAATTTTTGAATACTGAGGGATTAAAATTTGAAATAGTAGCTTTGAGTCTCGATTGACACTATTGTACACAATGGAAATTAATAGTAGAATTATTAAGCAAATTTTAGAAATATCATTTAGAAATATTGAACTGTTCAGATTGTTTCATTATGATTTGGAAAAATTATCATTATCATTTGTTTTTCGGCTGTATTTTGGAATAGATGTATCTCATGAATTTTTTGATGAAACTACAATTAATTTCATGAATTTTTGTTGGGGGTTCACGTTGGTGCATTTGGCATTAATGTGTTAAAATAGACGTTTTGGAATTGTATATACGAATATAGTTTATATACTTACTTAAATATTGGTCATCATCATTGAGGTTGGTAAATATTGGTAAATATCTTTAAAACTATATACAACGAGTATAGGCTTTTTCACAAACGCAGTATTACGTGACAATTGCAATATACATGGCTGACTTATAATCATATAATTTTAGTTAATGACGGTCACACGACAATAATTTATTGACGTTTGTGAACACGCATTTTACAATTTAGTTAACCTTAATAATTTTTACAATTTCAAATTAATTTTGTTTCAAATTTAATGATTTTCAACTAATTAAAATATTATATTACTCATTTAAAAATAAAATTCATTTTTTAATTATTGCAATGAAAAAAATCTAAATTTGTGAACAAAAAAAATAATACTATTTAAAAATAACGATTTCCTACTTTTGAATATTTTCATAATTATAAAAAAACAGTTAAAAATGACTAAAAATTAATTAAGTTACATCAGTACACTAGTTGCAAATTGTATTCATTTCCTGTAAATTATTACAAAGCACCTCATTATTACCTATTATTATAACATCATACTATATTGTATTTCAATTAAGTGTAAACACACTGTACTGTAATATTAAATTTTATATATGTAACTATATTTGCTTATATATATTATTTTACTCCAAATATTGACAGTAATTTTAATTTACAATTTTTTAAAAAATCAATAAACAATTTTTTTGTTTCAATTTTGAAATTTGCAACAATTTTCTTTTATACAACAATAATGATAGTTATGCAACAAAATTATTATTGTTGACATAATCTACTTAATATACAATTACTATTACAGTAGAGTACATAATAATAATAATATAGTTTATAACAGCAGTTAATCAAATATCTGATAACACCTGAAGTAATGTGTATAGATACACAAACCTAGAACGATGTATATATATATACATATACATATATGTAATATGTATATTGTATTGTACAAATAAATTGTTTTAAATTGCAATGAAAGTGGAACAATTTCAACAAAAATTATAAAAAATTTATAACTACCTATTTTTATTTTGGAAAATATAAATTTTAACTTGTTGCATCAGTTCTGAGAGTTGATTTGTAGATGAAATTTACCTGTAAAAAAAATAAAAAAAATTGTTTTTTAAAATTAATTGAAAATTTTAATATTAAAAAATTAATTTTTAATTTAAATATTAAACAGTTGGTTGCTGGAACAATATTAATTTATAGATAAAATATTAAAAAAAAAAAGTAAATTATTAAAGTGAAGTGTTATAAGAGAAATGATTCTTTGTATTTAATGATTAAAAATGAAATATGTTGAATACTCTTAATGTCATGCCACAGTTAGTCCAGAATGCTCCAGTTATTTTTTTAGGAATAAAAAATATATATTTCACGTCAATAATCACTTGCACAATACATTAAATACAACTGTTAAGGTCAAAAATGATGTAAGCGACCTGAATCTAGTTTCGTAGTCATCGAAGAGTTGGAGTGAGAGCAAAAAGACTGGACAAAAATCATAATAAAAAAATAAATGTAAACTACGTTAGATCAAGGTTTGCTGACTTGTTAAAGTTCTTCAGACACGATACATCAACGCTTTTTTCGATTTGGTTCAGTAAATACCCTTTGTCATTGGGATAAAATAAATGACAAAAATAATTTAGAGTAGTTATAATCTAGCAACAACTAAAATAATATGTAGCTTATTCTATTTAAGAAGTCTTAGTTCACTATAGTGGTATAGTAGTAGTTTACCACATTTAAGCCAGAAATTTGATAAAATAATAATCGAAAAACATTGTTTAAGCACGAAATGGTAATTCTACTTAAGTTACTGTGAAAATGTGATTCTAAATCTTCTTCCTACCGATTTCTACGTAAAATTTGTTGCATCGTGCAGTTCAATCAGACTAAGGGAAACTGGCGTTTGGTATATATTCCACATGGATATTTATTTATTTATTTACAGGCTTAATACAAGCGCATTTTTAATTACATGTATTATATTTATGTGAATTCAAAGAAATTTTAAGCTAAAAAAAAAAAAAAAAAAAAAAAAAAAAAAAAAAAATTGTATTATCACAGAACATTTTCCAAATTAAATGCTGCTAGACATAACCGACTATATCTTCTCTTCTCAATTATATCACTCCTAAACTGACCTTCACGAAAAAGTTTATTAAGGTAGATATTCCTGCTAGAAATGATTGGAAGCGTGATGGTTTAGAGAAAAGAGAAAATGATATGAAAATTTTCACTGACAGATCGAAACGGAACTGCGGACTAGATCTAAAAACATCAAAGTACTATGGTCTCCTTAAATATGCTAGTGTCTTTCAATCAGAGCTATTTGCAATTAAGAAAGCCATTAAAACCCTTTATCATATTCATACAACCAAAATAAAAGACCATACAAAGCATTATTAAAGCTTTGATGTCGGACTTTGTCTGTTATAAGCTAGTAGAATAATGCCGAAACGAATTTGAAATCATGGCAGGCCAATTTTCGATCTCTCTATTCCGGGTTTCTGGCCGCAGTAACATAGCATCTCTATTTGCAATTAGGAAAGCCATTAAAACGTTTAAACATTATCATACAACCAAAATAAAAGACAATACAAACCATTATTAAAGCTTCGCTGTCGGACATTATCTTTTATAAGCTGGTAGAACAATTCCGAAACGAATTTGAAATCGTGGCTGGCCGATTTTCGATCTCTCTATTTTAGCCACAATAACATAGAGGGGAATAAAAGAGTCTATGTACTGACCAAACAAGATTCCAATCTTAACAGGCCCCTTGAGGAGTACGTTCACTCTTCAATGGGAATTGCCAAGGACCACTTTCTTTCATACTTTCTGACCATTAGAGGGAATGAAAGGTGGCATAGATTAATACCTATACGATCTCTAGGAAAACATGGCCCTCGTGTAATATCAACAAAACCAAACAACTTATCCAGGTCCCGTACTGACATATCAAGAGTAGTAGCCATCAGTACCGGTCATTGGCCGATAAAATTGGCCACACTACCAAGTTAGTAATTTCTTTCGCTCTAAAAAGAAAAATGGCAAAATTGATGATCTGACCAACCTTCTCAATCGCACAGGGTGGTTCTAGTACTGTACTTTGTTTTTTATTAAGCTTACTGCTCAATAGTAAAATAAGAAGCAAGATAACGGTAAAAAGCTACGAACAATTAAGTTTTTTATTAATGTTTTTCTAACTTAAACCAATATTTGAATGAACCCAATTAACCATAAAATCTATTCTGGGACACACCTATGATTTTAACGTACTGAAATCATTACCAGATTCATAATAAGATCGATACCAATCACAAATTCATTCTGAAATACACTATTGATCATAATATAACTACTGGTTATCATGACCACATTCAGTATAAGAATTGCTATGATGTATAAAAATTTAATTGAATTGAATTGATTTGAATACTGTTATCATGACAACATTAAATATAATTTATTTCAATCTCATCACCTACATAATATTATCTAACAAATTCTTCTACTTACATTTATATCTCTAAACAAAATCCAGTAGCCAACTATATTACAAAAACATTACTCGTGTATGTTAATACAATGAGCTGAATATATCATACTTAAATAACAACAATTTAAAAAAACAACAATTATTCATTAAAAACCATATCTTCATTTCAAACTTTAATTTTGAAACAAATTATCAATTATAAAGAAACCCGATTTACTTTAAAATATACCCTATATGATTAAACTACCTGTGTTAAAATACCAAAACAAGCCAAAACAAAAATAAAGGATAAAAACAACAATCACCCACGGCAGTATCAATTCCTATAGCCCACAGATACCTCGAATATAAAATAGTTAAAAACAAAATAAATTTAAAAAAATTATTACATAAAAATTAAATATAAGAAAGAGGACATAACAATAATAATAACAACAATAATAATAACATATTAAAAACAATTTTCTCTATATAAGTATTTCTCTATTTAAAGGACATTATTTATAAGTCATTTTAAAAACAACAAAAAAAAAAAAACCTAAAAATCCTTTATTCCTGTTTATGTTCTCTTAATAGCATCCTTCTTATTAATGTGTTTTTATAATATTTTATATTCTCATATGACTGTGTAAATATGTAATTTGTATATGAATATATATATATATATATATATGCCTTTTGGGAATTTATCAAAAAGAAAAAAAAATAAGAAAAAAAAATGTTTCACAAAGTTAATTACCAAAGGCTGTGTAATATGAAAAGAAGACGATGGTGAGAATAAGAAAATAAATAACACAAACAAAAAAAAACAACAGCAAAATTAAATTGAAATAGACTTGTAGAAAATAAAAAAATAAAAATATACAAAAAAAAAATTTGAAACCATATAAAAACATTATAAATGTGGGTCCTTTATCTTTAAGCTTCTTTTACGGAACCTTTTTTTTTTTTTTTTGTTTTGTTTTTTATAAAAATATATATATCTTATTTTGTTTGAATTTTAATATTTTTGTATTTTTTCTTTAAACAGTTACGTCTCAAAAGGATTCATTTTCTTTTATTGCATACAAGTATTTGATATATGTACATAAATATGTATGTAAAGGATATTATTTGCAATTTTGTTTTAATATATATGTATACATAATTATAAAGAGTATATCTACTTACTTATATTAATTTCATTTTTAATATATTTACATACATAATATATGTATGTATGTAAATGTAGTCATATACATATTTAACTAATTTTTTTTTTTATTTTTTTGCTTTTCTTGTCAGTTGTAGGCTATGTATATGTGATGATTGTTTTGTAGGAATCAATAAATTAAATTAAAAAAAAATGGTTAAACATTTCGTTAAGTTGCTATAGACAACGTGTTCGATAAGCCGGAGATGTAAGGCTTTAATCTACATACTTTAATCAATTAAACAAAATTTATGAATTATTCTAACTCTTATATAAAAATGTAAAAAACTGTTTGATAATTTGATAAAACTGTTATATTGACACCTGTACGAAGTAAATATAATAAATCAAAAAGGTAAATACAGATAAGGTTTGGATTTGAATTTGAATTGAAAACAATATTTATAAATTATTCTACTCTTATATAAAAATTTGAAAACTGTTATAATTTGCGAAAACTGTTATATTGACAACTGCATGAAATAAATATAATAACTCAAAAAGGTAAATACAGATCGGGTTTGGATTTGCATTTGAATTTAAAACAAAATTTATGAGTTATTCTACTCTTATATAAAAATTTGAAAACTGTTATATTGACAACTGTATGAAATAAATGAAATAACTCAAATACGGTAAATACAGATCGGGTTTGGATTTGAATTGGAATTTAAAACAAAATTTATGAGTTATTCTACTCTTAATTATATAAAAATATAAAAACTGTTATAATTTGATAAAACTGTTATATTGAAAATTCTATTTTCAAACATAATAACTCAAAAAAGGTAACAAAGTTGAACTTAGATTTGTTGTTGTTGTATTTGAATGTTTTTTGATTGACTATAATTATTGTCTCACTACAGGTTCCGAATAACGTAAATGAATGAAAACGAAGTGGTTCAAATGTTATTAGTATGAATCCGAATCCGAATGAAATTTATTTTTGAAAAAAAAAAACACAAGTATAAGTTAGTTATATTGAAATTATAAATTTTTAACACAGCAATCCAAAATTTTAAATTTTAATAATAAGTGTAGAAAATTTCGATTACTGCGTGGTGCCAATAATTACCCCATTATAAAAATAACATTAAAATATTAAAAACAAAACAAATAACACAAATTAATTTTATGTAAATGCTATTTTATTTTATTTTGAAATATTTTGTCTATTAAAGCTGTTTCTATCCTATGTGAATCAAAGAGCCTAGCATAAAATATTTAATTTAATAGACGATCTGGGAGACGACCAAAGACAAAATATACTTAGAAGTATGAAATTAAACTAGCTAATAGGAGACTTTAATAGACTTTGTTACGACTTGGAGAGACTAATATGTAATCCGTGAATATTGAATCAATTATAACTAAAAATATTACTCTAGTGTTTTTTATCAGTTTAAAACCATTTTTTGGAAAAAAATTAATTTTGTTTTTGTTTGTGTGATAATATGACGTGAACACGAATCTGAAGAATGACAGTGAGAGTTAGATAACTTTAACTTCGATACATATTTAAGGATAAGAAAATGTTCAAAAAATTTAAATTCGGATGGTAGAATTTTTCAGTATTTGAAGTCTGAAGTCAAATATTTAACGGTAAAACAAGTATTGATACATATAATGAGTTATTCGTCATTGCCAGAAGACTATATGCAACCATAATAAACTCCTGCTACACTCTAATGAAATATATTTTATTCTACGATTAAAAATGTAGTGCAGTAAAAATATATTATTATAGATATGATGAAACAGATATATATTACAGTTATACACTAAATTATAAAAAAAAAAAATTAACTCAACAACTTAAAAGCATAATAGTTCTTGGTAGACTAGGTATAGTATAGTTTCACAAAATTAGACCCCAATTGTATATTGTATGTATTAAAACATCAAAATAAAATCGACAATTATTTGAACTAATCAATTTCTTTGCAATTTGCATGTTTATTAAGTAAATATAATAACTCAAAAAGGTAAATACAAATCGGATTTGGGTTTGAATTTAAAACAAAATTTATGAATTATTCTAATAAAAATGTAAAAAAGGCCCTCTCTTCCTTCCTAACCAATTAATTCAAATACTTGTCAATGCTAGGCACTTCCAGATATCATATTTGGTATACTCTTGAACAATTTTTTTTTTTTTTTTTTTTACGATCTTGACAGTAACTTAGGTAGAATCACCTTTTCGTGCTTAATTAAGTACGGTACTGCAATTTTACACTACAATATCTACAATAATTCGAGTATTTATTTTAACAAATTACTGGCTTATCAACTCATTAAATGTGGAAAACTACTGCTATTGTCAGGTACTAAACCTTCTTAAATAGAATAGTTTCATTTTATTTAATTTGTTACCAGATTATACTCTCAATTATTTTTTGCCATTTATTATATCCCAATGACAAAGGGTATTTACTGGATCAGGTCGAAAAATCCATAAAGCATTTTTTTTTGTTTTGCTTCATCTGGAATCGAACGTGGGACCTTTCGGTTGAAAGGCAGGCGCTCTACCTACTGCGCCACCCAGCGTGTGATCAAATTTATCAATATTATCAATATTAAAATATCCCTAAAGGCTATACATTTATTCAGTAAATATTCTAACCCAACTTGAGACAAGTTCTTGCCAGTCTCTAAGTGTTGTAAATATTTTGTGTATGCATCAAGACATCAAGATAAATTCGATAATTATCTGTACAGACAAGACGTTTAGACATTTATTGAATATTTATTGAATAAAAACTAACCTATCATTATATTTATGGCTGTTATTAAACTGTGCCATAATCAGAAGTTCTTTAATCTTCTTCCTACCAATTTCTGATCATAAGTCTTACATTAAATCTTATTTAACTATATTATAAACCGAATTTTGTTTGAATTCACAACAAATGTTTTTATAACACTGCAAAAAAACAAAATTGTTCAAAACGCCGGTACAACATAAACTATGGTATATAGGTACGCTTTAAATGAGAACAGAAAATAAATTTAAAGTAGAACTATATAGCAAAAAACAAGAAAAAGAAAAAAACAGAAAAGGACAATTTAATTTTTTTTATTTTATTTTTCCAATTCCTTCATTTACCGTTATAATTTTACTTTTTTTTGTACATTTTTGTTCTTCCATTTTTTTTTTTTTTTTCTTGTATTCATTCCTCTTTTTCGATTTTGTAGATTTTATATTTTAATGTCCTTTATTTCAGATAAAGGATATTCATTTACAATATATTATAGGTAATAAAATAGGTCTTTGGTTGCGCATATAATATATAGTAACGGTATTATATATACCAGTTCTGATATTATTGCTTATCTTCACATTATTTTAATAATTGTTAAGTGGCATGAAACAAATGTTTCAAATAAAATAAGTTTTGAACCCAACCCAACCTTTATATTGGTCTCCATATACATTTACCGTTGTTACTTTATATATTTATTATATATATATATATAAGTATTAAGTTTAAAAAAAAAAAAACGTGAGTTTTAATACACCAATAATGTAAAGAGTTTCATGGTGAAATTCAATCTTGGAAAATTTTGAAATTCCCGTTAAATTAAAATAATGGTATAGGGTGAATTGTTTTAGAGGTGAATTAAACTGAAGATATTCATATGGGGATTAAAGAATATTCATTTCATGGATTTTACTTTAAAAAAAAATATTTCCCTTTATCTAAAGAAACAGTTGTAATATTTGCATGTTTTACGATAATTTAAAGAAAGGATATTAATTTTTTTGTTTGTTTTTGTTTTTGTTTTAATTTTTTTCGTTAAATTTTAATCATTGTTAAATGAAAGGTAAAAAACATATTTAAATGATACTTGGAAATTATTTGAATTAAAAATAAAAAAATAAAATAATATAATTATATATATGTACATAGTTACTTAAGGGGGATGGAATTCTCAATTTGAGTCATCGTTGCATTTTGAAAACACGATACGTAAAAGAATGAGAACACAAAAACAAAAAAAGTGAAACAATGAGTAGTGAATAATGATTTGCGTTAATTTTATTCGGGTAGGTCGAGTATATATATAAAAACATAAATTTGAATCGATATTAATATATTTTTTTATTAATCGATTTAAAGTTTTATTAACTAATTTGAATTGAAATTGATTCCGAAATGCAGTGTACGTGATTTGAACTCTTGACAGTACTAATAAAAATGAAGTCATTTAAATTTAGGGCTTTCATTTTGATTTAAAATTTTTTTTATTTATTATTGATGTCTTTCTATTAAATTACATATTTTATACCATCTTTAAAATCAAATTGTATATCGATGGTACATTCTGTAACACTTTTTTTCATTCAAATTCAACATTTCTTCTAACAAATTGTTTGACAAAATGTTGAATTTGAATGAAAAAAAAGTATAGATGTCCTAAATATATTACTAAAATGTTCCTAAAAGCTATATATATATTCAAGTTATTTTAAAAAGCCTGAGACCAGTCCTTGTCAGTCCCTAGGTGTTGTAAATTTTATGCGTATGCATCAAGACATCAAAATAAATCCAATAAATACCTGTACTGACAAGTCTTAGACATTTTGTATATATTTATTGAATAGAAACTCACCTATCACTATATCCAGGACTGTTATTAAATTTGCTCGAAGCAGAAGCAATTACAACATTCGAGCTCATTTTTATTGTTCCGTAAATTCTGTAAAAATAAGGTGTAAAAAAAAAGAAAATGACCTATAACCAGTCAAATTAGACATTTATTGTACAAAATATTTTGAGTATTCATTAAAATTTGGGTGTACTCCGAAATCACAAAATCAAAATTTAAATGTACCAAAACCCCAAAAGAAAAAATAATAATGAATATAGTTTATTATATTTACATACTTCCAGTAGCAACTTTGGGATACGCTAATAATGCATCTCTTGTATTCTACAGTGACTTAGTAAACTGAAGGTGGTGTCAGTCAGGCTCAATGGTCCAACTGTCAAAAAAGGTATTAAACAAGTGTAATTTAAAACTTAATTTGAAAAAAAAAAAATCAATTAAACTGTTCGGAGTTAGGTAGTGAAGATTTTGCTAATTATTTGGCGGATATGAAGAAATTTTGGAACAAAAGAAACAAAAGAAAATCGGTAAACTATAATCAACTAAATATATTTAATAATAAAGAAAATAGTGCTGTTATTAAAAAACCCAGTGAAATTATTCAAAAATGGACGAAATCTAAAAAAATCAAAATGTCTTTGAAGTTGAGTTAAAGCAATTGAAAGCTGAACTAAAAAAATTTAAAGATGTTCTGGATAGCTTGGTCGATGAGAATAAATCCCTTAGAATTAAATGGCAACGAGGTTCTAAGAAATTACATCCCATAGATCCCTAGTGGAAAAACTAGGCAATATAAATACAGCAAATATGTTGAAATCACACGTGGTCCTGACATTAAAAATGAAAGAGTAGATACGGTTAAGGAAAATGTAAAGAAAATTGCTGAAGAAATTGATATTTAAAATGGTTTCAATGACATAAAATGTAAATATCGCGGTAGCATTCACTTAACAAACTCTGTGGTGTGGGGTTTTTTTTTTGTTGGATTTTAATAATTTGGAATTTTGGTAAAATGAGATTTTTTAAATTTTTGATATTGATTAGTTGGGATATTTTTAATTTTTTCTTTCTTGTAAATAACTTGGGTAGAATTATCTTTTCGCAAAGGGTACTGGACCAAGCCAAAAAGCTCATTAAGCATTGTTTTGCTTCATCGGGGAACTTTGCTTTTAGGTGGGCTTCTATAATGTTCTCCACTTCGGCCAGTCACCAGCAAATTCTCTTCAGCTAAAAATACGAAGTTGTTTGTAGTTTATACCTACATATTTTGTCACTTCATCGATAGTTTGATCGATCCTGACGTATTGTATTACATATTGTGTTTGAATTCAAAGATAGTTGTTGTATTAGTTGAAGCATTTTTATACATCCGTTACAGTTGTACGAGTCACTATCGTATCTTGCCTTAAAATTTTTAAACTATGTCCACCTAATAATAATACTCATATGGAGTGCGACAATATATTTCCTACTTCAGATCTCATCGTCGTTTTCAGAACTAACTACATGTCATTAGATACCTTTACTTTACGTCATTAAAAGTATCGGGAATTCTGAGGGAGATGTTGCATCGGCGTAGAACCTAATGAATATATTCCAAGGACATCTGGAATTTCTAGGTTTCCAAAAATATATATCTTTAGTGGCGAATCTTATTCTTTAAGAACGTAAAGGACATTTGAAAGTATCCTTGTTGTTTTGATGTTTTTGTATAAACAGTTATATCTGTTGATCAGTTAGATATATATATATATATTCAATTATATATTCTAGAAAAACAACAATGTAGAGCATATTTTATTTGATGAGGATCGGTGTTGCCGTTATGCAGATATTATAGTTCAAAGTAGAAAATTTTGGAAAAAAATACAATCTTTATTTTCTTTCTTGAAAAACTAAATACCTCAAAACTTTACCATAAAACATCCACAATAATTATATACTGTTGGAAAGGTTTCTTTTTGTTCTATAACTCATACACAAATACTTTTTGTCTACGTCGAATAGTTTAGAAGAAATAAGCATTTATTAAAAAAAATTGTTTATTTTTAACCCGTTTTCTATATAAAACTAGGAATTTGCCTTTTACGAAATAACAATCTTCTGAAGTAAATGTTACACCAGTAATTAATAAAATAAGCTACACACCGTTGTCTTTCTAGAATAAATAACAGAATATGTATGTATCTAATAGATCAACCGATATAACGGTTTTTATACAGAAACATCAAAACAACAAGGACACTTTCAAATGTCGTTTTCGTCCTTAAGGGATAAGATGCGCCACTAAAGATATATATTTTTGGAAAGGTAGCAATTTCATCTATCTTTGGGTTATGGTCATTAGGTCCCACGCCAATACAACATCTCTCTCAGAACAGCCCAAGTATCTGACTACATCTGGTTTATTTCACCCTTTTGTAATTTTCTAAATGTATTTTTGTTTCTTAACATGCCATCAACAATTAAAGAATGTCGATAATCACTTTGGCTGTTATAATTTAAATTGGCTGCAGTATATAATAAATAAATAAATTTTAAAAATAAAATAAAAAAAAAAAATAATAAAGTAATGCAGTTCAGTATTAGATTGTTACTAAAAATTGTTAATAATTTGATTTAAAGTTGAATTTCCGAAATTTGTTTTAATTTTCAAGTGAAATTTTAATTGTTTCTTATAACTCACATACCTTTTTTTTATTAAATCTCCATATAAGTTATAAAACTAATCCAAGTCCAAAACCAGGAGTATGATACAATATATATATAGAGTTTAGTTTATTTCAAATAACTATTACAGAAATAGAATCTGTAATAGAGTGGGTATATAGAAATCGATAATTTGTCATAGTCTGTACAGAGATCTCAATTCCGTTAAAACTGAAACAAAAACTTATATAACTTGAAGCCGATTATGGGGAATATCGAAGGTGTATATAGGTAGTCATCCAACATTACATTGAATATCTCTTGAACAGTTCTAGTAGTGTTGGATGAACGAAACAATTCTGCAATCATTCATTTACCCATATTTACTAGTTATAATTTTCTTCTGTAATAAATTTTCCTTAACATTCGTACCTATTTATCAAAAATATATGATGTACGATACAAGATGAATTATCGTATTGTTATCGTTTTGTTTTGATATTATGAAACGATAGCCGATATACGATAGAATTCAATAAACAACTTTGATAATATCAACATTTTAGATAAAAACTCCAAACCCTTTTGGAACGTCTGCAAGGTTTCAAAATAAAAAAAAAATTCAAAATACCAGCACTTATACATAAAAACGTTTTATTGTCCACTGATAAAGAAAAATCTAATGTTCTAGCAGAGCACTTGGCTAATCAAAATTCTCTGGCTAATAATTATAACGACAAAATCACCATTAATACGGTTAAAGATTCAGTTGAAAATCTAAAATATTAATCTATAGATCATTCTGAATTTACTTCTGTTAAAGAAATTACTATTTTAATTAAACAGTTAAAAATTAAAAAAGCTCCCGGTCAGGACAAAATATCCAATATTATACTTAAAAACTTCTCTAAGACAAGCTATAAAATATTAAGTAAAATTTTTAACAAGTACATGGAACTAAACTATTTTCCAGAAATATAGAAAGTAGCCTTAGTAACATGCATTCCTAAACAAGGAAAAAACCTATTACTGGTTTGAAGCTATCGTCCAATTAGCTTACTAAATTAGGCTTACAAGCTTACAAAGTTCATCACTTTCTCCCATTTTATACAACATGTTCATAGCAGATTTACCCTCGAAACCTCCAAATTGCTATACAAGTTTATATGCAAACGATATACTGCCATATTATCATCTTCTATATGTCCAAACGAAATAATAAATAATCTTGAAAATGGTTTCCAAATATTTCAAGAATTTTATTACAAATGGAAAATCAAAATCAATGACGAAACTTATTTTTAATTAATAATGAAATAATATGGGAAAGAGATGATATTAAATATCTTGGTATACATTTGCACAAAAAATTACTGTTTAAAGCGCATAATATAACTAAGACAGTCAATAAAATAGATCTATATATAAAAATGTTGTATTCAATTATATAAATAAAAAGTCCGGGGTAACTGTAAAAAACAAACTAATAATATATAAAGCCATTTTTCGTAGTATTCTTTTATACGGGTTCCCTATATGGGAGAGCGCTGCAAACTTAAATGTGCTCCAAAGAAAACAAAATGCAACCCTAAAATTAATTTTGGCTAAACCTTTTTATTTTTCCACCAACAGATTGCATAGCATAGCAAATATTAATACTGTTTCCGAACAAATAGCAAAGATATCGCCTGCCTTTCTAGAAGGCTGTCTAAATTCAGTAAATCCGCTAATAAGAGCGATTGTAGATTAAGCTTTTACCAATTAGGTTTTTTTTTTTTTTTTTTATTTTATTTTGTTCTTTTTCTTTGCTTTTTTTTTTTTAATTAAGTTAGTTTTCAAGTTTTAGAATAAAAATAAATTGATCAAAAAAGTTTTTACTTGCCATTACATTTGCAAGAAAAGTTCAGGTTAGTCTAAATAAATTAAAAGTCATATGTCTAAATACATTAGTATAAGCTCTTAATTATTAAAATTAGAGATAAGGAAAATTGTAAAATTAAATTCAGGCATAATAAAATAATAATAATATCAACACATCGTTTTTCCGATAAACTATGGGGTATCGTACGATAAGCAGTGTTGATAATAGACATGATTATTAACTGCACAATTTGGTCCTTTCATCATTTTTCTTTATTATATGAACAAAATAGTTCAGTTTAGGTATTATTATGGTTCTTATACTACACTTTTACTTCCTTACTCAACTTACAAAGAACATTAACGTGTGTTACACCTTCACTACCATAATAGTCATCATCATCTTACAGCGGTTAAGATCATGAGTGCTATAGTGGCTTTGTTGGCTTTGGTTTAATTATTTCTGTTTATTTGTTTTTTGTTGCAACAAAAATTTAAATTAAGAAAGTTAAAAAAATAACATAAATAAAATTGTTTTAAAAAAATACCACCATCCCAATTATTGTAATGTTGAAAAAACTCAAAAGAGTAATTAAAGAATAAATATCAAAGCAAATGTCATAAATGAATAAACATTGGTGGATCTTTATATATACATATATATACAACATATATATATATTTTAATAAAAGATTTAGCTGGCATGTATTTTGATTTTAAAACAAATGTACTTTAGGTGTAGGTACCATGTATTTTTCTTTAATTCTCAAAAGAATTTTCCCGTTTGTTTTTTTTTTGTTTTTTCCTTTTTGGTTTTGTTATCAATTTGGATCCTAATCAGAATAATGAGGCAAACCTGATGTATGTATATAACTTAATATACTGTGGGAGTATGGAAGAAAAAAAAAAAACAGGAAAATTAATTTTGAATCCTTTTGAGTATGAGTGTTACAACATCACATAAAATATTATATATATATATATATATATATATGATAACCATACTCAACTCAATTCAATCCAACTTAATCCATCCAACCTCTGTATAATATTATAACAATATAAAATAATGTTATGTGTTGTTCTCTCTGGAAATAACACCACGTTATTAAATTGTGTAAATTGATAAAAAAAAAAAACTAGGAACAAAAAATTAAAACAAAAAAATAAAAAGTAAATTCAAAATTGTATCATTTGCTAAAAAAAATAATTTTTTATCTAAGAAAATGTATAGAAATTTGTATAGAATAAAGCAGAGAGAATTCGGTTTCATCAAAATAATTTAAAAGACATTTTTTTTGTTAAACAGAACACAATCTTTAATAAACTCCATTTTAACTTTATTCACTTCATTATTTAAAATTACATGACATCCTGCGAAAATTTAATGATAAAGTGTAAAGCGGAAATGCTGTTGGATTACTTCATATACTAAAATAATTGACGAAATAATAAACGAAATCTAAAATGTATATGTGTAGGTATACATTTTGATATAAAACATTAATCAATCAATCAATAAACAAGCCAACAGTTTCAACAACAATTCATAGGTGCATATGAGCCATAAAAAAGATATTCATCATTATAATTGATACCCAAGGTTATACCTCAAGCTGATATAGATTATTCAAAATGTTAGTTAAAATATTATTTTCCAGCTAAAACTGGAATACAAAGCTCAATTAAATATTTTAAGCTATAATTTCGACACATGAAATTTATATACCATAAAAATTCTATAGAAAAGCTATTGTGTATGATTGTGTATTCCAAATCTCTGTGTAAAAGCAGTTAGGATGTTCATCCCACAGATTTTTTTTTTATATAAAAAAAAAAAAGTTCTTTTTCTGGATTCTGGACATATTCTTCTGATTGTGATGTGGTGAAACGGATAGTTATGGACTCATACAATGACTGGTAGCAACAACGAATTGTTGTGGTTCCACCCCACCATCCCTTTAAAATGAAATACATAGTTTTAGACAGAAATAGATAGTTTGACTAGTCTACTAAGCTGTAAATCAATTTCATTTCGACAAATGAAATTCAACTATGGTGTTTTTCAGTTAAAAATATTAAAATGTAAGACTCATATATCTACTAAAAGCATACTTAATATTATTAGAATTAGTTATATCTAAAGAATAATAAATATTAGTTTATAGCCACATATCGCAAATATATGAATATATTTTCAATATTGCAAAAAGCTCCGCAAAATGTTTGGGTTTTTTAAGTCGGTGCAAGGCATATTTTTCACCTAAAAATCTGCTGAATATCTATAAAGTCTACATACGATTTAAAATGGAGTATAATTCGCATCTATAGGCGGTTGCCTCAAAGATAATGTTCAGGGTACAAAAACGCGCTATTCGGCTCACAGATGATATAAATGTTTTATCAACACTTGCTCCAATTGGTAATCGTCTAACTCTATGTTATAAATTTCTTTAATAATTATTTCATGGGAGTCTTGCAAGCAATTCTGTGAAGGAACGCCAGAGGCCACAAATACCCACCACTGCACCGTGGTGCATATTATCCACACCACCGCACAATACCAAGATGGTTCAAGACTGATTATGCCAATTCGTTTATAATCAAAACTTCTAGAATATGGAATCCCATTCCATTATACAAGCATTCCCAAGAAAGGGGTAGTTTTTATTTGTTTAATTTACAAAAATTCAAAGTGAAAATCAATAACATAGTTTGCAACTCCCCTCTCTAAACCTTTCCCCTCTATACTACTCTTTTTCTTCTCTCTAATTATCCCTTTTCTTTGCTTTTCCAAAAAGCAACGGTACGAAAGTATAAAAGTTCTCTGACCTAAGTTTTGAATAATATTATAAAAAAAAAAAAAACCTCCTTAATCGGTGTTAAGTTATGTCAGTCAGTTCTTGTCTCAGCTAAAACAGATTTTATCTTTGTAGATAAATGCTAAGACAGATTTCATATCTGCACACACTTTATGACAGATCTATTAAAAAGGCAAAATTAATTGCTAATTGGTTTTCCCAGAATCAATTGAAATGGTCAATTCTAGCTACTACAGATCTCATTTCATTACCCACTCTTTGACAAAATTGATCGCTGTAGCAATTATTTGAAAGTACCTGAACTATAACATTGAATCATCAAGTATCAACAACCCTTGATCTTAAAATATTTTTTCCCAAGATGCGGTACGCTATTCTATTCGTGACACATTCTGTAGTAATAAGTAAAAATCACAAAATGTAAAATATTTTTTAATTCTTAGAATTTCAAATATTTTTGCCATTGAATTTTTTACTGAATTCTTACGACCGAAATAATTTGATTGTTTTATGATTATTTTTTTTTTACAGAGGTGTGGTTGCGAAGTTGAAACAAACCAGAAATTATATATATATATATATAATGAGATTTTTAACTGAAGCTGTAACAATAAAATTTATATTAATACCGTTACTTTGTTAAAGGGGTTTTTAATGCAATTTTGTTAATGAAAATTTTATAATATTTTAACCGTCAAAATTGTTAATCAAAGAAGCTTGGAACAATAGACTTTGTTATTATTATATACAGGTACCCAATTAGTTTGGGTACCTGCTATACAACTTCTGACATCCATGAGCCATTCTAAAAGCCATTCTAAGCTACTACAGGTCTGAAATTTTGTATTTTGGTGCTCCATCAACAACTAAATATATATTTCATCGCTTTCTAAAGTTGGAACTGCCTCGAACAACTTCTAACATCCCCCCAAATATATTTTAAAAACCTATGGCGTTACAGACATAAAAATTTGTCATCTGGTACCACATAAGTTACTTCAAGACGAAAACTTGCTTCATTTGATTGTCCATATGTATGAGCATCTAGTAGGGTAAGTAAAACACCTCCATCTTGATTAGAAAAATCTTAAAATAAACTAAACCATGTTAAGTAGTAGTTGTTGACCTATACCTTTTTGGGTATAGACAGTTATAGAACTACAGACAGACTATAACTGTCCGTACACTTTGGAATACACTTTGGGTATAGACAGTTATAGAACAAGAAACCAAGAACAAGAGCAATAACCGAATTGAATCAAAAACATTTGAAATTATCAATTTTTGTGCGTGTGTAAAATATTCCAAGAAATTAAAAATAATCAAATGTTTTGTTCCTTGTTTCCCAATCCAATTTTTTTTTTATATTATAATAATACAGTATTAAATATGATATTGTTGTTGTTGTTTTTTTTGTTTTTTTTTTGTTATAACCGCGTTATTACATTGAATTAAATTAAGAAAGAAAAACAAAATTTTAGCATTGTACTCACTTTCTAAAAACAATAACAAAAAAAAAACAACAGCAACAATAAAAAAAATATACATGTACTTAATATAATATGTATAAGTATATGTCTGTCAGTATGTTATCCTTCCTTGTACGTAACATGGATTCAAAAGAATTTCAAAGATTTTTTGGAGTGCTTTTTTAATAACAATTTTTATGCATGTATTCTTAATTTGTTTTGTAGTGGTTTCATTCCCTACTTAAGATTTTGTTTTTGTTTTTATTTGATTGTTAGAACATGGAATAACCATTCCAGAAAATTCTCATCCAAAAAAAGGAATAAACATTTTATTTTTGTTGTTGTTTTTTTTTTTTAGTTTAATTATAATGTGAATCCTGAAATTTAAAAACCCTTGGAGATAATTCTTAACAATATTCTTCTTTGCAACTTCATCCAGGTGGTTTAATTTTTGTGTTTTTGTTGTTTTGGTATTTTCTTATAAACATTCTTGTGGTTGTAGATGTTACATAAACAAATTTATTTTCACA
The DNA here is from genome assembly GCA_963942445.1 of Argyra leucocephala. Taxonomy (NCBI): domain Eukaryota; kingdom Metazoa; phylum Arthropoda; class Insecta; order Diptera; family Dolichopodidae; genus Argyra; species Argyra leucocephala. The sequence goes on along the minus strand of OZ012679.1, from coordinate 18,540,967 downwards.
TATTCCTTTTTGAAAATCGTCGTCGTCGAACTTTAAAAATTGACTTTTGTTCTTGTTTTTAAATTCACCGGTTTTTCTGATAATGTTGCAAAACAATTAACTAAAGTTGGAGTATACTAATGGAATTTACAAAAAAAAAAAAACTAATATATGAGAGTCCTAAAAAAACATGTCCTTTTTAATAAATATCCTGTATTAGTTATATCGATATCCTTAGATTAATTTTACATAATTTTCTTATATTAAAAAAAAATTTTATAACGAAAACACGAAACCCACACTATCCTAAAAGTCATTGTAAAGCCAATCTAAGCGGAAAAGGAAATGAGGGATAAAAGGGATATTGTTATTTAATGGAGGGATTTTCATAACCGTAGGTATTGATAAAATTAAAAACAAAAAGGACTTACTTAATATTACTTGTGTCAAATTACAACGTTTTTGTATATATATAATGATATTTATGGATTGTGGAGACTGCTGTATGTTTATAATATCCAGGTAATGTTTATTAAAAAAAAAAAATATTTTCAGTGATTAAATTTACATTTCTGCCAGTTTTATGGTCTGTTTTTTAATAACTAGTTTGTTATTACATTTCGAAAACATTTTAATATCACAGGTGTTTTAAGGATAATTTTTTTTTTTGTTTTCATTATTGTGTTTTTGCTCGTTTGATTGGAAAAATTAAAAAAACCGAAGAAGCTTACTTTGTAACTCTTTATAAGATTTATTTTGATTGTAAAAATCTCTTTTGGATAATTAATGATACATGAAAGGTTTTTGAATTGGAATGAGACAACAAATTAGGTTATAAATTGTAATATTGTATTTATTTTAGTTTTAAATCATTAGCTCTAAGTCTATAGTTTTAGATTATTAGCTTTTAGTGTACAACTCTACACAGTTTAATTCGCATACTATTGTATTTGACATTAAGTAAATAATAATAAATTTGTAATTTTGTCTCTATGTACTATTTTTTATATGTTATTTTGTCCATATAAAATTTTGTTCATATGTAATTTTGTATGTATGTAATTTTGTCCATATGTATTCAGTCCACGTGCAATCTTTTTGTTCAGATGAAATTTTGTCTCTGTCTAATTTTGTCCATATGTAATTTTGTCCATATGTAATTTTGTCCATATGTAATTTTAGCTTATAAAATTTTGTTCATATGTAATTTTGTCTGTATGTAATTTTGTCCATATGTATTCAGTCCACGTGCAATTTTTTTGTTCATACGAAATTTTGTCTCTGTCTAACTTTGTCTTAAAGTAACTTTGTTCATATGAAATTTTGTCCACATTAAATTTTGTTTCTATACAATTTTGTTCATATGTAATTTTGTCTTATGTAATTTGATCCTTATGTAATTTTACCCATATGAAATGTTGTCTCTATGTAGTTTTATCCATATGTAAGTTTGGCGTATATAATTTTACTCATATGAATTTTTTTTTCTATGTAATTTTGTCCATAATATATTTTGTCTCTATGTAATTTTATCGTATGTAATTTTATACATATGTAATTTTGTCCATAGGTAATTTTGTCTCTATGTAAATTCGTCCATATATAATTTTGTCCGTATGTAATTTTGCCTTATGTAATTTTGTCCATATGTAATTTTGCCCATATGAAAATTTGGCCATATGTAATTCTGTCTTATGTAATTTTGTTTCTATGTAATTTTATCTATATGTAATTTTACCAATATGAAATGTTGTATCTATGTAATTTTGTCCATATGTAAGTTTGGCGTATATAATTTTACTCATGAAATTTTTTTTCTATGTAATTTTGTCCATATATTTTGTCTCTATGTAATTTTATCGTATGTAATTTTGTACATATGTAATTTTCTCCATAGGTAATTTTGTCTCTATGTAATTTCGTCCATATATAATTTTGTCCGTATGTAATTTTGCCTTATGTAATTTTGTCCATATGTCATTTTGTCTTATGTTATTTTGTCCTATGTAATTTGGTCTTATGTAATTTTATCATATAACAAATAAAAAATATGTTTACACGTAGCAACGCATCAAAATCAATTTTATCAATATATAACATCTATAACCATTGAAACATATAAGCGGTAACATACAGTAGTGGATAGGCACCGAAAAGAAAATAAATTTACTGAAATGTGGAACCATATTCAAACGAAAGTGTTTTATCACACCACACAACCTTTTAAAATGTGGCGATGACCACACAATCTTCAAAAGTTTTAAGGCTAAATATTAATAAATTCATTCGAAATACCCTTACTGATGGTCTTAGGGACATATTTATTTTTGCCCAAATCCTCCATTGAGCTTAGCTTGTGTATATACTTATGGTTTAAAACCTAACAATTGCTTAAATTGAAAAACAAATTTGGTAAGGTTGACATTGGTATGGTTACTGATTCAATGCTTGAATCCATCCAATGTTTGAACTATTCAATTTCATAGCAAGATGCTGTTTTACTTTTACTAAACTAAATACAAATTTGACATTTCGAAAAAAATTTACACAAAAAAATGGTTCTACTTTCTACTGAATTTCTGCCTATTAACCAAGTGTTTAATTAACCTTCACGATCAATAAATCAGGTCTATTTATGAATTTAGATGCATAATTGCATTAATATGAGTAACCACAATAAGCAATAAGCCCATATGTGGCTGCGGTGATATAGTGTAGTGATAGTCTCCGCACCATGATGATATATATAAGTCTAATCTGCACGGTTTTATGAAATGAAAGCATATTCAATGTTCATACAGACAAACTAAACTAAAATTAAATTTGAGTAAGTCTTTCTACACATGAGTATATATAAAATTCCACTTCTGTTTCGGATAATTAGTAAAACACAATTGTATATATAATAAATTTTTTATAATAATCTGGAACTGAAAAATAGTTTGGTTAAATTAAAAACAAAATCTAATACCAAGAAATATTTTAATAAATATCTAATCAGTAATTATGTAGGTACTAATAGAAAATTAATTTCATAATAAAATAAAATCCAAATCTTCAGCCTTTTAGACATATGTCAAAATATATATATATATACTTAAATATATAATGATACATGTTTAATAATTTTATTTTTATTTTGACATTTCTGAAAGATATTAAAATTACTAGAAAACAAATAAACTAAAAACACAAATTGAATAAATTTCCTATTTCAAGCAGTTTTAATCAATTTCATGCATTATAATCATTCCTTCCTCCCACAAACATACACCTGATCTACAAAATATATATATATACAAACATTATATTATTTCTATAAAATCAGTCTTTTCAATTATTGTTAACACATCCTTTTAAAAATTATTTCTATAATATATATTTACTTAGACACCATCTGTTTTGTAAAATCAACATTAATATATTCTTTTGATCTGATGATGATGATATTATCTTAGAAATTTAAAAACATGTCATTTGTATCATTAGAGAATTCCAAAAATTGAATATATATATATATATTATATATATATTTATATATAATATTAATATTACTATACAAGTATGCTTAATATCAAAATAAATTATATATTTATATAAATATATATTTAATATTATACATATAGATATATATATTTAGTTATATAAAATGTATGATAATAATAATATGTCCTTGTTAGTATTATATATAGTGCTTAAGAAAATGTCATTCAAATTCTCAAGTTGACACATTCAACAAACAAAAAAATAGTTTTAAATTCGATAAATTTCTAAAGGGAATAATTTAAAAATAAGAAATCAGAAATTGTTAAAATTTTATTTGTTCAAATCCTTTTTATATCCTTTTTTGATTTTAAGGTTTTTTTTTTATTTTTTTTTTTTTATTAAAGATATTTATTGAATAAACCACACTTCTATAAGGTCTCTGTTTATTTTTATTCAGGATATGTCACTTTTACTTAAATAAAAAAAAAACAGTAATGAAAATAAAAAATTTAAATTTTAACACTTTTTGGACATGTGGGCCTCTAGTGAATCGAAAAAATATAATTTTAATACTTTAACAAATATTTTCTAAGAATGTGAAAACGATTAGAACGTGACAATAACTTTTCAAATTCAAATTTTATTTTATGTGTTGCTGTAAATTGTATAATAAAAATTATAGTAAAAATAATAATAAAAATAATATTAGTAATAATAACAGTAATAAAAATAATAATAATTAATAATAACAATAACAGTAATTACAACAATAGTTATAATAACAGTAATAATAATAATAATAATAATAACAGTGATAATAACAATAGTTTATAGTTATGTATAAATAGAAAAATAAATAATAACAATGATAAAAACAATAATAATAATTTTAATAATAATGATAAACATAATAATAATATTATTAATAATAATGGTGAAAATAATAATAATAGTAGTTAATGATAATAATAATAAAGATAAAAATAATAATAATAATAATAATAATAATAGTAATACTAATAATTACAGTGATAATAACAATAGTTTATAGTTATAATAACAGTAATAATAATAAAAAATAATAATGATAAAAATAATAATAATATTAATATTAATAATTTTAATAATAATGATAAAAGTTATAATAATACTATTAATAATAATGATAAAAATAATAATAATAATTTTATTAATAATAATAATAATAATTAAAATAATTTTAATAATAATGATAAAAATAATAATAATATAATAATGTAATAATGATAAAAATATAATATAATAATATAATAATGATAAAAATAGTAATAGTAGTAATAATAATAACAGTAGTAGTTATAATAATAATAATAACAGTAATAGTAATAGTCATAATAATAATAATAATATGTACATAGTAATAATAATAACAAAAATAATAAGAATAATACATTCTGCAGTACTTACAAATACCGGTAGTAGACTAATGATTGCGTCACAAACCTCCTATAACTGTATTATAATTTTTGATATAATATTTATGCTATAACAATTGCTTTTCAAGTAGTTAAACTACTTATTATTCATTGCCCAGATCGTTTAAGTTCCTATTCCGCTCGAAATGTGAGCCTGTAACAGACATCACAAATAATTAACACACATTATTGCATACCGTATAGAATTATTTTACAGTCAATTTTTTTATTTTTTAAATCATGTGGAATTTTAATTTACACTTTTAAGACTGGTACTACAAACACATGTATTGATCACTCGTCTACCAAGGCCACTCCTTATATTTTTTACATTTGTTTTACATTTTAAATCAATACAAAATTTGTTATTTACCATCGATTCGAAGTCCATTTTTTAATAAACAATATTCTGTTTATACTTAAAGGTTAAGCATTAAATTACTCCTGATGTTTAGATACATTAGAACTCTTTTACATGAATTGAATACAATTTTTACCTTCACATTACAACAATTATCAATTAAAAATTTAATTTAAAAAATATAACCTAAAAATTTTAAAGTTCTGAAACAAAATTTAGAATATTTAACTTTGTTATAATATGTACACGTATACATTTTTCAAATCCTATTTCAATTCACATTTTATTTACTTATATTAATGTTTATTTATTTTTATTTACTTAAATTCTTATTTACTATATAATATGTATATGTATATATATATTATTTATACATATATATTTTAATAGACAGACTACTTGACTAGACATTTTGTAAATTTTATTTCCTCAATATTTGTTTTCATCATCATCAACCATCTTAATCATTATCATCAACTATCATTATCATTATTATTATTATTATTATTTTATAAACTTTTATAGAGTGTAAGACTAGTAGAATAGAATAGTTTTTCTGCATCATTTTCCTGTCTTTTCTATATCTCTTACTTGTTTTTTTTTTTGTTTTTTGGTTTTTTGGTTTTACTATTTTCAAATCAGAAAATACAATTTTTGTTGTCTTTCTTAATTAATTTTTTTTATTTTTTATATTATTTCTATCCTTTTCTATCCTTACATACAATAAATATTTACTTTGTTTGAAAGTATGTAGACTTACAATTGATTCCAGATTACTACGGATTTTAAAGAATTATTTTTTTTTTTTGTTTTTATTTTTTTTTTTTTTGTATTTTTAGACCGATTTCTATTTTTGGTTTCTTGTTCGATTTTATTGCATGTCAAGCTTATTTTAAATAATATTGTTGTTCTCATTTAAATATAGCAATAAACTAAATTAGAATAAAAAACAAAAAACAAAACAAGAAAAATAAACTGTCAAATACTAATTTTGTTAATTTCCAATTTTATATAAATTATATCAGTTGTTAATAAACTGTAAAAGTCAATTCTAGGAAATGTACTTCAAAATAAATATTTTGTAATTAAATTTTCATCTGTCTGTAAGTAAGTGTTTTTAACTATTTTTATTTCAATTATTTTTTAGTTTTTTTTTTCAATTCCGTTATTCAAAGTATTAATCGGCTATCAGTAATCGAGAATTGAATCCCTAATTGGTAGAATCGACAAGAAATAATTGGTAAGAACGGATTCAAATCTCTTGGAAGATGAAATTCGTCTCTTCTATAAGAAATCATTAACACGTTGAGACCTCACCGATGAACATTCAAAAAAATTTGCGAACTTTTAACATAACAGAACTAAATCATAAACAATTCAGCAATGTTCGCGTGTTTATTTTCATGTTCACCGGTGAACACGAGACTTTAATTATGGTTGAGTGATGTTCACCGATACTCAACGTGTTTGATTGATCAATTTTCAGTCGCTATGCTTCGCTAATGTAGAAATTGTTAATTATCAGATTACATATTTTGTTCGCGCCCCTATAGCGATTTGATTTCAAATTTAATTTTAACAAATCAACTATCAAACCTTCATTAAAAAAAACAGTTGGGAAACTATCCAAAGCTGAATATCACAATTAAAATTTTAATGGTAATTATAAGTTGTAATTTCAGACTATAATTTTATTTTTTTCTAAATATTTAGCATCGAAACAAGTTTTAGAGACTGCTTCAGACTTCATCTTTTTTTGTATGATAGATGGATACTATTATTTTGAATGCTGGATGTAAGCTATTATAGTTCGACAGAAGCTGGACCGACATTGAATTTCAAATGACCAAGCAATTAACTGCAATAGATCTGAAGAGGTCTATTCAAAGACCACACCACAAATAAAAATATATGGATTGTCTGTATTTGATAAATGGATAAAGTCTGTAAGACGGTAATAGGATAAGCCTGATAATTCTATTTTTTTTTTATCTATTTTTATATTTTTTTAGGAAGAGAAGAATTTGAACGACTACTTAACTTTAACCCATTAAAAACTTTCATCATTATTGCAACATTTAAATTAGCCTTACAGATTATGTTTTGTATGATGGATTAGACTTTCATATGGCTTAGTAAACGTAATAATAGCGTTCGTCAGGACCTTGGACCACTAATTTTAAATGACCAAATGCGGAAGTAAAATAGATCTGAAAAGGTTTACATAGACCTCACTATACATGTACAAAAAAATATCAGGCTTATTCAATTACAGTCTTACAGACTTTACCCATTTATCCAATACAGACTACCCACTATTTTAATTCAACTTAAAATACGTTGGTTGATAAAAAACTATACAATAAAAAGGTTTTAACTTAATGCTAGAAATCTGGTTCCTTTATCAAAATTTCAATTGTCAATTAAGCTAAACACTAATTCGGTATTGAGATTTTAACGACTTCAAATATTTTACAACACTATCATAATTGATGCATAGTCAAAAACATCATTTTATTAATATTCCAAAACTTTTTATACTAGATATACTAGGTGATCCGGTCCGGCTCCTAAGGCATTGAAACTAAAGCAACATTTTCTTCATAACTGTTTTTTAAAATGAATACTCCTAATTAACGGTATGGGCTGGATGAGTATCTGACTTACTGGTTTTGAACGATAGCTGCACAAACTTAAAATTTTGCTTTTAACAACTGAAAATTTTGTAAAAAAAAAAAAAAAAACGTTGATTATCTCGAAAAAACTCGTTATATTTTTTTTATTGTGTTGATGCGTTACATCATCCCCTACAACTTTTTCATACACAACTTTCATACCAGACTTGCCGTTTTTCATGTAAATAAGACGGTATAGTATGTTTCACAATTTAGAGGTTCGGTTGATGAAACAATTTTTATATTTAACATTTCTGGTCCGAAGAGGTTCTACTACAAAATTGTTAGAAAAGATTGCCTTCTTTTACACGCAAATAGTAGTTTAAAGTAGTTTGCAGTAAGTGGGTACAATGGATCTTAATAGGTCACGCTTTCATAATACTCCTCATTAATAAAAAAAAAAAGTCGGTAGTTAAATGAAACTACTAATGATTTTTTCATGAATAAAACATAACGTATTTAAATATTTCATTTATCTACTTTTTAGTAAAGACGGACGTAATTGAAACCAGAAAAAAGTAGTTTACCCTCCAAAACGAACACAAATATCAAAAAATGTCATTTTCAAACTCAGCAAATAACACTGCATTGCACTACACCGACAGTAGAAGACTAAAAAAAATCAGAAAACGTGTTCTAATATACAACACCACTTGGCATAGGTTGATTAATATACCAGGAATTGACCAATAATTAAAGAAGGAACAAAAATAGCAACAACGAATAAAATACAATTGTATTTAATAGTCAAGCGGGAAGACTTATCTATTCTAACAGAACAATTTAATCACAGTTTGAAGATCAGTGATATCCATTCAAATAAATTGAAGCAACTTATTAGAGTAATGACAAAATTAAATATATAAATTGTATATATTTGTTGTAATCCAAATTAAAATAAAATAGACAACATACAAAAATAAAAAAAATAATAAAATATGAGATTTTAAAATTTGTACAAACAAAAATAAAAAAGAAGAAAATCATGTTAGGTTACTCAAGACCTAACATAGTCAAATAGAATGAAAAAAATAAGTTAGCAAAAAAATAAGGAACAAAAAAAAAATAATTTGCAAATAACAAAACAAAAAAAAAAAACAGAATATAAAAAAAAGAGTGTCTCTTTATTTACACCTATAACTTAGTTCAAAAAATCAGCTTGAGGCTAAACAAAAACAAAAACAATAAAAAAAACAAAATAAATTAAATTAAATTTGTATATTACTTATCTTTCTGTACATACACACATTTTTTTTTTTTTTTAAATTAAAATAAAAGAAAATATAAATTTTCCAAGCTGAGTAGATTTTCATGTAAACTCAAATTCTATCTCAAAAAGTATACGAGTAGAATTAAAAAAATGTTGCATGTGACATTTTTCAAATCAAAGTTTTATAACTTGTCTTAATATGTTTTCTTCTTTCTTTAATTTTTTATTTTTTTCTTTTTATTTAGAAACAAATTAAAAGCCTTTGGGTGCCAGAAATTCTTAAAAAAATTTTAAATCATAAGTATTAAATATATATATATATAGATATATGTGTATGTATACATAAGTGATTAAGAAGAGAAATTTAACTCTTTTGTATCTTGAAGTTAAATAATTGACTTTAATAAAAATGTAATTATTACATATATAAAGAAATGTATGTAAAAGTAATTATGTTGCAAAAAAAAAAAAAATAAACAAATTTTATTCGAAATCGATTTAAAAATAATTTTAAAAAACATTAAAAAGAAATTCTTGTCTTAATTTAATAAAAAAAAAAAAAATTAAATCTTTCACAGACCATTCATGTTAATCAGTAACATCATTTCCTGATTTAAAACATTGAACATTTTAAATAAATGCAAAACAAAAATAATAAAAATAATTTAACAAAAATATTCAACGTTATGTCGACATTTTTTCAGTAGTTCATACTACATGATGATGATGGTTACCACAAATTTGTAGGTAGCTTAGTTGTATCCCTGGTATACTCTTTTAGCATAAAAATTGCTGTCAAAACTTACCTCATAAAATAGCGGGATAACCTAGTTAAGTTTCAGAGTTATGTTTTCATATAATTAACTTTTTTTTTCGATTAAAAGTACAAAATTTTCACACCCCTGCAGATAACAACAGCTGCTGTCAACATTTGAAATGTCAGAAATTTCAACATTGGCTGTTTTCGTTTATTCATTCTAAAGAAGGAATGGAAAGAATAGAATACTTAATGACGTCACGATAGAATATTCCGAACAGAATAGAATAAAAAGAATAAACATCAGAAACTGTGATTGTTTTGTTTTTTTATTTATTTATTAATTTTTGTGAACAAAAGTTTTTACTATTTTTTAATTTGTCTAATTTACACATAATATAGTTAATATAGTTAATTTAGTTATAATAGTTACAAAAAATGTGTAAAGGTTTATCAGACATTTTATATCTCCCTACGATCATTATATAGACTCATTCCTTGACAAAAAATAACAATATAAACTTTAAAAAATATTATTTTCTGACAACTACTAATTTTATACAATTATCAATATTTATTCATAATATTATATTGTTTTGTAAACCATGTTTTTTACTAAACAATATTTTCCATTTTTTAAATCAAAATAAAATATAAGTAGTCAAATTGTTATTACTGTATAGAATGATAGAAATGAACTGTCATTCCGTAATTTTATTCTGTTTATTCCAACTCTGAGATGGAATAAAAAGAATACGTTCGGAATATACGGAATAAATAAAAAAAATACAGAACAGAATATTTGGAATATTCCGAATGAATAAAAAAAACGCTTTTTGACATATTCTGAATATTCCGAATATTCGGAATGAATAAACGAAACCATCCATTGTTTAACAAAAATTTAGTAATTTTGTTTATCAAAATGGATTACATTAAAATTAAAATAAATATTTGTTATAATAAATTTGAAGTTAGTATTAGAAATAGAAAGAAAGATTATGAATTATATCATTATAAAAACGATGAAAAATTATATTCAAAATCTTTTAATTTTTTGTGGCTGTCAAAACTGAAAGCTGATTACCCAGTTTATAGGTATGAATAATAGTTTGAAAGCCTATAGATATATGGTGATATATATGATGTCTTCGTCCCATAAGATAGTTCTAGTCGTAGAATTTTCATAAAAGAGTACCCCTTCCGATTTGAAACTAGCAATTTCGGGCAATTTCGGCAATTTTTGGTCTTAAAAAACCCTTTTCCAAATATCACCATTGGAAAATATCACCAATCGATAGAACACACTCGGTTTAGTTTATAAATTTTTTTTTTAAATTTTAAAATAACGGTTCTTTTCCCTCTTAAAAAGCTGATAAGCATACTCTGGAACACCCGGTATATATTCAAGAATCAAGCGATTCAGAAAACAACAACAATTAAACAAAACAAAACAAATATTTTTTTTTTTTACAAAATCTGTGTATGATAAAACTACTTCTGTACAATTGCACAGTGTATTCACTAGTAATTGTATAATGCACAACTTTAACTTTAATTTAAAAAAAATATATAATCACTGAATTTTTAACTTATTTATTTTGTGTAATTTTAAATAACATATTTTAAAAATTATTTTTAAGCAAACAATTTAATGTCCAATATTTAAAATAGGTTTAAGTATGAAATAAAGACAAAAAAAAATACATTATATATTATCAGTATCACCATAATTGGTAATACTGATCAGTATCAGTGTTACCATAATTAGTATCACCATATGCTAACATTTACATTACAATAACTAATATTATTTTAGTAGATGTTAAAAGACTTACATTAAAATTTGTTTATCAAATAAGTTTTGCTTCTTAAATTTATGCTTCAAATTCAAATTTTTAGTGTCACTAACCTTAAAAGAGAATAAAAAAAAATAATTAATAATTTTCACACATAATATACATTATAGTATAGTTAGTACATAATATAATAAAGGAAAAATGTATTTATTTATTTTTAGTTTCCAGTATAGGTAAAAATTCATTTAATTTTCTATTTACAAATCCTTCAACATTATTTTGCTCTCTTCCATCATAGTTGAAACTTATTAAGTATAGTTTTGAAATTGTAATTTTATATCAAATTACTTATAATAAATTAATATCATAATTAACAAATAATTTATTTTAATTATAACAAAATTTCTTTGAAATTGTAGCAAAAAAAATATATACGATAGTTTATTACTAGGGGCCCCTGTTGAGTAATTATAATTCAAGTTAAAGACAAATTTAAAGTTTTTAACAGAACAAGGATTTGCATGGACTGATATATACTTCTCATTACAAAGCAGAAAACATTCATATTTTACTGAAAAGCTTTGAAATTAATATGTTTTCGATAAAAAACATAAATACCTTACTTCTCATTTTCTGTTTCGTTTCTACCTATTTCTTAATATATTTGGTGAATAATAAAACCATATGAATAAAAAAATTTCAACTGTGTGCGCATTATTGTTTTATTTACAACTTACCTTTTATATATTAAGAGTTCATTGGAGAAGAGAGATAAAATGAAAAGGTGGCTACTGCGCATGTCCTTAAACGCTTCTCAATTATAATTATAGATAATCTTGCTAATTTCCAAAGCCACAGAGTTTTTATGCTTAATCCAACACTTCTGACATGTCTTCTGAGTTGAACGAAATCAGCACAATGTTAGAAGTTAACTATAATGTGGCAGTTCTATCAATAATGGACGGTGAAGTTGATTTCGTTCAACTTTTTAATAACTATATAGTAAATTATGAGAACATCTCTATAGAAATACAAATTTACTCCTTTTAAAATGTTGCAAAACAATATTTGTGAGAAAAAATTCTTGCATAAACAATTTTTTTGTTTTTAACAAAATTGTTCTCAAATGTTAACCACAAAATTATAACAATACCTAATTAAATGCATTTTAATATCTTATTAAAATACGTTTACTACCAAAATACAAACAAAGTTAAATTTTATAATTTTCCAGTAAAAAATTCCATTTTTTTTTTTTTTTTTTTTTGTTAAACTTTGTATATATATTCACCTTTAATTAAAATTTAACCTCACACAAATAAAATAAATAAACTCAATTCACAAACCAATTAACAAAGACTATGTTTTTAATGTTTTTTTTTGTATTACTTTTATTTTTTATTTTCAAAACTAATTTAAAATTGACTTAACTATATATATATATATATATATATATACAATATAGTAAATGATTCAGTTCACAGAACCACCAACATTTACGAGTACAAATAACAAAGAAAAGATACAATAAAAAAAAAAACAAACTAAATAAAATATATATATATATATATCTGTATATAAAAAAAAATATCGCAATCCTCTAGGACCAATTGAAAATAAAGTCATTGTTACTGATAAAAAAGGATAGTCTCTCTACTGTTAATAACTACCACTATCACTTCAAAACAAAAGTAACTGGACATTAAATATACAATATAATATAATTGTATATAGTAACTATAAAAATATAATAACTATTATATATATACAATGTTAACTATGTACAAATATTAATATACAAAATAAAATTAAAATGGATGCAGAGGTTTTCATATTATAAAGAAGAAAATTGAACTAACAATAGTTAACAGAATTATAATTTCAATGAATGTATATACATGGGATATCTTCTTAAAATCATTTGGTATTCTTCATTTTAAATATCATGAATTAATTAAAGTATTAACTAGCATTGTATTTCATTTACATTTTAATTATAGATTTCGTAGAGTTATTAGTTCACCGAAAACGAACATTGGTTTATTTTAGAAAGGTAAACAAGACGTTGGAATTACTTGTACAAGACGTTCATATCTTTCTTCATATATTCTGACCTTCCATTTTCACTAGTTTCACTTTTTCTGCCTAGTCAAACATTCCAGCAGGCATATATATAAGATTTGATTACTCTCCACCTAATCTTTTAGCTATAAAAAAAAAAATAAAAGCTAACTATATACCTCTATATATAGAGGAATAGAGAATATTCTTACCAGGTGTCCCATAACATGCATATCAGCTTTTTAGGATAGAATGGAGCCGTTGTTTTAAAATTATAAAAAAAAACCGAAGATGCACTACCGATTGATCATATTTTTAACTTCCGGGAAAACCGTAAATGGATGTTTTAGACCGGAAATTGCCGAAATAAAGATTTTCAAATAAGTTTTTATACAAATTCGGAGTCAAAAAATAAAAAAACTATATAATAAAAATAAATATGAATATAAAAATAACGTCCCCTTCCTCATTTGGAAAACTGATACACATGCTCTGAAACACCCGGTATAATAATATCAATAATCTACCTTCCTTTTTCTCACTTGCAAATTTAAAACGGTTCAGTTACCATTTTTTCCTAATTTTAAAAAAAAATATTTTGTTCCACTTCCTAATGGACATCTATAGATTTATCATTTTATTCTAAGTATATCTCAAGTTACCACATCTTTTCAAATATTCACAATAAGTATTTTCTTGCAATTACAGTTACTATACTTTAAAAAAATTTTCCACAATTTAATATTCCGATTCGTATTCTGGAACTAACAGATCAATTTCATTCTAGCTTAAATTACAATATTTTCTTAGTCAATGAACATTACAAAAAATAAAATTAATTTGATTGTGTATCTACTTCAATTCAAATTTACTATCGTTAAGATATCACAATTTCACTACCTATTCATATATACTGTCCTGTTTCAATACTACTTTATATACCCTTAACTATCCTACACATCACAGTTCTAATCCAAAACTTATAGAAACTATTGAGTATCCATAGTTATAAAGAAATTAACAACAATAACAACAACTACAAAAGAACAATAGAATTGAGTCTTTAGAGAATATGTATATATATATATTTAACAGCCAGCATCCCACACTCTAATCAATTTCAGTGTGGAGGAAAGAAAATATCCCACTTAATAAAAAAAAAAAATTTCTTTAGCAAAAAAAAAAACAAAACAAGAAATAAAAAAACGAAAAAAAAAAATATTTCATTTAATAAAACTAACTGTATAAATAACTGTAGTTATATATATAAAATGTAAATTTACTGTTATTATTGGTTTAAATACAATATTCTTACAATAATAACTACAACTAACTCTCTACTCCATTACTCAATATATATATACATATCTGACATCAACCTTTGCAGCAGCTTACACTCCATTAGAGAGAATAGTTTTGAAGTACAATGTAAATTGTTTTGAATAATAATAAACAAAATAATGAAAATAAAAATAAAAAATAAAACACAAAACAGGAAAAAAAAAAAATTTCAAGATATTCATAACGGTGATATCTACAATCGTATCTACATGGTATTTAACGTAAATAAAGATATAGAACAGATCAGTTATTTTTTTCATAATTTTTATGAAGTCGGCTTTTTTTTTGAATTTTTTTATTCTATTTTTTTTTTTTTTTTTTTTTCAACCGACATAGAAGAGTAGCAATAAACATTAGGCGCCCACACTGAAAATTTGTTTTTGTTTTTTTTTTTTTGTTTTTCAAAACCATTAAGTAAATTTTAAAATAAAATTTACAAATCAGTAGATATTTTAGTTAATCAGTTTTTGAAAATTTTTATAAATACAAATTTTATTGTTCGTCTTAATGATTAAAGGGTTTGAAATATTCAAACTATAGTATAAAAAAACAGCTACTGTAGTTTGAATAATTCAAACCTGTTAATCATTAAGACCGACAATATTAATCCAAATATTGTTTAAATATGTGTATATCATCATTCTACACTTCTACACATGCAGTGAAATAGTTTTACTATAATTTATTAATCAGTTTTTATTTCAGTTTTTATTTAAGTTAAGGTGGCAATGGCAGGAGTATAGAACACCAAACTATTAGCCACTTTTGTACTAGAAAATTGCGAACAATACTTAAAGAAAAAGAAGTAAACGAATTGCAGCAATACCTAGATAACTTGGCACTAACCATATACATCGGACTATTAAATTAAAAAGCCCTGTACCCAGCTGAAGCACCTATTAGACTTCCAAACTGAAACTGGACTAGAAGCGACAGAGAAAAAGCTGATATATTTGTCGACTATTTAAAACAAATATTTATGCCAAACGAAGCAATACACGATTTCCAACCAGCTGCATTTACTACAATATCGGATAGAACAATCGCTTAAATTCAAAATAATAGACATCGATATAATTAAAAATAAACTTACTTACTTACTTGCTACAGACCTTGAAGGTCCTGGGCCTGACGCCCAAAAATAAACTAAACGTTATAAAAGCACCAGGGCACAATCGAATTACAATAAAAATGATAAAAGAACTACCAGTAATAGCCGTTACACATCATATGCACATGCGATCCTACGCAGGGGTTATTACCCCACCCGATGGAAGCTGTCCCAAATCACACTGATAATAAAACAAGACAAATACATCACTCAGACAACTTCATACAAACCTATCAGTATGTTACCAACTCTCTCTAAACTATTTGAGAAATTACTGTTAATACATTTACAACAAGCACTCACAATAAACCAAACTATACCTGACCATCAATTTGGCTTTAGAGAAAACCATAACACCTCAGAATAAATACATCGAATAGTTAGTCAAATTAGCAAAACATTCGTAAAAAAATAATATTGTTCCGTCATATCTCAAGCCTTCGATAAAGTTTGGCATAAATGTTTTATTCATAAAATAACGAACTATATGCCATCTAGTGTGCACGAGTCATTGAAAAATTACATCACGGAGAGCAAATGCATCATCAAAAAACAAAAGCTACTCTTTACACATTCAATTCAACCTAGAGTCCCACAATATAGTGTCCTAGGTCCACTATTTTACTTACTGTATACATTAGCTATTCATACCTACAATCAAACAACCATTTATACTTTTGCAGATGATACAGCATTTTTAAGGTCTAACGCGTGTCCCAAAATAGCTTCAACATATGTTTCCAATCATTTAGGAGAAATAGAAAAATGGCTAAATCTATGGAGAGTCAAAGTTAATGAAACGAAAAGTTTCCACATAACATTTACACTAAGAAAGGGAACATGTCCCTCCCGGTACAATATAATGATAAAATTATACCACAACATGATGTAAATAACTCGGGATGCATTTGAACTGAAGACTTACATGGATGAGACAACATTGAAATAAAAAGAAGTTAAATAAAACTATAAAAACCAACAAAATGAATTGGCACTTGAATAGAAAATCTAAACAAAAATTAGGATACAAAGTACTTCTATATAAAAGCATAATCAAGCCAATTTGGACTTATGGATTACTAATTATGTGGAACGGCAATGCACTCTGGTATTGAAAAAATAAAAATAGGTCAATCCAAAACCATAACAGCTACGCACCATAACGGTACACACTATAACGGCAACGCACTCTACCATACTATAAAACCATAACGGCTACGAAGAAACATAACAGCTACCCACTCTTTATACTGTCTGAAAAAGTACATATGTAATTAAAAAAAATTTTAAGTGTGAAATATTAAAATTTCCATGTCATTTTACTTTTAATAAAAAGAACAAGTTCGATTTATTAATTAATATTGACTTGACACATAGACATTTTATGTCACCATTGTATCTATAAATATTATTATTATTTGTGTTAACAAACAAAATTATGTTTAGGAATTGTTCCGTTCATCATAACACTATTAGAACTCATCAGTAGGTACTTATTTATAGTGTTAGACTACCTATACAACTCCTATTTTCATTTTGATTGATTTTATAACTTATTAGAAGATGTTAATAGTACCTACATCTGTGAGTTATAAAAATCGACCAAAATTTCAATGTAAAATATTATTTTTATAAAATAAATTTATGTAATTACAAATCATTTTTTTTTTTATATATAACTATAGTTAGAAACAAGTACTGTATTAAAAAAACTGTTTATAGGCTAAGACTAAGGAAATCAAAAATCTCTAACAATAATTTTGCAAAAAAATTCCTATAAATAATAATTAACAATTTAAGACAATTCAATTTACGATATAATTTTTAACATTATTTAATTTTTTTTAAACCAGTTACTTTTACCTGTAATTTTTTATTGATACACTTTTTTTCTTTAATTGTATCTATCTATATGAGCGGCATATATATATACAATTTATTGATTATACAGATTAGATATATTGACGATTTTCCGGCTGCCGGTTAAAACAACAAAAAAAATATATATATGCATAGTTATATATTCATAAATTATTTTATAACATTGATAATCATCATCAATATCATTGTGAAATAAAATAGTAATTTTAAAAAGAGAAAATCAAATTAAACAGTAATTAAATTGGAACTGTTAAAACCCAGATTTATTTTTTTAAAGATAATTAAATTCGCGATTTTTGGATTAATAAGCTTTTAATAAGAATTAAGAGAGACATTAATTACACCACATAATGAAAAATCTACCCACACTGTATACCCAATATAAATTAATTTTGTTTTTAATTTCTTTTTTTTAGAAGTAACTGTTTCCTGCTTTTTTTTAGTGCAAATCTATAAACAATTAAATATTTTATGAAGTTAATTAGTTCTGCGATGTGCAATTAGAAGAACAATTTCTATATGCAAAGTATTTTTCTATAGCCTAATCGGTAAAAATGTAAGTGGTAAGCACACAAATCTCTTGATATATAAAATTCGTCTTTCGTATCAAATGATAAGTTGCGCGGACAATACTAATTGGAACGAAGAGCGACAGAAGACTAATGATCATTTATACTGTCTGATAAACTTGATTTATAGAAATTGAAGCACTGTTTGAAAATCACAATGGATCTGGGTTCAATATGATATGATCCATATACCCAGAGTATGATGTGATTCACAATGGATCCAGAGTATGAACAGATTGAACTCTTTTTTTTAAATAATCGTTAATACTTTTGCTTAAACTTGTTTTAAAAAAGCTGAAGCACCATCTCGAAATCAATCCAATCCGAAGTATATATATGACGAATAGATTGATGTCACTGAATAGCTTTGCTGCTTGAAAACAGATTGAAAAAAAATAATGTAATAACTTAACGGTTGTCTCCAGCATTTTAGGTACTCATTCTAGTTGTTCTTCATGGAAATTATTAATTTCCTTCTACAAAAAAAATGTCTTCATTTATCGGCACAAATTCTTTCTAATATTTTCATAACACATATTAACAACAATTTTCCATAGGATTATTTCAACTTATTTCTTGTATCAACATTCTACTTACTTACTTACTTACTTAGGTGGCCAACATGTCATGTTGGTCGTGGGGCTGACAGCAAACCATGTAGGCCTGACTGACTTGGCTTAAACATTCTATAGTTGCCAATGTATGTGCACATGGCAGTTACATACTGGTATCTTCATTTTCAGTCCTATAATAATATTTTAAATATCATATAAAAGCATTACAAGCTCACATCAAGGACGAATAGGGCTATGTTTCATATAGCTCATAAAATTTCATATTTCTTATAGAATTTAAGCCATATTAGGTGTTCATTTTATTGGCAACTTCTTTGTACAAAACTTCAAGAAAACTTGTATTCGATTTTTTTTTAATAATAACACTAAGTACCTCTTCAGCATTTTAGAAGTTCATTTCAGTTGTTATTTATCGAAAGAAAGGTAAAATTCGAATCGAATACAAATTTTTATTCAGATTTTATACAAAAAAATGTATTTCTCTCAAACTAATAATATATTTTCAAGAACTAAGGTAATTTAGGAGATATTAGCATTTAATAGAAATCGCCCAGACCTCGAAATTCGTGGAAGTTTGATACAAAATGATGAACTGTTTTCCGTTAAATATTTTTGAAACTATATTATAAAAACTATATAGTTATAATATTGTTTTTCATTTATCTGAGACAACAACCGTAGATATAATAATTTATTTAAAACACAAATATTAAATTTAAATTCAATTCTAGAGATGAAAAAAAGAAACTCTGTAAATTGGTGAGTTGTGGCAATTTGATAAATTATAATTTTTGTATGCTAAGATGTTATACGTGTATACTTATAGATGGAATGAAATTTATAATTGAAAAGAAAAGGAAGCGTAAGCGCAAACAAAATTACGCAATTTACATTTATAAAATGTTAAAACTAGCTCATTCAGATACTGGGTATTTCATCTAAAGCAATGAGTGTCGTGAATATTTTTGTAAATGATATGATTGAAAGAATTGCTACTGAACCTTTCCGTTTAGCTCATTATAACAAACGGTCAACAATAACCAGTCGTACTTATACCCACAATAACTATCAGATTATTATTACCTGGTAAATTTGCAAAACACGCTGTAATTGAAAGTACCAAAAAAACAGCTAGAAAAATAAAACCAAAAAAAAAAAAACAAAAAAAAATTAATCCTCGTCAATGTTATGCCTGTCTTTTTTGGCAATAGCAGCTGCCAATGCTAAACCTTTACCACTATCATTTTCTGCTAAAATAAATTTAAGGTACTAAAATACACTAGCTTAAAATAATATTTTCAAATAAAAAATTTAATTGTTTTTTATTTACAAAAAGTCCTTTAAAAAAAAATAATTAAAAATTAAAAAAAAAAAATTAGTTTCGCCACGTCTCTTTTTGAATATCTATCATTTAATAGAATAATAATTAAAACCTGTTGTTAAATAGTTCATATATGTACGTACCGTATCTTATTCAATTGACAGATTAAATATAATTATATTATTTTAATTTCAAATGGTCATTTTAACACCTCTATGCCACCAAATGTGTCATCGGTTCTCCCCCAACTTTTTATTATGTTTTCAATATTTTCTTTAAACAAAATTGAACACAACAGTTTTTCGAAACAATTGATAACGTTTTTATTTTTTCAAAACAAAATAAATCCATTCAATTATTAATTTCAATTTCAAGTGACATTTTTATACCGTTATGTTATATACAGTACATTTTATTATGATCAAAATTTAAATAATGTTAATGGCAGCAAGCTAAACTCTTTTTAATTAATTCTAAATAATTAAAATGACAAAAATGTTGTCACAGCTTGATTCATTTTAATAGAAACTATCAACTTTCTAAAATTACTCTAATTAATAATTATCCAGCAACATGGTTATTAACAAAAAAAAAAAAAAAAAAAAAAACAATTTTATTTTTTATTTTCTCTAAACATTCTATCATAAAAACAAAAAATAATTATAAATTTCAAAACAATAACAATTTATTTTTCTCTTTTATTACTGTTAATTAATTTTTAAATAAAAATAGAAATAAAAATAAAGAAAACAATTATTTTGAAGAATACAAGTGCATCAACCATAATTGATTTATTGCATGTGTAATTGTTAGTATGTAGGGTTAAAAAATATTTTCGCTTGTTTTATGTTTTTGTTTTTTTTTTTATTGAAATCAATTAATTATTGTTTCAATTAGAATGTTTAAATTTAAATTTTACCAATAATTGAAAATGTCAAAATTAATTAAATATTTCATTTGAATAAGAGAAAATCAAAATAGTAAAATGAAAGTGTATTTGTCCATTTGATACCATAGTAAGTATTGAGAGTTGAATGAAAAAATCTGTGAATCTGGCACAATAGAATAAAATACATCGAATCGGTATCGGTATTAAAATCTGAATCGGTATTCATAACGGTAAAAAATCATTACGACTAATATTAATGTGATATTTAGAACAGTAAAATAAAACTAGACCGTAGCCCCAGTATTAGCTCACAATAAACATAACCGATAACTCATCATGGTTAACATTAATATAATGTTTAGAAAAATATACTAAAACTAGACCATCAGGTTTAGCAAAAACATACTGTATTGTAAATGTGACACAATAGAATAAAATGATCGAATCGGTATTAAAACCGGTAAAAACACTTATTATGATGGTTAATATTAATATGATGTTTAGAAAAATAAATCAAAACTAGATCGCAGCCCCAGATTTAGCAAAAACAAATTATTTGTAGCACAATTCAATAAAATGAATTGAACCGGTATCGGTATTGAAATCAGCATCGGTATTCAAAACGGTAAAAAATCATTATGACTAATATTAATGTGATATTTAGAAAAGTAAATTAAAATCACACCAGATTCATACTGTATTGTAAATGTCACACACCAGAATAAAATGATCGAATCGGTAAAAAATCATCATGGCTAATATTAATGCTATATTTAGAACAGTAAATTAAAACTAGACGGTAGCCCCAAGTTTAACTCACAATGAAAATCTCAGAAAAAATATTTAACGTTTTCCTTGCATCAGTCTGATTTTCAAGCACATTTTAAAACTAGCGAACCGGTGCACAGAATAGTTGCTTCACAACAGATTCACAGGACATATTTTGGTATACCAGGTGGTCAAAAAAGCTTCATAAAATATATTTCAGTTTGAACAGTTACTCAGAAAAGCTATTATAAATAATATTCTGTCAGAATAACTATTCTGATAGTTTAATCAAAATTTGATATGTATATACGTAATGATGGCGCATTTTTACAGTAGGTTTAATTACAATTTATTAGGATTAGCGAGATCAAATTGTGATTGGTAAACCTTGATCAAACATTTATAGTAGAATGCTTATAACAAATACTATTAAAAATTTAAAGAAAGAAAATTTTATTCAACTGCGTTTTTAGATATTTGTCAGGTATTACATAAGTCGTTGTATCTAGCTTTCGGCACTTAGCCTCTCCCACATTATTTTTCTACTTTCGCCTTCAGGTGGTGATCCCTGTTAACCCTAACAACTCTTACAAACGATCGGGTCCCAATTTCCGGTGTAGTAGTAAGTAGGGAGCATAAAGGAGTGTATCGGACAACAGCGGATGTAGCAACCAAAGGCACATTTTGAATTTAAGAGTCCTTTTTGTAACCATATTTACAACGTCTAAATCTCCTCGTTGCAGTGGCTGAAAAATGCATCTGTACTCAAAATGCAACGGGCGGGAAATAAATCCTATTAATTAGACAATAAATCCGCAATTGAAAAAAAAAACAGTTGTTCCACTTAATACAAATTTTTTTTTTATTATAGAATCCAAGTACATAACATAAATTTTGAATCACTATAATCATTTTAGATTAGTTATGGTTAACTTTTGGTTCAATATCATCGAAATTGCAATTCACAAATGGATTTATTGTGATTATCTGCAGTAAAGCTAGCCTGATTTAAAAATAGCACTCTGCAGCTTCTTCAATGGTATGCTGAACAAGTATGTTACAAATACCCTTCACAAAGCATATAATATGGATCACATCCATTAATTGGTCTTATAACAAATTCAAATCACCACCAGCTCAAATTATTAACTATACTTTCCAGTCATCCACACACATTTTGTGTTTTACTTGCAATTAGAAAAAACAATAAACCAAAAAAAAAAATTTTTTTAATTTAAATACACTCATTTTATATTATAGTTTTGTTGGTATGGATTTTCACTTCACAAAAATATTCCCTGAATTGAAAATTTTAAATTTTTTTTCTAATTTTCTAAAACCAGAAAATAATTTTAAAATAATTTTTAAATCTCTCCTTTTTTTGTTTTTGGTTTTTTTTTTTTTTTGTTAATTTCCGTACTTCATATGAAATCCATTTAAAAAATTTATTATTTTTATTCCTGAATATAAGTAGGTATATTATATATATACAAAATGCAATCCAATTTCGAGGAAATTTATATAAATGTATAAGTAATATATATATATTTAAATATTTTGTATTTTTACTACTAATTTCAGTAAATTTTTTGAATATTCAAAAACTTAAATTTGAATTCACCTTTTTGCAACTTCAAAAAACGCTCAAAATGAAACCACCATAATATAAAAATGAAATTCAGAATATTCAACTTTCTAGTACTTTTCTATTTTATTTTAGTTTTATTGTTGTTGTTTTTAATGCAAAAAATTTTCCTGAAAATATTTTTCCAATTTGAAAATATTAAAAATATGTTTTTTTTTTTTTTTATAGCCAGTCCTGCAAATAAAAATGCAGAGTGTTTTAAAATTAAATAATAATTCATATATATAGTTTTGGGTTTACCAAATGAGAATTTGATTTGGTTTTTATAACTCACGTATTGCTTTCTATGAGATATATATACAGGGTGTTGCGAGCATGCGCTTTTTAAGAGTGGAAGGTTTGTTATTTTAGAATAAAAAAAAAAAATTTAGAAACTAAATCGAAGGTACTCTATCAATTGGTGATATTTTCAACTTCCGGGAAGGATTCGAAAATGGTTTTTTAAGCCCAAAAATCGACGAAATTGGCCGAAATCGAGATTTTCAAATGGGGAGGGGTACCTTCTTTTGCAAATTCGGATTCTCCGTCAAAAAATAAAAAACTTTTGTAAAATAATTTTTTTTTGTGTTTTAAAATAACGGTTCTTTCCCCTCTTAAAAAGCAGATACGCATGCTCTGAAACACCCGGTATAAACCTCCAAATATTAATTAGATCTCAAAACATTGATAAAATTTCATATAGAATTAAAAACCTCTTTTAACATTAATGAAAAGAGGGAAATTAGATTTTCTAAAATCTTAACATGAATTAGACCTATTCCCATTCATTTGACCTCTTAACATCAGTCAAGATTTATAATTTTATTACAGAAGTTCTAACATTAATTCGACATCCCAACTTTATTTATATGGTACCTCTTAACAGCAATCAGACCTTTTAACATTTATTACAACTCCTAACCTTAATTAGACATCCTAACATTTGCTATACACCTCCTAACAGCAACCAGACCTTTTGTCATTTATTGGAAACCATTAATTCGCCATTCTAACATTAGCTATACCTCGTAACAGCAACCAGAGCTTTTAACATTTATTGAAAACTCTAGCATTAATTCGACATCCTAACATTAGCTATACACCTCCTAACATCAACCCAGGCATTTTGACATATATTGAAAATTTTAACATTAATTCGACATTAGTTATACTTCTTAACATCAATCAGACCTCTTAACATTTATTAGAATTCTTAAGGTTAATTCGACATCCTAACTTTAATTAAATCTCGTAATATTAGAACTGGTAATTCGACCACCTAACATCAATCAAGATTTATTAAATTTATTGAAACTAATAACATTAATTCGACATTCTAACATCAATCAAGCCATCTTAACCATTATTAGAACTTCTAACATTAATTTAGCATCAAAATATCAGCTAAGCTTTCTAACATCAATCAGACCTAGTTATTAACATTTATCATACCTCCTCATAAGTTTAATCTAACATACTAACTTTAATTAGATCTCTTAGTATTAGAACTGATCATTCAACCTCCTAACATCAATCAAGATTTATTAAATTTATTAGACCTCCTAACAATAGCTATATCTCCTAACTATTGATACCAGGTCATTTTAACCATTATTAGAACTCCTAATATCAATTTAGCATCAAAATATCAGCTAAGCTTTCTAACATGAATCAGACCTAGTTATTAACATTTATTAGACCTCCTCATAAACTTAATCTAACATCCTAACTTTAATTAAATCTCTTAATATTAGACCGGTTAATACTAATTAGGCAGACCTTTTTTTATATTAATACTTACCACTATGATAGGTAAACAACAAGACTATAACCCATTTTCATACATTCATTGTAACTGATGCCAATAATGTGTTACTATATTATTAAAAATAATTTTTTGTACACCCTAGATATTCATTAAAACTTTGACACACCAAATACCTATAAAGTACATGTTGCTTTAAATAACACCATATAACTATAATATGATATAAATGTTGCTGAATACAT
The DNA here is from genome assembly GCA_963942445.1 of Argyra leucocephala. Taxonomy (NCBI): domain Eukaryota; kingdom Metazoa; phylum Arthropoda; class Insecta; order Diptera; family Dolichopodidae; genus Argyra; species Argyra leucocephala. Next base: position 18,515,096 of record OZ012679.1, on the reverse strand, counting down.
GTTTCTACAGTATAACTTATTATATGTTTATTACCGTCATAATACATTAAAACCAACTGGACACAAATTCACTGTTCATGAAAGAATATTTAAAGGTAATAATTATTATAATTTTTTTTTTTATTCTTGTTGTTGTTGATTTTTATTATTATTATTTAAATTTCATAAAACCCAACACATATACATATATACAAATTTAACAATCCTATTTTATGAATGTATATTATTATTATTATTACAAACATTAATATATAACATAATAATAATAATGTATGATTGCATACAAAAATTCAATTGGATTGCATACATTATTTTGCTTGTAAGTAAAAATGTTTATAGAAAAAGAAAAATGTTGCTTGAATTAAAAGGAAACTATTTTCATTTTTTTTTTATTTTTTTGTTATTCTTTTTTTGTTAATGATTATAATGGATTTTTTTTTTGAATATATATTTTTATTTACAATTTTACAAAAATAAAAAATTGTGTAGGTTGTTAGTTAGTTTTTTTTATGTAAGAAAATAAAATAGAGAATTATAAAGTTCAATAATAAAAAATGTTATGTATCGGCAACACATAATGTCAGTTAAGAAAAACATGAAAATTATATGACTGCAACAATAAATGAAATTTTATTTTTTATTATTTTTATTATCTTAAGCCTGAAATTGGACATTTAGCACAGTTAAACATATATATTTTATGATATGCTCTCTATTTAAATAAAAAAAAATATATGAATAGAAAAATATTTAAAATTTTCTCTATTTAAAAAATTTAAATTAAAAATACAGAAACAAAAATAAAAATCAAATGAAAATAAATTTCAAATATTCTAGTGGAAAATGCAATTTATGAACCGAACTGAACCGAACGTATATACCTTATAAATTTATTTATTTATTTTTATTTTTTGTTTCTGTTTTTTTTTTTTTTTTTTGTTTGGTTTAGTTCAAAACGAAAATAATTAATTAATTTACTTTATGAAATAGAAAATTGAAAATTTAAAAAGAGATAGCTATAAAATGAAAATTAATTATCAATTTAATGCTCTCATTAAATTTGAATTTTTTTGTTGTTTTTGTTTTTTTTTTTTTTAGAAATTAAAATGAAAATTATTGACAAAAATTTTAAAAATAGATCTGAAAAGAAATTAATTAATAAAAGTATATTTTTTATTTGTATACAATTGTACGCAATACGTAGCGAGATAGAAATGTACTCAAATTGCAATGTACCTGTTTGGTTTAAGTTTGCCGACTTTGACAATTGAACATAAATAGGTTGCACATAATAGGCTATAATAGAAATATGACACTAGCAAATATATTTTTTTTGTCCAACGAGCCGGTATTAATACGGTTTATATTTTTAAAATGTTCTTCAAGAGGTGAGGTATAATGAAGGCCAACATTCCGATAAATATATATATAAAAATAAATATAAAAAACAATTATTAAGGATATATGACACTAGCAAGTAAATTTATTTTTTACTGTTCAACGAGTGGGAAAGAGTACCGTTATATAGTTTTAAAATTTTTCTTAAAAGCTGGGATATATCGAAGGCCAACATTTGGAAAGGGAAACGGGTCTTAAGTTGATCTGTAGATCCAATTTTTTATAAGCTAGTGAACACCAACCATGTTCAATCATCAGATTAGAACAGGTGATAGTTGAATAGTAGTTTTTTACAAAAATTAAAAATGGCACAGAACGGAAAATGATGTATCAAGATGTAACGTAAATGTACCTATCACCGCTCTAGTACATTATGCCGCCCAAGCCCTTTTTTTGTAAATACAATACTTCCACGCTTTATATTCCAAATTTATTTTTGAAATAAAAAAAGAATATTATTTCCTCGTTGTAATGCAAAACAATGCACATTTCTATTCATATTAATAAATAAGTTATTGATAGAAAACTAAACTAGGTAGACATTTTAGCGAAAATATTGGTTCAAACGTTTAAAATTTTTTTTATTTTGTTAAGACCATAATAATTAAACTATGATGTTCACTTATTTATTTTATTCAAATAATTGTAAAAGATATATTATTAAATAGATTATAATACATACTTTCTTCAATTTGTAAATAAAAAATATTTAAAATTGCTAATTAGTTTTGAGCGGGAATTAGGGACACGTAAATTTATGTTGTACGTATTTACGATCGACCGGGCGGAATTAGGAAAATGATATTTTGAAATAATTGATTAAGTTAATCACCTATTTTTAATTATATAAGGATGCAACTGGACGATTTTAAATTGAAATTGAACAAACTAAGCTGGACCTAATTACGACCTATAAATTTAATTTCGCATATGTGTTTTTTTTTACAACTAAATTTTGAGTTTTTATAAAAATTTGTATGAAAAAGTTGGTCGGTAATACGTTCAATATGTCCTAATTCCGAACTAAATATGCAGGTGTAAACTATTTTCACTAAATTCATACCAAGTCTATATTTAAAGAAAAAACTATATTTTAATTGCTGAAAATAAGCGAATATTTTCATTTTATTAGTAAACGAAATACGCGTATCCTGTATGATAAGCATATTTAGTAAAATTAAAAGGAAAATATTCGACTATTTTTAACAATTAGATAAATTTTACTCTAAGGCTAAACCTAAAGAATAAGTTTTTCAAAACTATGTTTTATTTATATTATATTTTGTATGATTTAAAAAATCTCTGGAATTATCTTGTCTTGCGACCAAAGTTTTATTAAGGCGTCCATTATAAATTATCAAAATAATTTCTTTGTACACATTTCACAATAAGTTAAATAGAAGAGTGAAAGCCATGACCATGTCTGGCACATCTTGGAGATGGCCTGTAAAAGAAGATATTCTAATATATTCAAACAGTGACATAGTCTGCAAAATTGAGCCTTCAGTTTTAATGAACAGCAGAGGACAATATAATGTATCCGAAATCATACAAATAAAATATGCCAAAACTAAGAAGTAGTAAATGTGATTTTTACTTTGTATGTATATGAAATATTTTGTATTTTTATTTATTTATTTCAAATGTCCATTGTTATAATATTTAAGTTAATTATGTCATATCATTGGTTAATAATACTATAATAGTATTATTAATCAATGGTTATATTAAATTATTTTTTTTTGTTTGAAATACTGAATCGTTTTATTGTTTAATTTGTTTTAATTTTGATATAGAAATAAATGTATACTTTTATGTGTAAATAATTTTACTTACATTATAAATAATTTTTTTTTTTTTAAATTACTTAAGTATAGCAATATTGATTTGTTTATTATAATAAGGTGCCTATTATGTATTTCGATCGAAATTAATCGAATCGTTCATCGTTATCGTTAAAGTTATTCGATTGTGATCGTTAGTGCCGTTATGTATTTCGATGAAAATTTGATCGAAAGTGTTTAAAAATGCTGCCATTGTAAAATTCAAATCTACGATGAAAATGACATATGTTTCATTCTTTAACTGTCAAATTCAAATTATTATACGAAAAAAAAACAAAACAATGTTATATTTAAAATTTTTAAGTTGAAAATAAGTTGAAGTGTTTAAATAAAATATAATTATAAAATTATAAGTTTTTATAAATAAAATGATTTGAGCAGAGTTAAATTTTTTCAATTTCTGATAGTGCTGAAAAACGCTATCAAATTGCAGAATTAAAAAACAAGCGAACATATATTCGGGATTATTCTAATCCACTAGATTTGGAAGATTATACGTATATAATTATATATGAAATTGAGGACTTATTATCTACATTGTGAAAACTATTAAATTAAGGCAAAAATTGAAATAGCCAATAAGTAATACGTCGATTCCAAATATAATTAAATTGGTTAGTGTATTAAGATCCTGTGCGGTTTGTACCAAGCAAATGATTTTCAACGTAGGAAATGATTTTCATGTCGGACTAGAACAGCTAATTTTTTTTTTTGTTCTTAAAGAAGTTTAATATGTATTTGCAGTTTATAATTATGTGCAAAATGAATCAAATTCCATTACGCACTAGAAGGAAAAAGTCAGGCAAACATTATTTTTATGATTAAAGCAGAATTACTGAAATAATTGGAGCAGTAGATGGAAAGCTTATTCAAATTAAATCACCGAAGCAAAACGTACAACATTTATGTTATAGTAGAAAGGGATTTTTTAGCATTAATGCAATTCTGATAAGTTTATACTTTATTGTAATTAATTTACATTATTATAACAGTTTTTGTTTTTAGATATGTGATCATAATCAGGTAATTGGTTTTGTGAGTGCAAGATATCCTGGTACCTCTTTGGAAAATTTATAATGGTGTCTCATTATTTACACTATAACTTTTCATATTGCAGTCTATATTGCCTGTTACAAGCCTTTCATTCCTATTAAAATTTATTTCAATAAAAAATTATTATGTAGAATAAAGTAAAATACCTACTTTCATTTCAACTTTTAAATTTATTTTTATTTCAAAAAATATGATAAATATAAAACAAAACACCAATTGTCCAATATAAATAAAATAATATAATGTCCAATATAAATAAAATATATTTGTATCTCTTTTATTTTATCCTTTCAATTCAAAATTGAAATAATTTGTACAAAATCTCTCTTTCGATGTCTCTTTCGTGGTAAAATTTTACATCGATAAACTTAATCGATTTCGTCGACAATTTCTGAACGATATCGTAATACGTAATGGCAATTTTGCATTTTGACATTTCGTTCGATCAAATCGTAATCGTTATCGAAATACATATTAGGTACCTAATTGTTAATTATTTAAAAAATTAATTATTAATTTTACTCTTCATAATTATTTTAAATAGCTTTTTTGACTAAAATCGTAAATAGGTACTGCGAATGGCAAATAGGTTCAAAAAACGGAATTGAGTTTATATAAGGGCGGAATTAGTTCAGATTGAAATTGTCGAGCGGAAATACGTACAATCAAACTTTTTTTGGCAGTTATAATATTTTATTTTTTATTTAGAAAAAATTGAATTGTAATTAGATGAAAATATTTTTTTTTTTAATTAAAAAACACTAATTGTTGTAATTTGAAAAAAAAAATTAAAAAAAGCTTATATTTTGCTTATTTTGTCAACTTAAACTAATTTTTCCTTAAGGGGGCGGAAATTGGTACATTTACGTTATGTATGTAAATTCGAGTTAGCTTAAGAGTTTACCTACTTTTAAACTATAGCCAATTGAATTCAACAAGCAACATCAACTTTTACTAAGATTAAAAAGGGCTTTAACAAAGCCTGTAAGTAATGAAGTAAAAAAAAAAATATGTTGTTGACAAATAAAAATGATTCTCAGCATCTCTGTCAACATGTATATGTATATAAATTCGGGTTAGTTTAAGAGTTTACTTACTTTGAAACTATATAGCCGATTTAATTAAACAAGTATATAACATCAATGTGGAGGTATAGCTAAAAGCAATCCATAGAAAAGCGTTGATTTGCTTTGGTTTGTCAAAATATTTTTGATTCTATCTCAAAACACTAAGGCACAAATTTATTAAACGCTCATAATTACATTTTTACCGTGCAGATCAAAATTATGGACACGCTTTAAGGCCAATGAACATATATTTGGTATCTTGTAGAAGAATTTTTTTTTATAGTATTTATATTGAAAGCTAACGTTCCGAAAGGAAGAAGGGTCTTAAGTTGATCTGCAGGTCTATTGTTTTATACTTAAATAAATATATAAAATAAATACTAGTGAATGCAAAGGATATTCAATTGCCATATCACAACAGGTGTTTACTAATATTAAAAGGGGATCCAACTTTTACTAATATTAAAAAGGGCTTTAACAAAGTCAGTAAGTAATGAAGTAAAAAACTAAATTCATGAATGATCCCTGTCAAAATGAATGTATACAAATTCGAGTAGTTTAGAAGTTTCCTTACTTTGAAACTATAGCTAATTAATTCAATAAGAAGCATCAATGTGGAGGTATAGCTAAAAACAATCCATAGAAAAGTGTTGATTGGCTTTGATTTGTCAAAATATTTTGGATTCTATCTCAAAACACTATTTATTAAACGCTCATAATTTCAATCCTGCTGTACAGATCAGAATCATATAGAAACGATCCAAGACCAATGAACATGTACTTGATATATTCTAGAACAATTTTTTTTTATCGAATTTATGGTCCTGAAAACAATAAATCTGAATCTGAAGTAAAAAAAGATGGGATTTTACATTTTTCGCTAATTAGAGTGAACCAGCCATGACCAATAGAAGTCAAAGACGTTAATCAATCAATCTTATATTATTTGTATAACCACCTTAGAAGTAATTTAACCCTCCTCTTACGAGCTTTTTTTGAATCGTTAAAATTTTATATACATACTATCTATAGAACAAACCAATTTTATTTTTCATTGGATTTGAGCCCAAGCCAGATCTTAGATTGAATGTTTTATCCGCTCCAATCAATTCAACTGCTGAGAGATAGTAAGCTTCATAAATAAGAACCAAAAAATATTTTTAAAAAATCTGAAACATTACATTTTTAAAATTGAACAGTTATAGCCATGCCATCGATTTCAGAAGGTTAATTAAGGCAGAAATTTAAGCCACAACGGAGAAATAAATTGGAAAGCCATTTAGTGAGGAAAAAGGACTTGATAAAAGTGAAACGTGATTGACCGAAAGAAATTGAATAAATAAGTTAGCCGACTGAGATGATAAGATGATTATGTCATGTGTGTAGCCGGTTGAGATAATACTAATAATGAAATCCATGGTTTGAGCCCCGCTCAGGATATGGCTGTAAGTAATAACATGGATAAAAAGTATTTCATCAATCATTTTTTGAATAACAGGACTTTACATGGCTTTAAACAAATTTCATAACTAATAATTATGTCATTATAAAAATTTCTATAACTATGTCACCATTCTAATTCTAATAGATTTGTACTTCAATTATTGAAATATATGAGAAAGAACAACTATACAAATCTTGCGATTCAAACACAAATTAATTTAAATAATTATAAAAAAAAAAAAAAAAAATAATAAAAAAAAAAATGTTGATTGTCAATATATGTAATAATTTGTGATTTGGATCACCGCATCACCATTTCAATTTAATTACCCTTATTTCACACAAGCTTTTGATATAAATTACCAAAAAAATATGTATATATATATATATATATTCATTTTTTTTTTTTTTTTTTTTTAAATCAATTAAATAATTTAGAAATCAGTGTGGTGATTGATTGAATATATTTTTTTTTTTTCCTATTTTTGGTATTTAAATTTATTTTATTTTTATTTTGACTCACCTAAACCCGTAAAATATTATCGCCTAATTTAATAAAATATCAAATAATTAAAAATAAAAAAATAAAATAAAAAAAATTCCATTATTAATTATAAGTATATTCATAAAAAAAATGATTCATTCGTGATATTGATTTTAAATATTATTATAGAAATTATAATTTGAATAAATACAGGGTGTTCAATAATTTTCATATAAGTTGGTATTTATAATTTATTTAATTTTGAATGTTTTTGAAAATTAAGACTATTTTCATCGTTAAAACGTTGTTGGCTTCGTTTTTATTGTCCTTGAACTCCTGCAGGGAGCATGAACTGCAATATACCTATAAAATAACTCTTCATAATAATTATTCAAAATATATTGTTAATAATACAAAATTGTGGAACTTTACGTCTTCATTTTCATTCAGGATGCTGTTTATTAAATAGTAATGCTATTTCGTTCTTTATTTACTGACCTCTGCAGTATGCAGGTTCATAGAACAGAATAAAATAACACAAAAAAGCAAGGGTTAGTAGAAGCGCTATGGGTAAAATAATTAAATACGTGAATGTAGATAATTTATATAAGTTTTTCACTTCTAATTCAAGTTTTTTTATTTCAAATTCAATTTTATTTATTTTAAATTCAAATTTTTTTCCAATTTTTTTCAAACCAATATTTTTCATTTCAAATTCAATATTTGTAAATTTTGTAATTTTTATTTTTAAATTTTTGAAAGAAAACAAACCAAGCTAAACAAAAATAGATTTTTTAAACAAACCAGCTTTAAATAACTTTTAGCAATTGCAGGACTTTTGTTAATTTACTGTCATTATCCAATGCAGCTTTTGACACCGTCTGGCACAATGATTTCACAAACACAAAATGAATAACACTTCGTCCAGAGAAACTAATCCTTTGATCAATCCCAATGGACGGAATTATCGACTAATAATATCCTCTGATAATAGCAGTGTAGAAACTACATCTAACTTGGTTGTACGTCGTAGAGGATACCATAGGGAACCATACAGTAAAACTAGTTTAGACAAAAAGCAGATTCTAATAAAATTCTATGAAGAAGGCAACACCATAATTGAGTCAATCAATAAAAATACTGCCATGTCTATAATAAATCGTTACAAAAAACTGCTATACCTGATAATAAATCGTTACTGCTGCTCATATCATAGTACCAACTGTAAGATGGCGACATGTTTCATTAATAGCAGCTATGAATTTACATGGAATTATATATAGTCAAATAATAGCGTAACTCATCTGTTAACTCAAACATGTTTATTACATTCCTTGATGAGTTATTTGTTAAACTGGCTGAAGCTAACATAACAGGAGCATGGCTGGTTTTGGTGAAAAAGTTAGTTCGACAAGTCATACTTTAATTTTTCTTTCTCCATACTCCATACATACCGATGAATTGAAAAAGTATTTTAAAAAATAAATTATCAGCGAGAGATTTTTTGGCGGATCGACAAACTAATATAAATTTGGTAAATGTAATAGAAAGATTCGTGGCAACTGCTACCTCAGTCGATTTTAATTGTTACATTTACATACATTAATTGTTTGTTATTTAAAGTTTGTTTTGTTCAAAAAATCCATTTTTGTTTGTTTCAAAATACTTAGTTTGTTTTCTTTCAAAAATTTAAAAATAAAAATAACAAAATTTATAAATATTGAATTTGAAATGAAAAAATTTGAATTTGAAATGAAAAAATTTGAATTTGAAATAAATAAAATTGAATTTGAAATAAAAAAAAACTTGAATTAGAAGGGAAAAACCGATATAAGTATACGAAAAATTATTCGCAATAAGCCTGGAAGGAAACCAGCATTGATATTGAATTGTTAGAACATAAATCGATTCTCAAATCAACTTTTATGTAATCCTAGTACTAATAGTGAAATTTATTAAGCCTTGAATAATCACCAGCATTTAAATTGAATTTTTAGTGCATACCTAAATTCATTTAAATCAACTTCTATTGTAATTGAAGTATTAAGTAGACTTACTTGAAAACTAAAACATAAATAAAAACATAAAAAGCTTATATACTATAATATAATAACATAATTAAATATACTTAATTACGTATAAATAAAATCCCTCCGTCTATCTATCTTAATAACAAAATCATCAATTACATTTTCATAAAAATCTACATTTGACTGCAAATAAATTAGCAGTTCTTTTTCAATTGCAATCAAAGATAAATTACTTAATCTATTTTGCGCCATTGTATTACGAGAATACGATTTTATTATTTTCAAAGCAAATTAATAGGCGAAAACAAATTAATGTGTAACAAGAATTTTAGGTTATTAATTTATTATTCTAACTTTATTTTCTCGTCTTACTTATTTATTCACTTGTCATTGTCACATTTATTTTTTGTTTTTGTTTTGTATATCATTAGCTAATTCTATTTCACCACGTGCAATTTAGAGCCTGCACACCCGAGTAGTATAATTTTTTTAACTTAACCTGAAATTTAAGTATAAAATAATAGAGACAGATTGATATCTAAATATATGAATTAACGTGCACAAAATATACTGCACGCATATTAGAATTCACCTTTTCTTCCGCCTGAATATATGCACAAAAGTGGTTCTAAAACAAAATGAATAAACGCGCAAAAGAATATACTGCACGTAGTCATTAATTCCACCATATTTTTTAGTTTTAATTTTTTTTTTCGCGTTTGCCTCAATATATGCAAAAAAAAGTGGTGTAGAAAACATTTCAAATTTCAATCTAATAATTTTCAGTGAGGAAGATGATTTTAAGTTATGGTTTGATTTTTTTAAATTATTATTAATAAAATATGATTATTTACAGTATGAATTGATTATTTATAGGGTGTGCAGTGCACACCTTGCACTCTATGACCGCACGCGACTGATCGTTTCAAATTTTTTTAGTGTCATTAAGTGTCAAATGAAATCAATTTTGTGATATACATATATTTAGCTGTTCTTCAGCACTATCTAACGACATATGCAAATAGGCAATAGCATTATTTATTGAAATTAACTAACTTTTATAATAACTAATATTATTTTTCTCTATTTTTCTGGTTTTACTTCTTGCTATATTCATAACCTCAAAAATGCTTTAAAAAATTATTAGACCCCTTGTATAAATTATTATATCACATTTCAAAATATGATTTAAATATATTGAATTAATTTAATTTGTCACGTTTTTTTTATTAGTATTTTTGTTTATTTTTTGTTTTTATATTTTTGTTAAATTAAAGGTTTATTAATTGTTTTACCTGTATTTTCATCTTCCAAAACAAAACAAAAAAATAAATTACAAAATTTTGAAACATAATTTTCCAATCGAATAATTTTTTTGATATCGATTCAAACAAAAACCGAAATAAATTATTTTTGTTTTAAATTTAACTACTGTTAAATGAGACTGATTTTATGTTAGACTCGAAATGTCAATTTGAAGGTTTGTATTATTGTTAGAGAATGTAAATTAATGTAAAACTAGCATCCCACTAAATGCAAGTGTCTTAAGAAGGAACGTGTTTGATTAATATAGTTCGCAACAACAATTAATATAGTTCCAAACAACCTTTCTTCTATTTCCCCCCGTTTTTTGCTATAACTATCCCTTCTTTTTTTCTAGCCAACGGTACGGAAGTATAGCAGCTTTGGTTAATATACAGTTCGCAACTATCCACTGAACCTTTTTTTCGCCTTCTTTCTGGCTTTTGTTTTAATTATCTCCTTTTCCTAACCAACGGAACGAAAGTGTAACGTTTTTCTAACTTAGGTATTAGCAAATCTTATAAAAAAAAGTTAAAAAAAATTAATGTAGTTATATCGGGAAATTAGACATTTAATTCGCTTCGTTACCGGCATTCGTACATTCTGGAATTGAACTCAAATCTTTTTAAAAAAAAGCAAATGAACTAATGCCATTTTAAAGCCAGATTTGCAATAGCACAATTTGTTTGCAATTATTTACAAAAAAGGTTACAATGGAAGAAATAACTAAAATGATTAGAAATAACATCAAAACAAAAAAAAGGCCCAGCTTATGATCTAATTAGTGGTAAAATATAGAAAAAAATACCACAAGAAGGTTACAAAATATTAATGTATAGTTAGTATGAGTACTGTTATAAGTGCAAAATTGCTGAAATAATTCTGATATCAAAACCAGGCAAGCTGAGTGGAGAAATAACACCTAAAAGACCGAATACTCTACTACCGTGTCTATTTATTTTATGTTACGAAAAATTATTCATGGAAAAATTAAAATCGATTTTGAAAAAAAGTCAAATAGTTCCAGAGCATCAATATGGCTTTAGAAATGAACACACAACTATTGAGTAAAACCACAGAATAGCAGATGTAATCAAGTTAAAATTGTTTAGCGGTATTTTTGGATATTAGCCATTGACCTGGAATAAAGGACTGCTGTACAAAGTTAAACAATTTCTTCCACAGAACTATTACTTATAAACACACGGTCACTTAGTGAAGCATCAAGATAGGCATCATACACAGACCAATGAAATCATGCAAGGGATACTGCAGGGCAGCGTCATAGGTCCTGTTTTATATCTGATCTATACTGCGGACTATAAGCAACAAATGAGATAACTATGCATTCGGCTATATCATAATAACGCAATACATTCTACTAGATACATGCTATTATTCTATAACATAGCATAAATAAAATTCAGAAATAGTTAAAATAGTGGAGAATGTAAATGGTGGATAATAAACACATGTCACATTCACCCTGAAGAGAAAAAATTTTCCGATTGTTGTACCATAATACTAAACTGGGCATACATTTGCATGGAAAATCCATATCCATAACAAAAAAAAAAACAAGTGGGGTTAAAAATAAAGAAAATGTATTTGATGATTTGTTGCAACTCAGTAATGTCATTGAAGAACAAGCTCCTGACTTATAAAACCATTTTAAAGTCGATATAGGGCATACAGATATGAACATACGGAATATAACTGTGGGGAGTAGCCAACAATTTGAAATATTAAAATATTACAGCGATTCCAATCAAAAATATTATGATTAAAAACTAGCTGCACATTCAAACAGACTAACCAAACAGCTTGATAGCTATGTGAGTAATTTTAAGCGCCACAGTATTTTGAAGCTACCCAATAGAGAGTAGGAGGAACGGGTAAGGGTCTAACAATACAATGTAGTATAATGTGAACATCACGGTTAAACATTGGGCTTCCTCAACTGCTAACCCATATATGTTGCGGACAAATGTCATAAAAAAATGTCATACAAACTACTGAATTTCTTCTTCAGAGACAGATTGAAATGTTTCATAGGAAAATAAAAAAAATAAAAAATTTGCAATTGTTTTTTTTTTTTTAAAAAACAATTCGATTCCAGAATCAACCAATACGAGTACCGAAGTCAATCATATTATTACTTGGAAAGACTTGAGGCTGGCTGGTGTGACTGTAATTAAAGTTTGATCGTTAAACCAATATAAGAGTATTTTTTTTCATCTACATCGTTACTGTAACAACAATGAAAATTGAAAGAAGTTTGATTCGAACATGTTTGTAATAAGTAGATATCTAATAATTAGCTCTCCTGATCTGTGTTGGACTACTTTAAAATACTAAAAACAAATTAATCAATATTAATTAAAAAATTGAAATAAAATATGAAAAATTTATATTTTTTATTGAATATTCTGTATAAGGGTCTAGGTTAAGAATTATAAAATAATTAAATAAAAAACTTCAAGTTGTATTTTAATAGATTTACTTTTTAGAACCATTTTGATCGATTTCAATTATTATATACCATCCTCAGAAGACTGAATTATATATTAAAAAATCCTCAACCATCTTCAAAAAACTAATATTACATTAAAAATTTATTTTCAAAGTCAGTTAACTGCCATTTGTTGATTTTTTTCTTTAAATATTAAATTTTAATGAATTAATTTTTATTACAAATCAATAAACAGAACCAGTCATCACTCACCGGACTAGGACTACATTACAACTCAATACAATCATTTTTGTTTTGTTTTTTTTTTTTTAATTACATAATTATTAACCTAAAGCATTAAAAAATGCATTCTTAATAATAAAAAAAAAAAAAACAAAAAAATGCAATTCTTTTTTAATACAATCCACTACATTCCATTTTATTTCAACCCAACACAAAAATTCTTTATCGGCATCTTTTCAACAAAATAATTTTTTTTTTTTGTTTTTGTTTTTTAAATTGAATTTGAAGTTGTCCGTTCCTTCAATCAATGGAAATGCAGTAAATCCTTTTATTTTTTTACAATTTCAATTGTCATAAAATATATATATATATATATATAATGTGTATATATATATATATATATAATATACGTATAGTAAAAAAGTAAAACTATTTTTAATATTTTCAAATCAAATTGAAAGAAAATTGTGAACTCACATTGACATTTGAACTGATCTATTATTATTGTATATAGAAAAACATAATGTAGACAAAATCTATAAAAAAAATGTCAAATATTAGAATGTACTTTTCATATGAAAGTAAAACACTCTTTATATATACTTAAATGTTATTTTGAATTGTATTTTGAACTGCAAAAATGAAAGGGACCTTTGAATATTTCCTACAACAAATTCTTTACTATTATAAATCTGTCCATCTTCAATCCATCTACACGCATATATAAGAAAGTATAACTAACTATGTAAAAAACAATTATAGATCTTGGTTATATTGTAATTTTAGGTTGGAGTAAAATTTTTATTAGATTATATTCCATTTTGGTTAGTGTATCAACATGGTTCTGATCTAACGTTACTGTACTTTTAAACTTAAACGCCTTTGAATTAAATTTTTCTACCCTCTCATTCACCCTCTTTCGACAAAAGATTTGTGGTATACTAACTCTGATCTATGGTATACTATCGCTTCTAAGAAAGTGGATGGAGTAGGATTGGGAGTATATGAAAAACTGTGGGGGCTTTAAGGCCCATATTTATTCAAACCTAGACTCTACAAACACAGTTTTCTAAACCGAAGTAAAACCATAGAACTCTGTGTGTGATAAAATTTAAGAAGAAATTACAAAAAATATAAAATATACATTTTCTCGGACAGCAAAGCAGCCATATTAGCTATTAATTCAAAGCTAGTATTGGATTGGACCTGGTAAAAACAAACAAAGTCACAATAATGTGGATACCAGGGGATTCTAGAATAGCAGGAAACGAAGCTACAGTATAGCATACCATTGAAGAATATCCTGACGGTGATCACAAAGTCAGGTATCCTTAAGAGCTCAAAGGACTCACTAGCACTAACATACACGGATAATTATAGCCCATTATTATCCGTGTAATCACAATTCACAATAAGCCCATTTGCGGTTGAGGTGATATAGGGGACCCCCTCCCGAAATTCCATAATCTAATCTAATCGAAATGCAACGCCTACATTTTTAGCATGATCAACAAATGAAATATTATTATTATTGAGTATTAGAGGTGGGAAATTTAAGTTATAGAGTAAATCTTAAGAATAAATCATGGCTTCAACATGAGTTTATTAGCTTCAGCCCATTCAGAAACCGCTTCAAGCTCAACAATTAGTTTGGGTATATAACTTGTAAGCTGGGCAATTGAGCAATTAAAGCTAACTGTAATTTATAAATTTTAGATCAACAGTTCTATAATAAGTCTAAATTTATATTAAACAAAAATATTTTAGTATTTTTGGAGCTATTACAAAATTGTAATATATTTTAAGCATCCTAAACAACAGTTTTAGATTTTAAACTTAAAACTTCTACTAGTATTGCCTACTACCACACGAGTCAACTTTCATCACTTTTTTCCTTTCGTTTCATTCCCCCTTTTCTATAAACTAATTTTGCTAATAGAAAGGGGGGAATGAAACGAAAGGAAAAAAGTGATGAAAGTTGACCCGTGTAGAAATAGGCATTAATAGTCTAATTTATATATACATATAATATTATAGAACTAGTATAGATATAGTATAGAACTAGCCCTAGAAATACAAGTCTGGTCTGGGTATTAACCTAAAAACTACTAATTGAATCTTAATAATAGGACTACTTACTAATTCAATTATACGAACGGCTATTATTTTGGTAATGTCAAATTTCCAATCATGTGATGTGTACACCTGCCTTTTGGGAACTATTTGTCTTGATATCAAATAGAAAGTATGAAATTTCTATTCATGTAAGCAGAATTTGAATCTGTCTGCGCTTACCAATCTTGAACAAATTTTTGTCCGAATAAAGGTACCATGTCCTGTCATAAACCAGTGTAAGTAAGTCAGTGTTCTGGCATTGGATCAATATAAGAACATACAATGAAATAAAATAAGTTTGAATAATTGAAATAATTTTTTTTTTTTCATTTCTAACAAAACTAAAAAAGTTAAAAATGGTTACACAGTACAGCCCAAACCAATAGATATCTGATATATGAGTGTTAGTTCATCAGACAAATCGTTCGTAGCTCAAAATTTGTTTTAATAAACATTCGGATTAGGTATAGATACTAATAAACAATAGATAGATGAATATGTATATATATATATATATATATATATATATATAGATAGTATTTATTTATTTATTCAGTGGCCTGTATAATAACTCTGCAAGTCAACTTCAGATCCCTTTCAGAAGGTGGGCGCATGTATATGTAGCATTAGTTAGTAGTATAGTTATCAATCTGACACGCTAAAACAAAGAGTTCATTATAACATTTACGATAAATTGTAAATCTGATATGTGGCCAAAAGAACCTAGCTATAACTGTCTATTTACCTATCTATTTACGATAAAATTTGTAAATGACAATTTCACAAATATCGATTCATCTTTTACTATCGTAAAAGTTATGGTTAAGTTCAAGTTTAGTTATTTCAAGATACTTATTTCATTTCAGTTTCTCTACATATATATATATATATATATATAGTATATATATAAAGTTCAGCTGCACATCCATACAAAAATATTTCATTATTACTTCATTATTTCATAATAAAAAAAAATGGTTTTTGTAATTCTCAGTTATGTTTACAGACTTAATTACAGTATTTTAAAACAAAAATCAATTTATATTGGAAGAAATGAAGTTCCCCCTTTTTTTTTGTTCACTTATGTTTTTGCAATCATTTTTTTTTTGTAATCAACTTAATTAAATTTAAGAAGAAATGTTATTGTCAGAGTCATCTATTGTTCAATATTTTCTTTAATTTTTATCAAAATACTTGTGTTTTTATTATTTTTATTATTATTATTATTATTACATTTTCAGTATATAATTAAATAAATGTATAAATATATATATTTTTTTTTATCATATAGGGTGTCCCAATAAGACCTTTAAATTTAAAATTTTGCAAAAACATCGAAACAATTCTAAACTTAAATTCTAAATTTAAATCAACTTAGCTTGGGAGCGTGTCATATGTCTGTATTTCATTTGCTGCATTTTATTTGACTGAATATCATTTTGCCTGTATTCAATTTAACTGAATAGACTGAATATTACATATGATAAATATAATGAATATAATATACGAAGTTGTAAGTTTTGGAGAGATCTTAGAGATGGATTCAAACTCAAAGATATACGTCGAAGTCTTTTACAGAATATTTATATAAATAATTTTCATACGTAGCCGCTATTTTATGCGTGGCCGTCATAAACAAACAAATATTTTGAATTTGAAAACACTAAATGAATTAAAATCGGATTTCGGTAATTTAGATAACTTTATATTTGGTAATTGGGATTTCGTGGCCATCGCATAAATTGTACATACAAATACAGGCAAATGATAATTCAGACAAATGAAATACAGATAAATGACATACAGGCAATTGAAAGTGATAGTAACCCGCTTACCTTAGCTATTTTGTAACTACGCTTAACTTGCACAATGATTGCCAATTGCAAAATGGTAAATTAAGATGGAATCAAATATTTTTTTTAACTGAAATTAAATATCTATTTAAATAGCATCAAATAATTTGAATTTTCAAATGCAAAGAAGCCAATACCCAAGATCAGCAACAACAATGAAATTCCTTGTTAAATCAGATCAAGAATTTAAATGGTCTCGAACTAGTCTGTAAGTAATTTGATAATGTAAAAATAAATAATTTAATCATTCCAGGTTATCATTTATTTTTTGACTGAACCTAAAATTATACATAATATATAAGTAAACATATTATATATAGTTATTTATATATATATTGTTGAAAATATTCAAAGGTCCCTTCAAACCGAAATAATATTTAACTACACTATATAAGTAAAGAGCGTTCTCAGTGCTACTTGTATTGATGTTACAACTGTTCTGACGTCTCATTCCAATAGCCGTTGATAAAATTGATCCATTCTTTTCAATAACAAACAGCTCGTACACTAAGAGTCGGTAAAATACTTAGTTCTGCACTTTTATAACAGATTAGCCTCACTTGAAGAACTCATGTTATCAACAAAAATAAGCAATTAAAATTTGCTAATAGAATGTTTCTTTAAAATTGTTTTTAAAGTATAAATTAGTAGTCTACGAAGCTATTATTAGCCCAATCTTGAGCTACAGACTGGAGCTACAATGGTACCATTACTACGACTACTACCTACTGGAGCTACAAAGCTACCATTACGACTTCCTGGAGCTACAAAGCTACCATTACTATCATTACTACTTACTGGAGTTACAAAGCTACCATTACTACCCTTACTAGTTATTAGAGCTACCATAATTAAGCAAATTTTAAACTACGAACGGGCGAACGTCTATTTAGTTATTCCAACATTGAAATATTTGAATGTTTTCAGTCAGAAATACTTAGACTTATATACGTATATCATCTGTTGGCCAAATATTTCAAAAGAAAGCTTAAAAATATTTATATTGTCTATAGACACATCAAAAATCAAAAAATCATTTGAGCCTCAATTAATCAGAAACGAAACATCAAACAAAAGCAATCTAAAACACCTCAGACCACTGCATTTAAAAAAAGACGGACTTACGTGAGTCTATATAAGTATTTAAATTGAATTGAGTTCAACTGCTCTTCAATATTGTACTAAATATCTTTTGAATATAGCTGAGGTAGTTGTAAAACAAAAAAAATGCAAACCAGTTTTTTAAAATCCCGTTTTATTTTTTATTCATTTTTACAGAAATCGGATAATCTCTCTTTTATAGGCAAACAGCAGAAATACCCGGATTTGCCCTAGAAAACTTAAAGTTCTCTTTGTTTTGAATTTGAAAGGAAAATATTATTTATAACATTTCCACACAATCGAAGTAATTTCCGCTATAAGAACTTCACGTCGAAGCTGTAAAGCTTCTAGTTTTTGATATATTCTATGACAGTTACCTGAACCAGTCCCAGCTTTAGAAAACTGTACAATACATGTAATTTTAATTTTTATAGAGTACCAGGGTACAAATTTTCTGGTCTATTAGCCCTTTGGATTTTAAAATATTTTTGGCGGGTGCTAGAAGTTGTATGGCAGATAACGGAATCAGCTAAAATTTTGAAAAACAATAAAACACATATTTATTTATTTTCAATAGAATAACAAAATACAAATTTATAAAAAAAAAAAAACAAATTTTGCCGAATATTAGAAGTTGTATGACAGCTGCCCGAGTCAGTCCCAATTTCGGAAAACGATAAAAGCCATATATTTGATTATTTTTGATGTAGTACCAGATTTCAAATATTCAATATTCAGGACTGTAACACCTTTGATTTTTTAAATATTCTTCCGGCATGTTAGGAGTTGCATCACAGCTGCCCGAGTCAGTCCCAATTTTACAAAACGGTAAAAAGTATATTCATTGGTTTTTACTAGTATACCAAAATACAAGTACTCAGGTCTGTAACGCCTTTGGTTTTTAAAATATATTTGATGGGTACCAGGAGTACCTGAACAAGTCCCAATTTTGGTATTTAACATAGCGTGTACTCGATTCTAGTGACAGATTTCTGTAAAATTTTCTTGTAATAGCTTAATGCGTTTGGGAGGACTTCTGGAACAAACATAAATACATACAAACATTCTTCTTTATATATTTGATTTCTGGCTATAATTTTTCAAAAAACCGGGTAAAAAACCGAATTAAATCGTTTTTCTTTTCCTTTTTAAGTTGAATTTAAAGTTTTATTAATCCATTCAAGAGCGGAATTTTTAAAAACCCAAAATAACTAATTAAGTAGATATACCAAACTGAAACACACTCTTTATATAAAAATTTGCGTTGGATGCACCAGATTCAATAATTCTATGGTCATGTACATATTATAAATATGTTATTTCAATGGTGTGTGTGCACATCCGACAAGGTTCTTTTGCCTATTCAAATTTATTATATTATTTTTAATTTATTATTGTTATTGTTTTTTTTTTCTATAATTTTTAATAGCTGCTGTCAGCAATTTTTTTTATTTTGTTTTATTTAATTTTGATAACAAAAAATAATAATCATTTTCTTTTGATCTGATTTGTTACATCACATCACATCAAATCACAATTTTGTGTGTGGAAGAAGAAGTGTTACACAAATTGGATAAAAACAAAAAAAAAAAAAAACAAAAGAGAAAGAGAAAAAGAGATAGAGGAAAAGAAAATTATTTTATATATAAAATACCGATCGACCTTTACTTGATAATAAATGCATACGATATAGTTACAGTGCTTTATAAAAGTTATGAAACATGATGGAATAAAAAAATTAAAAAAAATGTTTTCGAGACTTGAAATGAATTAAATTTTCGAATTTAAATACCAAACTAAGTAACATGATAAGTTTTTGTAGTTTCACTATTATAGTTATGCCCATTTCGATGCTCTACTATTGAATATAAGATGAGTACGAATGACATCGAAAATGAAGTATTAGAATTTTGGCTACAATCTGGCATATTTCATTATACAGAATATAAATAGTTTAATAATGCTTGCATACTTTTTTAACTATATGAAATAAAAAAACACAATACAAACATGTTAAAATTAATTATGTTGTATAACTATATTACGTTATGGAACATACTACATTGCAGTTAAGACTCTAATACTACTTTTTCGATGTCACGGTACTTCTATTTTTATATAAACACATTTTACAGTATTAGCTATGAGCAATGTCTAGAATTAAGTATATGGGTAAAGATTAAAAATTATTAAGTCCCTTTGGGGACTAACACCAAGTTTCAAATGTTTATCTGAACTATGAACCAGATCCGAATTACTATTTCAACTGATTATTTTTTTTGTTGACAACCTTTAGGTTGTTATAGTACAATCTTATTACATATTACAATAAATTATCACTACATTTTAATAGTACTTAAAAAGCAAGACCCGTGTGGGTTTATAGGAATAAATATTTCTGCTCCCCTATGTTTTTTTTATCCCACTAAATCGTGCGGTTTCAGCCTTTTTCAACTGATTATGAACAGAAAAATAAAGATAATGAAACAGGCTGGTTTAAGAACAAGTAAAGGAGAAATCAAAATTGTACAGATATGGAGGTTATCACTTCTGAAAGTGAAGACAGATTATAAAAATTACTTTATCACTTTTATTTATGAGCAACAGAATACAACATGGGGTGACCTCAGTGTTAAAAATTTATTTTGGCTATGGAACCCAACAAAAAAATATGATTGACAAGATAGTATATCTGCAAATCAATAACTATGTTTTTGAATAAAAATTATACCTGCAAAATACAACCGCAAATACAAAAGCCAAAATCAGGCTTATAAAGCAGCTCGTACTCGAGCAGCACTACGCTGTACGAGCCATATATCAGCTCAATTGAGATAAAAATAAAATGAAAATGAAATAATAATAAACTCATAAACCAGGAAGCTAAAATCAATTTATAAAAAAATGCATTCGTTCAGTTATGCAGTAGAAACCAAAGCTGATACCAAACAAAATCAAAAGCATTCACTAAAAGCATCAATATTAGAAATATAATCTCAAATAACCAAGTCTGACCAAAGTTCAACACTCATGATGGCTATTATAACTAAAAAAAAAAGTCTGAAATTAGGATATTCTAATTATGAAATTATGATTCAAAATGTGACCCGAATGGATTGCCAAAGAGTGTTTAATATAGCATGTGACAGCATATCGCAAAATAATCTTTAACAAGATAAACTGCCTAAACATTCATGAATCTCTACATCTTAAAATGTGTAATACATAATTACAAAACATACTCAAGTCTAACATAAGAAGAAAAAGAAGAAGAACACGAATAAGAAGAAAGAGAAAAATAAAAAGAACAAAAAGAAGATGAAGTCTCAGACCAACTCTCATTAAATATGAACTGTAAAAAATTGAATAGAATTTGCTATATAATTACTGTATTGCACTCAATTCCATAACTGCAACACATTGACATGTATTCCACGAGTGGTGCTAACATCATGCGGTTAACATACGTTTCAACCCTCTTTTCCTACAAACTAATTTTGTAGAGGGGATTAGAGGGCATTTTTTGTCGTCACGAAAAGATGAATAATCAACCTTAATTTCAGCGGATGAACGGGTATCCCACATTAACACATAGATAATAACAAACAAAAGAACTAGAAAGACGGATAAAAAAATTTGTATTATTGGCTTGATTTATTCTTATTCTAAAAATTGAAGTGAAAAATATTTTATTCTTTGTGTTTATTTCTTGTTTACTTATTTATTTATTTATTTATTTATTTATTTAAAAAATAATGTCTAAAGAGAGTTATTTCATTACAGACTATATAAGTTTACATTTAGATTTTTAATGTAACAATATGATAATTAAAATTATAAAACTTTAAAAATAAAAAAATAAAAAAATTTAAAAATGAATATAACAGGCATAATGAAAAAATTGCAAAACGTTTACGAAAATTAAAATTTGTTTAATGAAAGAATAAAAAATGAAAAGCGAAGAAGAGAAAATTTTTTACAATAATTGGTATGTCTTAAGTCTATCCAAAACATTTAGAAAAAAAAATTTATTATTGATAAATTAAATATTGATGATTATAGCTATTCACAAATAATTTTATTAATTTTTTTTTTAAATTTGTTGAATTTTCTTGTTTTAATTGTATATCTAGTTTATTGTACAACTTGGTACCAGTGTATAAAGTTGTGGAAGAACCAAATTGTAAAGTTCTTATTTTATTTAGATTGAAAAAATGTTTACTTCTGGTGTTGGCACTATGTATATCCTTCCTCTGCGTTAGAGGAGACATTGTATTGATATTATCATTAGCAATATCATGTATATATGTATAATTAGTTTCATTTCAATAAAGTCCCTAACATTTAGAAGTTTATTATCTTTGTGTATAAATTTCACTCCATTTATAATTATTAAAATTTTTTTTACCAAAAATTTACCAAATATTTACCCGCACGCTTTATGGAATTTCTTAGACGCACATATACACCCATATTCTGTTAGACCCATCGTTGACGAGAAGAAAAAATTCATCTCGTCTCGTCTCGCTGAATATGCTTTTCTGTTAGACACTGTAAGCGGCGCGATAGAACATTTTATTTGTTGGTAGTACTGATCATTTTTTACTATGAAAAATAATTATTGGTATATAAACGAAATATGATTTATAAAATTTTTGGAAAGTGTTAGTGGGGTTTTAGTATTAGTTTTAAAATATTTTTTAAATGAAGAATAAATATAAATATATTTATGTTTTAAATATATTTTTTAGTTTAGTAAATAAACAGTAGTAAAACAGTAATAGTAAAGATGGTTTTTTTTTTTCAAAACAAAAACACAATTTTAATAATAATGCAAAAACAATAATGAAAAATTGTTTATTAATTTTTACTTAACTATTTTATCTAATCAATTTATTTATTTGATTCAATTTTTTGATAAAAAAACACAAAATACTTTGACGAGATACTCTATCGCTTACAATTTTTGACGAGATAAAAAATGGCTATCTCGTCTCGTCAAAGGTCTAACAGAATACAAAACTATCTCGTCAGAGATATTCTCACGCGATCTCGCGAGATGGGTCTAACAGAATATGGGTGATAGATAAATGACGCTAGGTAGTAATGACTATTTGGAAACACAAAGCGGATTGTTGAGTCAGTTCAATAGCTACCCGTGGGATATGGAGCATTGTCACAACATGGCTAACCGTCACGAAAGCTAAAATAATAAAAACAAAATAAATTACGAACTATTTATTTATGAAAATTCAAAGAACGTGTAGAAGTAGCCTTTGATAAATACATTTTTATTAATTCATTTATTAATATTCATTTTTTTTTTTTTGTAACAATATTAAAGGTGAAACTGGTCGAATTGGAAAAAACATTAATTTCTCCACTTTGTAATATGCACATACAAATTAATTATTTCGTGGCTTAATATACTAACATTTTTATTACACACTGTTATACATATACCTGACTACATGTGAATGTGCACATATATATATTACAACACTTTTAAAGTGCATATTAAAATTATGGTAGGATACCCTGGGCGCATGATGATATCTTCTCTTATTAAAATTTTTCTTTTCGTAAGATTCAAATCAAGATATTTTTATTTATTTTTTCGTTTCTTTAATACATATTCTCTCTCTCTCCTCTTCCGTCTCTTATATAATATTTTGTTATGATAAATAAAAGTATTTCGTATCTAGTATTCTTTTATAGAAAAAATCTATAGTTCTAATGATTTGGATAAAAAAAAAAAATAATAATAATAACAAAAAATTTGTCATCCAATATAAATTTATTAAGAGATATTTTTTTTTTGTTCTTAAAAAAAATTCATTGCCAGCTGACGACGAACGGACACTATATTTTGTTATACATATATAGTTTAAATGGTTGCTGGCTGGTTGGGGTGTGTATGTTTCAATGAAAATTTCAATAAAATTTTTGTTTTTATTTTTAATTTATTACTTGAATATTTAATCAATATTTTTTTTTTCCTTTATAATAAAAAATAATAAAAACAACAAAATAAAAATAAAATATTTTGATTTTAATAAAAAAAAATACGTAAGTAAGAATATTTTTATTACACAATAAGTAAGTATGTAGTTTAGAACGTCACTATGATTTTAAAGAACTGTAAAGAAAAATAAGATCTTTAGATTGTTTTGTTGAACCAACAAACACGTTTGTTTTTATAAGTAAGTTAACTCTTGATGCTAAACACATTGATTTGTATATGTATAGTTTAATAGGTGCTATTTTGGAAGTAAGTTGAATTGAAGAGGTGAAGAAAAAGAAGAAATATTAAGAAGTAAAATTGTATGAAAAAGTGGGTCCAAATGTAATTTTTGTCATCAGCTTTTTAACTCTTTATATAACAACATTTAGATTTACACATTTAAATTGATGGTTCAATATGTGATATTTTGAATTAAATTTTATTAATATTTTTATTTGTTTTATTGACATTAGCGAATGTATGTACTTATAAGCGTGCATTAGATCAAATACAGTAAAGGGAAACTGTACAATGTAATATGAATATTTCCGCTATTGAATTTACAAAGTCTGAATCAAATCATCGAAATTTCATGAACCTTGATACCAACATTAAAACAAAAAAACAAAAAAAATCAGTCTTACAATCAAAAAGAAAATAAGTATAGTTAATTCTTGGAAATGATCCAGATTAGATTTTGTTATTTATTATAGCTGTAATTAAATTAATGATGCAGTCAAGGTTATTTGTAATATTCAGTTGTAGTTCTACTTCAAAAAGACTTGAGTTTATTTTTTGATTGGTGCATACTAAATAGCCTCTTACTTAATACCGATAAAGGTGCACAAATTAAATTCACCCGACGATATTCTGTTACATTTGGTAACTACACTATCGAAGCCGAAAGACGTTAAAAAAGTCTGCAAATTTAAGGAATTTTAGGTGTTTTTTATGATGAGAAAATTTCATTCAAAAACCATTTTAATGTGATCATTAATAGAATTTAATTCCTTACTAGGTTCAAAAGATGATCCAAAGCGTTTGATGTATCATTATCATCTAGCAAAAAAAATCTCAGAAAGAATATTCTACAGTCAGGACAAAACGAATAAATCTTTTGAATTTAGCTATGTGACCAAGCAACAAATTTTTAATACAATTAAACATCTAAAAAATTCAAAATCATTAGATACATATAACATGTCAGCACACATGAAGAATATAAAAGAATGTAAAGAATATATAAGTGAACCTCTTTCTATATTAGTTAACAGGTCACTTAAGGAAGGTTTGGTAAATGATAAATTAAAAATAGGTAGAATAGTTCCAATTTTTAAAAATGGACAAAAAAGTGATTTGAATAATTACCGACCAATATGTCTAGCACCAATACTGGCTAAAATCCTTGAAAAAATTGTTCATAAACAATTAACTGAATTTTTAGAAAAAAACAAATTACTTTCGGAACGGCAATATGGTTTTAAAAAAAAATCGAATACTGAGACTGCACTTGTGGATATGGTAAACTGTGTACAGAAATTAAAAGATCAGAAAAAATTTGTGTCGCTAATATTCATGGATCTAACAAAAGCATTTGACACAGTAGATCATAGCATATTATTGAAAAAAATACAAAACTTTGGGGTCAAAGGTATGGCATACAAATGGTTTTCTTCATATTTAAGTTGCCGAACACAGTTTACTCAAATAGGGTCGATTGAAAGTGATAGTGAGCATATCCGTTATGGTGTACCACAGGGTAGTATTTTAGGACCAATTTTATTCACGATTTATATTGATTTCATCCAGCAACTCGGGTTAAATGCAGAAATCTATTTATTTGCAGATGACATTTGTTTAATATTTCAAGCTGATAGTTATAAAGAGCTTGAAATGAAAATGAACAAGGATATGGATATTATTAATGAATGGATGTTATGTCAGAAACTTACAATTAACACGAAAAAAACTAAATACATGCTAATTGGTTCAATGATACCTCAGTTAAAAGTTAAGATAATGAATGATAAGTTGGAACAAGTAAATGAATTTAAATACCTAGGTTTATGGTTAGATGCACAACTGAAATGGAGCGTACATACAAATTACCTAAGTATAGAAATTAAGTGCAATAGCAGGAGTATTTAGCAAAGTATTAGATCTGTTGCCACTCAAACTGCGCTTTTTCATAGTCATCTTAGCTATGGTATCATATTATGGGGAACAACATCAAAAAATAATGTTGAAGACTTACAAGTAATACAAAACAAAGTACTAAAAAACTTATACCGATATGACTGGCGAGAAAGAACAAAGTGTATACATAGTTTAAACAATTTACTTCTAGTTAAAGATTTTATTGAGGTTAAACTAATGTTGCATATTCATAATATGGAAACATTAGCAATCCACACAACAACATCAATACAAAGACGGAAAGATACACATCAGATCAACACAAGGAATAAGAATTCGATTCATCTTGAAAGGAAAAAAACAACACACTTTGGCACAACGACAACAATACATCTGGCAATCCAATTATATAATAAACTTAATAACGGCTTAAAAACATTAAGCAATAATAAACTAAAAAAAGAATTAACTAGAAAATATATTGATCAATATTAAAATCACTATAATTACAATTTCTTAAACTGGTTTATGCACTTAAAACTGATAAGATTTTTTTTTTAAATTTTATTTTGTTTTTTTTTTTGTTTTTATGCATAATTTTTGAGAAATCACTCATATACTCATTTAATTGTTCTTAACATATTATATAATCCAAATTTTCATTTACATTTTTTTATTTTTTTCTTGTAAAATTTTTTGTTATAATTGTCTCTATAATAATTACTTGTTTTTTTTATTGTTACTTGCTATTGAATTTTTGAATTTTTGAACTTTATTTTTGTAATTTTGTAAAAAGCCTTAAAATGAGAGAAGTCTCTTTAGGTGTCATAATGGTTGAATAAATAAATAAATAAAATAAATAAATCATTATCATGTATCATTAAAACCTGTCTTGTTCATCCAAATCTGGTATATGCAAGCTCGGTTTGGTCACCATTTTATCCGATCATAATATCGATAGATTAGTAGCAATCCAAAAATAGCCCTCCGTAGCTTACCCCGGACTATCTTTTATTTATTTATTTATTTATTTGTTTTTTTTTAGGTCAAACAAGATTCAGGAGTTAATAATAATTTAAGCAATTTCTATTTCTATAGACTAGAGCAGTTTTGTTATTTTATATTTACAGTTTAATTTTAATACGTCAAACCATATGTCCAAAGTGCAATTCCCGACAAAGGCAAAACAAATATTTATAGGTTTTGCTAGCTTTTCTAGTGCCATTTGTCTTTGGGATAAAAAAATTGATAAAAAATAGTTGAGAGTTTTGGTTATCACTAAAAATGAAATGGTATTATAGTATAATATGCTGTTATGAAGGTGAAATATGTCTATAGTAGATATAATATTCTGATTTGACAGAAGATTTGACATTTCTGTTCAGTAAGCATTGACAAATTATCATGAAAAGACTCACGCCGCAGCAACGTTTAAAAATTGTTGAAATTTATTTTCAAAATCAGTTTTCTATTCACCAAACTTATAGAGTACTTCGTGAAATTTATGGTTTAAATAATCGTCTATCAGAGCACAGATTATTCGTCGAACTATCAATAGATTTCGCACAACATTTTCTCTACTCGATGCAACAACAACAACAACAACAAGACAAATAACTGTTCGTACAGAAGAAAATATCGGTGCTGTAAGAGCTAGTGTTGATGAAGATCCAAATTTGTCTATTCGTCGACGTTCACAACAAGTTGGACTGTGTGCAACCACCACATGGAAAATTTTACGTAAAGATCTTGGTCTACACCCATATAAGATTCAATTGGTTCAAGAACTAAAGCCACTTGGCCATAATAACCGTCGTTTGCTTGCTGATTGGGGCCTAGAACAGCTTTAAGTTGATCCACTTTTTTATCGAACAATTGTGTTTAGTGATGAAGCTCATTTTTGGATTAACGGCTACGTAAAGAAGCAAATTTGCCGTATATGGAGCGAAAACAATTATCAAGCAATTCTGCAGGTTTTATTGCAGATCCAGAAAAATGCACCGTATGGTGTGGTTTACACGCTGTAGGTATCATCGGTCCATATATCTTTAAAAACGATGTTTTGGTTTCAACAAGATGGTGCTACACCTCATACTGCTACGGCAACAATTGATTTATTGAAATAAAGATTTGTTGATAACATTATTTCGAGAAATGGTCCAATTAATTGGCCTCTAAGATCATGCGACATAACACCACTGGATTATTTTCTTTGAGGCTATGTGAAGTCATTGGTTTATGCTGATAAACCAGAAACAATATAGATGCTTTAAAAGCCAACATAACCCGTGTTATTGATGAAATAAGGCCTAAATTACTCGAAAAAGTGGTTCAAAACTGGTCTGATCGAATGCGATTTCTCAGAGCTAGTCGCATATGCCGGAAATTATTTTCAAAACCTAAATGTCATAAAATTATCTTTCAAATAAAATGTGTCTTCAATCTTAATTTAAATGTGCTTTATTTCAATTTAAAGTTCTATCTCTGTAAAAAAAAAAAACACCCGTTAGACTTGGAATTACATAACAAAAAAAAATGAATAACTTTAATATTTTATTTAAAGTCCACACCAGTAGCTCAAATGAACTAGAAAGTCATAGGTAAAAATGTTGGTTAGTCATGGCTCAATCGTTGACCATTAATTGTCAACAAAAAAAAAATGAATTGTTATATTTTTTTCTGTTTAATTTTCTGTTTTGTTCTAAGATGAAATTTTGAACTAGACAATTATTATTATTTTAATTTTAGAGTTTTATGATAGACCCATAAACCGGTTTTGTCGGGCCAATAATTATTATATTGTCCAAAATTTTTAATTTAATAGCAGAAAAACTGCACAGTTGATTGAAATGAGTGAATATTAAATAATTGTTAACTGGTCAACACTTAGTAACTACTTCTAATGTAAGATGACAGTTACAGAATATAGAAATGTATCGGGGTAACCATGATACGTTTGGTCAAAATAATATGTCAAATTTATTTGTTTCAAACAATATCCTTTATCATTAAATAATGATCAGATAAACATAAAGATTTGTGGGAAGTTCAAGCACTTAAACCTTTAAGTTCAGATTTGCTGGAAATAATAAATTTACAAAAATAACAGTTATTTAGAGTTAATTAGAGTTCTGAGATTAAATTTTATAAATAAATCATATTTCTAAAATTTTTAAATACAAAGTAAGTATGTAACTGTCAATTACAACCTATAGTTATATATATATATATATACAAAATTAATAAGTAAGTATAAATACCATGTTAATAGTAATCAAACACGAAAAATATCACAATGAATACTAAACCAACCAAATTGACTCTCAAAGGAAAAACCTATGACCACAAAAACAAAACAAAAATAAAAAAATTTTGACCCTTACTTTGTAATTACATAATAAATTTCCATAAAAAAATATATACATATTAAATTATTACAATGAAACAATCACAATCGATTCTAACAAAATTATTATATAGTTATGGTGAAATCGATTTATTTTATTCATTCAATTTAAATAATAATCGGTAATACTCTTATGAATAAATAACTAGATCGAAAATTTTTCCCATATACAGAGAATTTTTATTTTCAATAGCTAGATAATTATACTACAAAAAAAAAAAAAAAAGGAAAAAAAAATAACAATACAAAAATACAAAATACGCGAGAGAAACAAACACAAAATTAATATTTTAAATTTAGTGTAAAATTTTGGCGGCTAATAACTTAATTTATGTACATAATAATCAAATGAATTTAATTTTTTTGTTTGTTTTTTTCTATTATTTTTTTTTTTTTTTTTAGTTTCAAAGAAAGTGAAATCAAAATAAAAAAAAAATAATATTAAAAAACAACAAAAAATTATTTGTAGAAATTAAATAGAAACAATGATTAAATCTTAGTGGAGTAGAGATAGATATTTAAATTTGATTTAAAAACTAGTTTTACAGAGTTTGCCTAAATTGGACCTATATATTTAAATAGGAATATCAATATTTCAAGAGGCAACTTGAATCGATACTTAAATCAAAGAGAAGTGTTATCTACCGGGATATACATACATATATACATAATACTATACTTGCAAGTTATAATTGGAATCACCTTTGATATTTTTGAACAAGTTTATAAATTTTTTTTTGGTGTTATTAATGATGACTATAAATTTATAGAATCCATGCAGATAGATTTACTAACTATGAAACATCCTACCATCTTATTTGTTAAAATATAACTTAGTTAGAAGTTTTCAAAAGATTGGTAAATAAATATCTTTTAAACTGCCTGTACATTGTATTTACAGTATGCATACTATAAATATTTTCTATTCTATTCTATTCTATCCTATTCTATTATATTATATTATATTCTACTATATTCCATTTTATTCTATTCTATAATTCTATTCTATTCTATTCTATTCTCTTTTGTTCTATTCTATTCTATTCTATTACATTCTACCATATTCCATTCTATTCTATTATATTACATATATTACATTCTACTATATTCCATTCTGTTCTATTCTTTCTATTCTTTTTTTTTTATTCTATTCTACTCTATTCTATTCTAGTCTATTCTAGTCTATTATATTCTATTTTATTCTATTCTATTTTGTTCTATTCTATTCTATTTTATTATATTATATTCTACTATATTTCATTTTATTCTATTCTATTCTATTTTATTCTATTTCATTTTTTTTTTTATAATTTTCCTTATTATTTCTTTACTACTATCAGTTTTTTAATCTTTAAAATGGCTTAAATTATGCGAAAGCATTCAGCGATATATATAGAGATTTTTTAATGTACATTCTAACTTGGATTCTAGACTTATATCTATTATACACCATCCCTTATCAATTATGTACATCCTTTTTAGGTATTGGTAATTTAGATTTCATAACTAGATTCCACAATAATGCAAAAATATTTTTTTCAAAGAAATTGATTAGAATAAATTTTAAATAAATAGCATCGATTGAATTTCAAACAACATTCAACAACACACAAAATAGATTTACTAGATGACTAAGAAGTGGAAAGACCAGCTCAAATGATTAAAAAAGCTTTAACCGGAAATACCAAACTAATATTAAATGCAAAAAACATTTGACGATTAAAACATGGTGACAAAAATGTTTTTTTATCAATTGCATTGTAAGGGGTTCCTACAATTATGTTAAATTTTGCCTTTAACATTATTGTTGCAATATTTTAACCTATTAAGGCTTAATCTCAAATGAAAGGTCAAACTAAGATCAAATACTTACAGCCAAATCAATTAAATTAGCTTGATTTTGTCAATCTTATGACTACTTTTGTAGTGTAATTTATTATTTAGTGGACAAAAATCATCTATAGTTAATTTTAAAAATGTCATCTGCAAGTTTTAAAGATGCAATTTATATAATCAAAAACAAAAAATTTTAAATGTATGAAATTTAATTTATGTTATTTGGATCAATTTCTACCGGATTTGGTGTTGTTGGGTATGTGAGGTTGACTGGATTAAAGATTATGCGGATTTATTCTTTTTCTATATCTCTAATACCCCCTCTGCATATTGGATATCAAATTTCTAGAATCAGTCTTAAGCGCATGTGTACATGGCTTAAAGCCAGCTGTTTAGCAATTTTTAGAACTTTTCATCTATTTTTTTTTCACTTTATACTCTATACTATAATTTACAGTTTTTTTGCAATATGCTTCGTTTTTCTCTACTGCGTCTTTGCTATACATTCATTATCACACCATGGGTTTCTGGTATAAAATATTTTAATGTCCATAGTATGTGTAGTAGTTTACATGACGATATTTATTTTGATGAAGAGATTACGTTATACAGGTTTGGTTGTAAGTATTATATCCCTTATTTGCTCTATATATATGCTTGGGCTAGCTAAGGTGTTTGAAGGCTTCTACATATTAAATTTCCTATTTGTTCGGTATGTGTTTTTTTTTCTAAATTAAATTTTTGTGTTTTGAACTGAGATGCTACTGCGAAGTGGTCAGAGTTGATGTTAACTCCTTGATAGGTACGTACATCGAACACGTTGGTGGTGTATCGCTCGTTTATCATTATGTGACCTATTAAAATACTTTAAGGATATTTTTTAAATTAAATATTTGTGTTCTGAGCTGGGATGCTATTAGGAAGTGGTCAAAGTCGATTGGTACGTACATTGGACACACTGTTGGTATGTGGTGTGTCTATCATTATGTGGTCTATTGCAATGAACTATTAAATCTGTCAAAAAAAATGTATCTCGCACTCAGTGAATTATATAGTTATTGTACAAAATTGAAATTAAAACAAATTAACCTAACTTGAACCCACCACCACGCTATAACCAACAAAATTTCTAAATTCAACAACTTAAGATTAACAGAACATATTTTTTGTAGCATAGTGAAAAATGTAACAAATCATAATACGCTCTGATATGATTGAAATTCCATTCTGTTTCTAATTAGCTAAGCACCCATAGAGTTTTAAATTCAGATACAATTATACAAACCAGAATACCTACCACACCATGATATTTAATTATAAAAGAAAAATAGAAATTCGAAACAAACAAAAAAAAAATTTCAAATTCTAAGCACATTTCATTCTTCCAATTCTATTTCTAGTGTTAATTAATTAATTTAATTTTATATTGAGTATTGATCAACAATTCAATTCATCAAAATCAAGAAAACTTTTTCTTCAAACAAACAACAAAAAAAAACAATACAAAATAAAAAAAATTAAATAAATAAAAAATAAACACTTCAATTCCCCAAATAAAGAAGTAAAGGAGGGAATATTTGAAAATTGAGATTTTCATTTTAATTATTGAAGTGATTTCGGAAAATTATTTTTTCTATTTTCTTTTTGTTTTTTTTTTTTGTTTTTTATTAATTACGACAATATCTTAAAACATTTCATTTTTAAGTTATTTTTAATTTATTTGTTTTTATTTTTCTTATTTTTTTTTATTATTAATCTTTCTTTTTTTTCGTGTGGTTTCGTTTTTGTTCTAGTTTTGGATTTTCTTTTTCAATTTTTATTTTTTTTTTGGTTATAAATGGCCTAACGAAAACAATAAGAAAATAAAGCAATAATTTGAGCCCCTACGCGTTATTTCATTGTTTTTAGTTTTTTATTATTATTTTTTTTTTGTTTTGTTTTTTATGCTTTACGAAATTCTGGTCTGTGATTTAAGACAATAACATTTATGAATTGATTTTGTTGTAGTTTAAATTGTCAATGCAGTTCTAATTTGTTTTATATGCCATTTTTTATTGATTTTAATTAAATATCAATCTATGAATAGATTATTAAGGGGGGCGGGGGTGGCCTTTGATAACCAGTAATCTGTCAGTCGACTTAAATTTGTAATTTTATTAATTTTAATATTACTTATTTTGGAATTTGTAGGCAGATAGGTGTGAGTGGCTTCCTAAGTCGACATACTTAGACCAAGGGGGTCCATTGTGATAGAATCTAGATTATTTTGAAAATAGTTTGCAAAAATGACCGTATCTGATTTTCTTAAAAATTTCTTTTCCAAAAACATTATTTAGGGTATATTTAGCACTTGTGAGGGTTCAGGTAAAGCTATTTGGTATTAAAGGGTTAAAATGTTGTGCAGTAAAACTAGTAAAATTTTTTAAAATCATTAGTAAGTAGCTATTAGGTAGTAATAGATATTAATTTGGAAAATTGAATAGGTTGTGAAATTGATATTGTCATCATTATACAAAGTGCCCACTACCGATATTACCATCTTTGAGACAGTCATTCGGCAATAATAGAACCTTTTGTACACCGATTCGCTCTTGGTATTAGGCAAGTCTAGGATAGTACTAGATGACCTCAGTAGAATATACAGAGTAAGACTCTATTGAGTTCCTGTTCATAAATAATATACAGGATAAATAAGTGGAGAAGGCGGGCTCGCTAGAAGCCCTGAATTGAAATCAATCTCAGCTCAGCGGATGAAACTATCCATATATTCATAACAAAGGTTAATTATAAAATTGAAACGGTAACTAGAACACCGATT
This sequence comes from Argyra leucocephala, assembly GCA_963942445.1. Classification (NCBI taxonomy): domain Eukaryota; kingdom Metazoa; phylum Arthropoda; class Insecta; order Diptera; family Dolichopodidae; genus Argyra; species Argyra leucocephala. Next base: position 18,480,511 of record OZ012679.1, on the reverse strand, counting down.
AACTGTGACTTTCATAATACTAGGTCCTATAAAACTACCAGAGAGTTACGGCCGGAATCTGACAAATGAAAACTTAGAAATTTCTTCAGCTGAAAAAAATTTAGATTAAAACGACAATGGGTATGGTCACTAGTTGCCTTAACAAACATCCAATAAGACTGGGATTTGTTAATAATGATAATTGTCGAATCTGCGAGGGTTTTAACACTCAGGAAAACAAAATAGAAAATTGCTTCAGCTTAAAAGAATTAAGATTAAGACGATAATTAATATATCTACAGGGGTCACTGTTTGCTTTATAATCCTGCAATGCGACTGGGACTTGTCAATAATTATAAATTTCGAATTTGCGATAGTTTTGACTTTCAGAAAGACATTAAACATATCCAGTGTGACTACCCACAATTGGTTGGGAGGGTTGAGGTAGTTGTAAGAGCACAAAGATCTGAACATTATTTTTTCAAGATATCAACAAATTTGCTACATCAGCTGCGGATCTAATTTTAGAGTGGGTATTACTCCAATTCGTATTGTAATATCATGAAGGGGATTGAAGGGAAAGGGGATTGCCAAACCAACTTATCAAAGTCCTTCATATAAATGTATATTATATCCTTAATAGTTTCTTTGTGCAATATTTGTTGAAAATTAGACGTCAAGTTTTTTCGAAGCTATAACCAACTGTTTTTTATATGATTTTAATCTATAAAGTTTATCTAGAATCTGCAACGTAACTAGAAGTATATCGAACAATATTAAAGGTTTTATAAAAATTAAATAATTAACTGTAACAAATATATATATATATACTTATTAGGTATTGTTTAGGTACTTATTAGGTAATGTTTAGGTACTTATTGTTATTAGGTACTGTTTAAGTTCGATTTTTATATTGTACATTTTTTAGAGAGTTAATACGACCACTGCATTCAAGTTCAATTAAATAAAATGTAGTAAAACATACCTAGATTTTCAAAATATACAAATTGGCGTATACAACAATTAACTAATCAATTAATTAACAAAATATCAGATAATTCAAAAGAGAAAAAAAAATAAAGTTTTCTATACACTTAAGAAAAAGTTAAGGAAATCTAAAATTGGAGCCAATATTAAAAGAAAATAACAATAAAAAAAAAATTATTCACAAATTGGGAACATTTTGAAATTCATGGAAATTTATTAAGAGACTTTAATTTTCAATTGAAATCAATTCAATTGATACTTTAAGACATTTTTAAAATGATTTTATTTTAATTAGGAATTCCCAGAGACCTAAAAAAACAAAACAAAGAAAACACAAAAATATTCTTATAACAAAGAATGCTTTCATTCATTGAATGCAATGCTACTTGCCTACAACAACTCTTAGATTTAAATAGAAAATAATTTATTTATAAAAAAAAAAAATATTTTAGAATTAAATACAATTTTATATAAGACCTGTTCAAATATATGTGTAAAAGTAGGCTATATGTAATAAAAAAAAAATTAGAGATAGTAAATGGGTTAATAATTAATGTGGGTGCTGGTCCATTAAATTAATTTATAAAAATATATATAAATGCACGAATCTAAGTTGAGATAATGTCAATTGGCTTTTTATGAAATTTTTTTATAGGTAAGTAAAACAAAATATGAATGAAATCTGTTATATAAAATAATTTTAATAGTTATATTGAATATAAAATAACTAATCATTAGATCTTAAAATTTATTATTAATTACTTGTCTGTCTGAAGGCTGCTCTTTATAATATTATTTTTTTTTTCGACTATATAGAAATTTAATTCATTTTTGTGAAAACAATTCAAAGCTTTGTTTTTTTGATTCTATTCATTTGCACTATTAAAATGTGGGAACATTTATGATAAATATTTAATGTCAAAAAATATTTACTGTCACCATTCAGTTTTACTGTCAAAAATATGAAAATTTTATTAAAACAATATAATAGTAATAAATATATATATATATATATATATATATATATATATATATATATATATATATAAATAATAAATTATAATTTTTTAATCGAATAACTCCATTATGGTATAAATTGAATCGGAAAATCAGTTTAAGTGTTGCCAACTATTTTATCTATAAATGTATCAAATTGTATTGAATTTATCAAATGTGTGTTGGAGGATATAAGTGAATTTTTTTAACATAAAAAAACACTCAATATTTCTTTTTAATAAATTTATTAAAATATTTTGAATGATTTCGGGTGTGTCATCATCACTAGAAGACCAATTGATTCAATTAGTCATCATCTTGTGATCGTAATCCAGATATTTGAGTAAATTTAATGAATGAAACAAAAGTATTTTTGATTTATTTTATTATATTGCTAATTGTACAATTTCTGAATTATAGATGGTACAAATATGAATGACAAGAGCGGGCCCAACTACTCTATAGATCATCCCAATAGGATTTTTTCAAAATCGATTGCAAAATTAAAATTGTATAAAACAATGTTTTGACCAATATTAAGCTAGCTTTAATGCGAATAGATGACATCAATGCTATGAAAAAGGGGTTAGTATTCGAATCCACAGAAAACAAAATCCATAATGACTTTTGCCAAAACAAAAATTAACAAAAAAAACTATCCTTTTTTTTGTTAACTATTGTTTTTATTTATTTCACTATGTTATATCTTCACTTTATGTGTGCGATACTTAGTCACTTATGTGTGCAAGTTTTTACTACATATTTTTATTACAAAATTTTTTTCGAGTAAATTATTTTATGTAGTTTCTTGAAGTTTATCAGCGGGAACGTATCGAAATCTCGCTAGTCAAAATCCAATGCTTAAAAATCTTTTTTTTTTTTTTTTTTGTATGTTATTGACAGTAACTTAGGTAGAATCGTTTCTTTTCGTGCTTAATTAAATACGGTACTGCAAGTTTATACTACAATATTTACAATTTTTTTCGAGCATTTCTTTATTAAATATTCTAACTAAGCTTTCTTAAATAGAATAGCTCCATTTTATTTAAGTGGTTACCATATTATGCACTCAATTATTTTTTGTCATTTATTTTATCCCAATGACAAAGGGTACTGGACCAGGTCGAAAGACCCATTAAGCATTTTTTTTTTGTGCTTCATCGGGAATCGAACCTGGGACCTTTTAGTTTAAAGACGGGCGCTCTACCTCGTTAAAAACTCTCACGAAAAAGTATAAATGGAAAAAATACAATAATTATTGCCCCCAATAACGTTATAATCATGATGTTTAGTGCGGGTTAAGAGCTTTAGGTAAAATATAAAAATTTTGGTATTCATTTTAAATATTTAAATTAAATATTTTTACAGAATAACTATTTACCTTAATCATTTTTAGTTATACGTAACCGCTGTAGGATACAAAAAAGGGATATATCTCCTTTTTCCAGGATTAGTCTTGCCACAATTTTATGGATTTTGAATTTAAAGTTTTTTTATTTTCTGAACTTTTATTTTTGGATTTTGGTTTGTGGATTTGCTCACTAACCCTATTGAAAGGATATATTAAATAAGACCTATAAATTTAAGACATTAAAGCAGGCCCAGGTTAAAATGAAAAAATAAATAAATGTTATGTCAATTACGAATACCCAAATATATAGAATTAGTTAGTTAATTTGAAAGGGGGTCATCCTAAGTCATATGTCGTTTCTACAGTAGATCTCATATGAATCCATAGTGAATCCTGATAACGCTAACTGAACTATTACTTATTTACCGACTATGTGATAGTCATAACAAATATATAAATTACTAAAATATAGTTTTTCGAGTCGAGTACGAATCAATAAGGAAATTTTCAAGTAGTAGACGAAATCTTATATATATAATACACAAGATGAACGACGTGGTGAGTAAAAAAGCAAGAATTTATTTATTTATTTATATTTACATTTATTACAATTAAAATTATAACAAATTTATTTATAAGCTGTAGCTACTTGGGCAATCAACTTATTTACGGCTTATTATTGTTACAAAAAGCAAGAATAATTGAATAGTAAATACCACAAAAATATTAAAATTTTAGCAAATTCTTGGTGCTGAATACTTAAAGCATTTCAAATACTTACACCAAATAAGTGATGATTATTTTAAAGTTGAGCGACATCTATACTCTAAAATAAATTTTAATCACGGACAATTTTGACATTTTAAATAAACACAAAAACTTGTAGAAAAAAGTACAAAAACAAAAATTGAAAAAAATAATACAGAAAAACAAAAATCAGATCAGATCATATTCTTCAAAAATGATATAATAAATGTTAGTTCATTTTATTCTGCTATTATTAAATAAAAAATATATACAGTAAAACACGGTTATAGTCATTCGTTAAATTTCAGTAATATTTTAACCGTTTTGTGACTATAGGCGTAATCAAAAAAAAATTACATTTTTATAAACAAAATCAAATTCAATAAAATATCTTTCGTATACTTAACAATTTGAAATTTTATTTTATTCATAAATATCAATTCGGTTTATGTAATCACAAAATACACATAAGTAATCAGAAAAAGTGAATATATAAATCAGTTTTTAATAAAATAATTCACTTTTGATTTATTTTTTTGTTTTATTGAAAAAATTCGTGTTATATTTTAATGCGACTTATAAACGACATCGATTTTATGAACTTATGAAGTTTATTACTTTCTTTCAAACAAATTGTTGACTATTGCTATAACAGAATTGTGACAACAAACGTTTTTGACTATAAATGAATTAAAATACATCGATCTACTACGTTGAGATTAAAGAGACGTGTTAAGTTATATTGAAATTAGTATTAATTACGTCATAAGGTATTAGGTATTATACTTTAATTTCATTATATATATATTCAATAATCAAGCGATTCAGAAAACAACTACAATTATATCAAAACAAATATTTCTTTTTATATAAAATCGTACCTGAAATAACTGCTTCTGTGCAATTGCACAGGGGATTCTCTAGTATCTATATAATAAACATATTTAGTAAGATTAAAATGTAAATATTCGACTATTTTTAACAATTCTAGAATAGGTTTCTTTGAAATATCCTCCAAACCGTTAAATAAATATTCTCTCAAACATAATATCAGATGTGCTCTCACTAGGCTGGGGTATTAGAAAATGTATATATTTGATATAAACTTGTGAATCAACATTTTTTACAACAGATGAAAGATTTATCAGTCAATTACGGCAACACTAGGTGACAAATTGAAATGAGTGAAGAAAAATAGAAATAAAAATTCTAATGGATCCAACCAAACCCAACCAGATCCAGCCAAAATTGTAGAACTACAGAAAATAAGTACTCGTATATAAAATTAACAATAGAAAACAGTCAATTACGGCTACAACAGGTGACAAATTAAAATGAGTGAAGAAAAATAGAAATAAAAATTCTAACGGATCCAACCAAACCCAACCAGATCCAGTCAAAATTGTAGAACTACAGAAAATAAGTACTCGTATATAAAATTAACAATAGAAAACAGTCAATTACGGCTACAACAGGTGACAAATTAAAATGAGTGAAGAAGAATAGAAATAAAAATTCTAATGGATCCAACCAAACCCAACCAGATCCAGCCAAAATTGTAGAACTACAGAAAATAAGTACAAGAATATAAAATTAACAATAGAAAACTCATTAAATTTTTCTTATCACTGAAAAATTTGTGTAGTATTAGATGAGATAATACTATAATGATAATGATAATGATGAACTGAATAATAAAATCGAATTTGAGCCCTATTTCATATTTTCTAATTTTTGTCTTTAAACTAAAAATCAAATAACTTGCAATTTTGGATTTTAATAAGCAATTTATTTAATAAACCTATTTTCTCAACTTAAAATTTAAAAACTTGAGCTCGTAAAAAATTTCCAAATTAATAAGTTTAAATGTTTGCTAAAAAATATATATATACATATATAGATATTAGATACATATATATTATATATTTTAAATACTGCTACAGCAATTTTTATTTTACCTCAAAATAAAGTACTAAAATATTCACAATATTCACATTATACCATATTGATTCGAGAGTCACCTTTATAAATACCTATTTTTATACGTATATATATATATAAAATACACATGTTTCCTTTTTTTTTTTTAAATTTAATTTTAATAAAAAAAAAAAACAAAAAAAAAAAAAAAACAAAAAAAAAAAGAAAAAGAAAGCCCATATACAGAAACCGAAAATCTATTCAAATTTTATACAAAAAAAAAAAAATAAAAATAAAACCTTAAACCGGATATCAGGTGTCCTCAATTTAAAAATTAGTATAGGTTTCCTTTTTATACATATTTTTATTTTCGTTTTTGTTTTTTCAATGCAATTTATTACTGATTATAAAAGAAATTCTTTTGTTGTACAATTTTTGTTTTTGTTTGATTTTTAAAAGGATAACATAATACACACAAACACACAAATACGTACACAATATTTAATTCCCAATTCATAAAACCAATTTCAATAATATCCTTTATGATTATAAATGGGAATTATTATAATAAAAAATTGTGTACAACATTTTGTACACTTTTTTTTTTTTTTTTTTACAAAATTTCAAAATTTCATTAAAAGTTATCGTGATCAAAAAGCTATGAATTACCAATTTGCTACTGTAGTTAAGTAAAACAAAAAAAAAAAAAATCAAATTTTTTAAATTAAAAAAAAATAAAAATTTTTCCTAAAAGATATTTTTTTTTTTTTGTTTTGAGGCAATAAACATTAAATAGCCATATTTTGTGGGTTTGTATTTTTCTCATATATTGTGAAACTGATGTGAGCATTAGACTATAGATTAGATTTGAAATTGGAATTGATCCCAAAAATTCAAGGCTATTTCAGCTATCAAACCTATTGCAATATCCCTTCATCCGACGATTTTGTTTTTTGAATATTTATACAATTTGTGTGACCATGAGATATGATAGGACCTATGATGATTAACATTTTCCCAATGTTCTATAGTGAGTCTATATGTTATTTCTGATCTTTTAATTAATCTGTAAGCTTCTTTTAGTGATTGCAGCTATCAAACCTATTTTAAAACCCTGTCATCTGACGATTTGTTTTTAATATACAACTTACATGACTATATGATACATGATAGGGTTTCTCATAAACACATATTGCAAAAACAAAATACTACAGAAATAAAAAAAAATGTACAGTTATTAAAATTTATTAGTTGTTAGAATTTTCTACATTATTGCAGTTTTTATTTATGTTTATAAAAAGCAGCACAACTGATTGACATGCGCTATTTACTATAATTTTGCAGTTTTCCTGCTCTGCAAAATTTTGTTTATGAACAAAATAATTGTCAATATAAGCAATATTGCCACAATTGCTTGTTTATGAAAACCACTGATAGGACTTATCATAAAAATCTATCCATAGTTTTAATTCATATATTATTTCTGATCTATCATTTAATATAGAAGATTTTATCACTGAATTACATTTTTCGAGTTGAACAAATCTGTGCTTGGAATTAATTTTGTATATATATACATAATAGTTAATATACGAATTTACGATTGCTTCTTTATACAAATGTAAGTTTACGACTACAATTGATTCTTCATACATCAACCTGAGCATTTAATTACGATTATTTATTCACACATTTGTAAACATATGACTGTGATATAGTTGCTTCATAACACAACTATTTAACATACGATTATACAAACTATACAATTGTTACTTCATACAACAACTATGGACATACAATTACGATTGTTTATTTATGCAACTATACTGTGAGAACATACGACTATAATTGTAGTGGAATAATTTCGGAGTTGTTAAAATAAGCCTCCGATATTAACAAGGATTATCAAATATTTAAAAAAAATTTTTTTTGTTACATTAACAATTCGGTTGGAAGTTCTTTTTGGTTCAATTTACTCTAAAAATTGTTAAGGCCATATTTATTTAATAATATTATAGCCAATTATGAGCAACATAAGAATTTGCACTGTATAGGAAAAGGAACTAAATGCCTCTCTTGTTGTCTGTAGAAATGTTTAAAGGGTGCGGCCTATGTAGTTTATCGTTTGTCACCACATCCTGTAATTGTAATCAAAATAAAATTGTAATGATTAAATAATTGTAATGATTAAATTTAAAAATATCAAATTCCTACTAACTTATTCAATAGTTTTCTTATTTCTCTCTATCCTGTTCTATTCAACACATTTTTAGTTCAGAGCAGAGCACGAACTGCCAAAAACAGATTCGTGTTTTTTTTTTTTTGATCAGAGCGTTCAGAGTTTGAAATCCGTATTTTTATGCGTTCAGAGCACGCTCAGAGCGTACTCTATGTGCTCGATTTAAATTAACAGAACACGTAGAGCGCTTGAATATTAAATGTCAAAAAGGGATGTTTATTTTAAAACAAAATAGATGACGCTACTATACGATAGTAAAAAAGTAAGCCATTTTAAAATTTAAAATAAATATCACTAACAGTGATTTTTACAATTTAAGAGATAATGGACGACGATATAAGCTGTGAATAATTAATATTTAATCAAAAATAAATATTTTTATAGTTTAGACTTTTTGTAAATCTTAACTTTTGTAAATGTCAAAATTTAAAGTTTAAATTCGATTATTGACAAATGACAATTTGAAACAACAATAAAATAAAAATGACAGTCTACTCAAATAGTGTTTTTGTATTAAATCTGAGCGCTCTGAGTTTATCTGTTCATGCTCTGCTCAGAGCGTGCTCATTTGAGCCAGAGCGCGCTCAGATCTATGCTCTGAACTAAAAAACGAAAACGACTTATGATCTTCATTATATAGCTAACTTTGTATTATTATAATACAAAACATTTTGCTTTATTATTTAAAAAATGTTTAATTCCTATACAATTTTTATTCATCATATCCTATTTCTATTAAATTATTTTTTAACTACCTAACCTATATTATTAATTTATTAATATTCTCAATAGTTAGAATTTTATGATCCTTTTTTTTTTATTTTTATAACAATTTAATATATTTTTTAAAATTTTTATTATATTAAATTTATATTCTTAAATACTTATTTTGTTGTTGCTGTAAAATCATAAGAGAACTAAATTCAATCAATTTTAACTACGTATAAAAAATAACAAATATCATAATTTAAAAATTGCAGTCAAGTCAATCTTCTTCTACTGACATATTATGCTTGTATAATAGAAGTAAAAGGAATAAAAACAATAAAAAAAAAATAAAATAAAAATTCTAAAAAATAAAAATGAAGAAACACAAAAAAAAAAACAAAAATAAAAAACAACCGCGGCATAATGCATCAACAAACCGCTATTATGATTTTCTGCTCTAATAATATTATTTCGTTCCTTTTATATTATACATAAATTCTGTGTATATATAATATACCCTATGATATTATTTCAGAGGTGATGTTGTGTCGACTGTTTTGAAATTTTCATAATTATTCAAACTTCAAAGCATTGATTATTGTTTCACGATACTTTAAGGTGTGTTTATGCAACAGAAACCGATTATTCCTGGATTGTTTAAGATAAATTTGTGTATGTACACATTTATGACATTTTGACATTTAGTTTAGTAGCTAAATTATATCATGGATCAACTGACATGGATCAACTGACTGACAGTGACAGTTAATTAAATATAACTGTAGTTTTATATTAGGTAGTAATATCGTGTGTTCATAGTTGTGGAAAAAAATGCGTAGTGCATATATTTTAACTGACAACTATGAACAAAAAGCTTGCGCAGGCGAGAAGAAATGTTTGTCGGCATTAATTTTGGTTTATAAATGCAATACATATGCAATATTTGTTTTCTCAGTTAGTGAATGAATTTTGGTTTGCGAATTTTATTACAGCATCCCACTAGCTATCTATATTCTTTTCTATGAAATAAGTATAAATTTTATTTACTTCATACAGAAAATGATTTCTTAAAAATGTTTATATTTTATATATATTTTATTTTATATATATTTTTTTAAAATACATAATTATAGTTATTTTTTATTTCAATTAAATTTCATTTTCTTACATGTTTTCTAAAGCCATTTGCTGTTTCGAACAAAGCGTACGATAACAGTTATTAATACAGGCCTAGAAAAGTGCATTCTAAATCTGTACGACGCTGATGCAACACGGACAACTATGAACAGTAACGCTTGTTTTTTAACTGCGCAGATTTTTTGACAACATGCAACTATTAACATAATATATTTTTCGTTGTGTGGGCGCGAACACGCCTATAATGTCAAAGAAATAAATCTATAATTGAAATCGATCAATTCAAAAAAATTAAGTATCGAATGTCACATAACAATTGCAAAAACAGATTCAATAATTTACATTTTTTTGTCAAAAATTGTATTTATGTTATAAGATAAAGAAATAAATATTCGGAATTGCTTCTTTTGTTCCACATCTTATTATTGAATAACTGAAATATATTTTAGGAAATTCCATTAGTCTTTGGGATTTAATTTGATTCGATTGAAAATAAATATAATTTAATCCTTTTCAATCATTCAAATTATTAATATCATCATCATGCTACTGTCATTCAAATTATTAATATCATCATGCTACATCATGGTTATGTCATTTGACTAGTAAAAACTTACAAAATAGTCATCACTACTTCGAACCCGACGGTAGTGGGTGCAAATTCAACTTCTTATGAAATTAATCAAAATAAAACTGTTTAATCATGAAAGTAAAATGGATCTATTGTTTAAAATATGAAAAAAACAAATCCATCGACTAAACCACTGTACCATGTATGGGTTAATTAAATTTATTGTACTCGTAGTTATTAGATATTTATGTCAAAAATGCTTAAAATAGAATCGGGGTGGCACAGTTGGTAGAGCGATTGTCTTTTGACTGTAAAGTGTCAATTTCGATTTCCAACTAAATCAAAAAATTGTAAATTTTTAATCTGATCCAGAATCCTTTGACTTTACAACACAAATAAATGTAAAAAAAAAAATAATAGACAAACATTCCGAAAGAAAAAACTGCTTGAATAGTAGAAGTACCTGGATATTAATAGTCATATTCAAGAAAACTGGTATATAAAAATAAATAAATAAATGCTAAAAATTAATGTCCATCGAAAGCATCACTGTGCTATTTATGGGTTAATGAAATTAATACTCCGGTTGAAATGTATGTTAGAAATACTAGAATTTATTGTCGAAAATGTTAAAAATTTCTGTAAAAATTAATTTTTTTGTAGAAAAATTATTTTACTACGTTTTGCCAAGTGCTTGGGTCATGATATGCATATAACTATATATTATTTTTTTTAACATCAAAAATGAATAACTATAGTGCAAGCCGGGAGCATCTATATTCATTATATAGGCTTGGAAAGCAATTATAGAGCTTGAGATGATTAGGTATTAGGAATAGGTAAAATAAAATAAAAAAATATTAAGTTCCGAGAGGTATAGCAAAAAAAAATAGTTACGGTATTCTAAACATTTTAGAAATAATGAGAAAATTATAGTGTAAGCCGGAAGCATCTGTATCAATGATACTTATAGTCGAAAATAAGTATAGAGCTAAAATTATATAGTTAAGAGAGCAAATCTATTATCAACATTTTAGGAATAATTGGAAAATTGTACACTATCGAAATATATTGTTTCATCTATATAAAATCACAACCATAATAAGTAAATACGATTTTTTCAAGCTAAATTTTACTCTACTAACTAATTTTTTTTTTTCAAGTAAATATTTTTAATAGATATTAAAACCAATTTAACAATCTGAAAGTATTCAAATCCGTAAGTTTGGGTTTTATTCTAAGCACAAAATTTAAGATCTAATTGAATTTCACCACATGCACAAAAATGCTTAAATCTAATAAAAATTGTTCGAATTCAATGAAAACGAGTTATTTAAATCCAAGTGATTTGTGATAAATAAATTTTTTTATTTGTTTGGGAAATCGCCATCTTATCTCAATTGATTCAGAATTTCAATATTAAATTTTATTCATTTTAGATTTTATATTTTCGAGATAATAAACATTTCGGATTTTGTACTTTTTCCATTTTGACTGAATTTTTTTTTTGCAATATTTTCAGTTTCTGAATTTAATTTCACAAGTGTTATAACAAGCTCTTAAGTAATAAACTTTTTAATAAAAATTTGAAGTTAATTCGGATACTTATATCCTGATTGAAAAAAAAGGATATTAAGTACCTGGTAAATAACTATTTAGTAACTATTTAATATATATAGAATAATTTGGAGTTAATTCAAATACTACAGATTAATTTGGAGTTAATTAAAATAATCATACCCTGATTGAAAAAAGGATATTAAGTAACTGACAGATAACTATTTAATAATTATTTAATATACAGAGTAATTTGAAATTAATTCAAATGCTCACATACGGATTAAAAAATGATATTAAGTAACTGTTAAACAACTCTTTAATATCTATTCAATCTACAGAATAATTTCGAGTTATTCCAAATTGAAAAAAAATGTATTTAGTAAACTGATAATTGCATAAAAAAGGACGAAAATATCTAAGTATATTCATGTTAGTTCAAAATTAAAATAACTACGATATTGAAATTTTCAAACGTACCCGATTATTACCATCCTATATACCAACTCTGAATATTCATATTTATATAAAAAAATAAAATTTATAATAAAAATTCAACAATTTTTACTTTATGCAACAATTAAGGAATAACAATAATAAAAAAAAGCAACAAAAACAACAACAATAAAAACTATTATACAATATAAGAAGAAAATTAATAGATGCAGCACTTACAGTTTTTTTTTTTTTTTTTGAAAAATAATAATGTTAAGATGAAAAGAATAACAACAACAATTTTGCAACACCATATTCTATTATCAATATAATATATTTCATAATGCAATACGTGTATAAAATTATTCTAGGAGTTGCAGCATCAGCAGCAATGAGTGGTATTGACAGGAATGCAATAATAGCATAAATTATATGCTTAAATAAAATATTTAAGAAAATTAAAAAGTGAAAAAAAAAAAAATGTTTTCTCAACTCTGCAACATCGAATCTTAAACTCAAAAATTTATTTAAAAAACAAAAAAAAAACAAAATTTTCTTAAAAATTGCATCTTGATTGAAACTTCAAAGTGAACTCATTTAAATTTGTGACCTAATTTTAATGTTTTCAAAAAAAAAAATTTCTTTTTTACAAACAATTTTCCATCTTTATTGTTTGTTCTACTTGCTTTTCTTCTTTTCTTTTTAGTATATTGCGCTCAAGTACGAACACTAAAGCTTGCATACTAATTGATACTTAGTAAGTTGCATAAAGAAAAAGAGTAAAATGGAAAAAGTTATTTCTATACCTAATTTTTAGCAAGATATATATATTACTATATATATATATATATTGGATGAATGTAGAAAACGAAATCGAATTGTCTCTAGTGGAATAACTGTAAATGAAAATTTATTTTACAGTCAACAGAGAAGTCGATTGTTCAACGTTTCAACACTTTCATTTTATATTATAAATATATTATACATTTTATGTATAGTCCTGTGTGTCCCTAATATGTATGTATTTATTTTATCCACTATATTTTCCTAATATAAAACTTTATCAGCGCTTTGCTAGGAATAAGTCATAAAATATTTCTTTGATTTTAGTTTTGTAGTTCTTAATGATCCAAAATTTTCTATAATAATTTTTCTCTGTTCAAATTAAGTAATATTTATTTTATAAGTTTCTATAGTTTCACATGTTTCTATAGTTTCATATCATTGCATCTATCTATCTTTTTCTAAATTAAATATATATCGATTCGTAATTTTCGTATTTGTTGAAAAAATATTTCTTTACTGTTTTTACAATAGGCCTAACGACAGTAGGGTCTGGGATCAATAATCTATTAAAAAGCTAAACTAGTTAGGTCTACAGATCTTATTCCTTATTATAATCTTATCTTATAACTATTCTTATATCATCTTATATTGTCTTATAAATAATCTTATATCTTGTTATTGTCTTATAACGTCTCTTATATCATTTTATGTCGTCTTATAACTACTCTTATATTGTTTTATAGCTACTCTTATATCGTCTTATAACTACTCTTATATCGTCTAATAACGACTCTTTTATCATCTTATATTCTATACCATCTTATAATTACTCTTATATTATCTTACACCGTCTAATAACGACTCTTATATCATCTTATATTGTCTTATAACTATTCTTATATGTTATATCATCTTACATTGTCTTATAACAACTCTTATATCATCTTATATCGTTTTATAACGACACTTATATCATCTTATATTGTCTTATAACTACTTTTATATCATCTTATACCGTCTTATAACTATTCGAATATCATCCTATATCGTCTTAATAGTGGTTTTATATCATCTTATATCGTCTCATATTCAATCTTATATCATCTTATACATCGACATTAATAAAATTGGGACTCTAGGATCAATTTTCACTTATAAATATAATCTAATAATCCTTTACGATATGCATGGTATTATAGTTAATCGAAAATAATTCGTCTTTTGTTGAAGATTCTGACGATAATCTATTTAACTATCTTCACCAAAAATATTATATTGCTTTATGTGATATTATTGAGCTGAAGCTGGAGAACTAACTAACTTCTCTTGTTATTATATAAATAACAATAGTTTTCACTATCAATAAGAATACATTTAAATTAATATTAAGCAAACAGGAATGTGGTAAAATTCGAATTGATGCCAGTCAAAACAAAACTTATTAACTCAATCAAAATTCAAATACATTGGACAGGGAAATACATTGGACCAGGAAATTTGATTAAGAATCAAATAATATCGGATCGTTACTAGAATTTAAAAACAAAGAACTATAAATTCAAATATTTACAACTAATTATACTTAAGCCAACAATTTCGTAAATTAATTTTTTAATAAAATAAATGATGAGGTTTTTAGATTATTGTATGAGATGAATATATTGCAAGGTGGTGAAAACTAATCAAAATGAGATGAATATCTACTCAATAAATTTTATACAAAATTAATATCAAAAACTAATATATTCACCACCTGAGTATTCGAAATAAATTGAATTGTTAAACATTGCATTAAAATAATTAAAATACTCAAACAAAATTGCATAAGGTGAAATTAATTTAATAAATTTTGTATAAAATTAATATTGAGGTATATTCACCACTTAAGTGTTCGAAATGAGACGCGTACTCATTGAAATGATTTGAAATATTGAAAATTGAAATAAAATAATTAAAATATGTACTCAAAAAAATTGTATAAGGTTAATAATAAATCAAATGAATTGAATAAATTTTGTATGAAATAAATATTGAGATATATTCACCACCTAAAAGTGTTTGACATAAAACGAATACTCTACTCTTTGTAACGAGGGGAATATCACAATAATATAACTCAAATATTTAATACATTTTGTATAAAGTTTATACTGAAGTGATAAAAACTAACCAAAATGAGATGAATACTCAATCAAATGAATTGAATAAATTTTGTATGAAATGAATGTTGAGCTATCTTTAACACCAAATTTCGAATACGAATACTTATTGAAATGCGATAAATAGCAATAAAATTTTGTATGGAGTGAACACTGAAGTGATGAAAACTAATCAAATTTATTTAATATACTTATTCACTGAAATTCATTACATATCTAATAAATTTTGAATGAGGTGAATATAATGACAGATGTGATGAATTTTTATCGGAATAAAAGATATCAGAATACTCAGTTAAATGATTAGCAACATTACAACTTCAACTGATCTTTAGTATAAAACTTCAGATGATCATGCTCTAATTTTTACAATATCTTATTCCAAAAAATTGTCATTGAAAATGCACGTATCTACTTCAATACTTAGTTAACTGTTAATTCCAAATAGAAATTTATAAATTCCAAATACTAACAGAAAACATTGAAAATATGCCTCAATCATAATTCAAATATTCTGTTATTCGTCGTTTAAAAACAAACTAAAAATTTCAAATTAAAAAGAGAAGGAAGAGACCGCAAATTAAAATGAAAAATAACTTGGATTCAACATATTCAAAACTTCATTGTGAAACTCATTGTGATTGAATGGCTGATTAAATAAATAATTAAGTAAGTGGTAAGTCAGTGATATATCATAACAAAATGTATAGAATTTTTTTTGTTGGTTTAGAATTAACTCAACGCGATCAACTGTAGTATGGTTTATTGGTTTCGAACACAAAATTAAAAAAACAGAACTGTTTTTTATTTTATTTCATTTTTTTTTCTTTTATGTCATTTCCATCATAATAATATTGACATGTACATATTCTTCTAAAACCAGAACAACAAAACAACAGCATTATCATAACTTTAAGTAGAAAAAAAAAATCATTTTTCTTTTTTTTTTTTTGCTTAGAATATTATTATCCTTAGAAATATCCTTATAAACAAAAATCGTTCTAATACGTATATAGTTATATATATATAAAAAAAATATAAAATCATA
This sequence comes from Argyra leucocephala, assembly GCA_963942445.1. Classification (NCBI taxonomy): domain Eukaryota; kingdom Metazoa; phylum Arthropoda; class Insecta; order Diptera; family Dolichopodidae; genus Argyra; species Argyra leucocephala. The sequence goes on along the minus strand of OZ012679.1, from coordinate 18,463,891 downwards.
AATTTTCATCTTCTATCATGGTTCCAATTTTTTAGTGAAGCCAATATACATATCATGTACTTGTTATATTATAACTAGTGTTGTAGTTGAATAGATTTATTTTAATGGTATAATAATAGACTGAAAGGACATAACAACAAAAATAACAATAATAATAATAATAACGCTAGGAGTAGTAGCACCATGCAAAAAATAAAAAAAAAATGGAATAAAGCAAGTGAAGTTATTAAATTGCCGTCAATCATTTTTGGTTTACCATTAAAAAAAAAATGTACGTAAAAAAATTGTTTTTTTTTTTTCTCTCTATTCATTTCATTGGCATAATTTCTTTAATGTTGTCCATCCCGATTCTGTTCTCAATGAAAAAATACATCAGCAAAAACTATACTACATATACTATAATACTAATACTAACGTAAAAACTATCAAACAATTAATAGTAAAGTAGTACAACACTTTCTTTTATAATATATTTAATATGTTTAACCCATAAATGCATGAGGAATAGTTGTTGGTATGATAAAATTTTATTAATTTATTTATTTTCTATCTATTAATTTTTTTTTTTTTTTTTCTTTATTAATTTCAATTATAAAATATTACATTTCGAATTGTTTACAATTTCTTAAAATAAATTAAATTTATTGATCTTAGCGATTGCTGTGTGATCAAATTATTAGGTTTACAAGAATTATTTTTACAGAATTATTAATTTATTTTACGGTGTATTGTTGGTTTATTGTTGGTGTATTAGTGGCATGAAATTAGAAGTATAATATTTTAATTTTCGAATTGTTATAAATTTTAAAAATGCACGAAATTTGTAATATTAGTGTTTGAAACAAAGGTAAATATTTTAATCTTCGAATTGATATAAAATTCGAAAATAAGAGAAATTATTGAATTTAACGTTTGAAGGAATTTAATCTACGAATATATAACATGAAAATTCGAAAATGAAAGAAAATATTGAATATAACGTTAGAAACAATGTAAATATTTTATTCTTCGAATTGGGGTAAAATTCGAAAATGCAAGAAACTATTTATGTAAGCGTCTGAAACAGTGTAAATATTTTAATCTTCGAATTGATATAAAATTCGAAAATAAGAGAAATTATTGAATTTAACGTTTGAAGGAATTTAATCTACGAATATATAACATGAAAATTCGAAAATGAAAGAAAATATTGAATATAACGTTAGAAACAATGTAAATATTTTATTCTTCGAATTGGGGTAAAATTCGAAAATGCAAGAAACTATTTATGTAAGCGTCTGAAACAGTGTAAATATTTTAATCTTCGAATTGATATAAAATTCGAAAATAAGAGAAGTTATTGAATTTAACGTTTGAAGGAATTTAATCTACGAATATATAACATGAAAATTCGAAAATGAAAGAAAATATTGAATATAACGTTAGAAACAATGTAAATATTTTATTCTTCGAATTGGAGTAAAATTCGAAAATGAAAGAAATTATTTATGTAAGCGTCTGAAACAGTGTAAATATTTTAATCTTCGAATTGATATAAAATTCGAAAATAAGAGAAGTTATTGAATTTAACGTTTGAAGGAAGTTAATCTTCGAATATATAACATGAAAATTCCAAAATGAAGGAAAATATTGAATATAACGTTAGAAACAATGTATATATTTTATTCTTTATGTTTAAAACCATTTCAAGACAGCATGGAAATTCGAAAATGAAAAAAATTATTCAATTTAAGTGTTTGATTTTGAAGCAATGTTAATATGGGTGTGCTCAAAAAGTAATATCGATTTAAGAGTAGTTATTACACAAATGATTTTTTATGTTATTTTACACTGAAATTCCTGATTACTTTAAAGACACTTTTTCTGTTGAATTTGCTTTCTCTGAAATGTTAATTTAATCTTTCTAAAACTGTCTATATTTTATGTTTTCTACAATATTGCGATAATTTGTTTTTTCAAAGTCAAATAAAATATTTGGAAAATATGACATTATTTTAAGATAAATATCCGCTATTTCGAATTTATGTTTTCGTAAATAAGGATTTTTAATATTGGTGTTGAACCATTGGTAAAAGTTCTAAAACCGATAAATTCGATGTCTGGTGCATGGCTTTATTTTCAATAAAGTATAACTAGTTTTATATAAATTGTATATAAAATCGACATTTCTTTAACCTAACTTTAATAACAGTGACTATATATTTCTCCGCGACTATATATTATATTATATTATATTATTTTATAAAAATATATTAATTTGTTTATAATGAAGCCAAAGAATCAAATAATATTGTTAAATATCAGTTATTATCACACATTAAGATACGAAATCACTTCGAATGAAATAGTTTTATATGTCACGCATGTTTATATGTCACGTGACTTGAATTTGAAGAAATACGTCTTAGTAATATTTCAAATATTTTCTCAAATTCTAATTTAACAGTAAATTGCAAAATTATTATTTCATTTTGAATTGATATAAAATTCGAAAATAAGAGAAGTTATTGAATTTAACGTTTGAAGGAAGTTAATCTTCGAATATATAACATGAAAATTCGAAAATGAAAGAAAATATTGAATATAACGTTAGAAACAATGTAAATATTTTATTCTTCGAATTGGGGTAAAATTCGAAAATGCAAGAAATTATTTATGTAAGCGTCTGAAACAGTGTAAATATTTTAATCTTCGAATTGATATAAAATTCGAAAATAAGAGAAGTTATTGAATTTAACGTTTGAAGGAAGTTAATCTTCGAATATATAACATGAAAATTCGAAAATGAAAGAAAATATTGAATATAACGTTAGAAACAATGTATATATTTTATTCTTCGAATTGGGGTAAAATTCGAAAATGCAAGAAATTATTTATGTAAGCGTCTGAAACAGTGTAAATATTTTAATCTTCGAATTGATATAAAATTCGAAAATAAGAGAAGTTATTGAATTTAACGTTTGAAGGAAGTTAATCTTCGAATATATAACATGAAAATTCGAAAATGAAAGAAAATATTGAATATAACGTTAGAAACAATGTATATATTTTATTCTTTATGTTTAAAACCATTTCAAGACAGCATGGAAATTCGAAAATGAAAAAAATTATTCAATTTAAGTGTTTGATTTTGAAGCAATGTTAATATGGGTGTGCTCAAAAAGTAATATCGATTTAAGAGTAGTTATTACACAAATGATTTTTTATGTTATTTTACACTGAAATTCCTGATTACTTTAAAGACACTTTTTCTGTTGAATTTGCTTTCTCTGAAATGTTAATTTAATCTTTCTAAAACTGTCTATATTTTATGTTTTCTACAATATTGCGATAATTTGTTTTTTCAAAGTCAAATAAAATATTTGGAAAATATGACATTATTTTAAGATAAATATCCGCTATTTCGAATTTATGTTTTCGTAAATAAGGATTTTTAATATTGGTGTTGAACCATTGGTAAAAGTTCTAAAACCGATAAATTCGATGTCTGGTGCATGGCTTTATTTTCAATAAAGTATAACTAGTTTTATATAAATTGTATATAAAATCGACATTTCTTTAACCTAACTTTAATAACAGTGACTATATATTTCTCCGCGACTATATATTATATTATATTATATTATTTTATAAAAATATATTAATTTGTTTATAATGAAGCCAAAGAATCAAATAATATTGTTAAATATCAGTTATTATCACACATTAAGATACGAAATCTCTTCGAATGAAATAGTTTTATATGTCACGCATGTTTATATGTCACGTGACTTGAATAAAAAGTTTACAGTCATTTGATGAAATACGTCTTAATAATATTTCAAATATTTTCTCAAATTCTAATTTAACAGTAAATTGCAAAATTATTATTTCATCAAACCAAGTTATTTTTGTATCCTATTATACCACTTTGTCCTGTCAAGGGTTAAAAAAAAAACAATTTTTTTTACTTAAGTTGAAAAAAAATCGATTGATTTTTATGGAATTCTGAATAAATGTCGATCTGAATTTTTTTTATTCAAAAATAATAAAAAAAACAAAAACTCATAATGAATCTGCAATCAGAATCAGGACATAAAAGGAAATAAAAAAAAAAGAATAAACAAGCAAACAAGAACAAAAAAAAAGGATTCAAAATTTATTGAAAGAAAAAAAAAATTATATGAATGAATGAGAAGTGAAAATGTTTTGACTGCACAATCAAAAACAAAAAAAATTATAAAAAAATAAACAAACAAAAAATAAATAATAAATCCAGTTATTATAATGTATAGCTATATCATTATATGAAGTATATTATATGTATATATGCAAATTTTGAAAAATCAACAACCTTTTGATTTTGACGTGTTATTTTGAATAGAAAAATTATCTTTTACTTATAAAAAACATTTTTTTTCTTTCTTATGATTTGCATATGTACGAGTACTCATATCAGGATTATGGAACAAAAATAAAATGTGCTAAGCAAAAAAAAAAAAAATAATGAATTTAAAAAATAAGATCGAATATAAACGCATTGCATATAGATAATATAATAGAGCACACAAAAAAAAACAAATTAATTAAAAATTGTAAAATTCAACATATTGAAAAGAAAATTGCAGCAAAATGATTGTGTAGGTAGGTGGGTACATTTAATTTAATTAACTTGAAGTGTGCACTCTAACACATTTAAAACGAAAAAGGAAGTTACTCAAAAAATATTTTATATTTTGGTTTTATATTTGTACAATTCAGATAGTTTATATAGAGAAGTATATATATATATATATATATATATATATATATAATTTAACTTGACTGTATGGTCATCTATTGATTCATAGTGGTGGAGTAATTGACATCCCGCTGAATATACAAGCCATGTTTTTTTTGTGTTAAATAATTGGTTGAATGCAAGTAACTGGACCTTTAGTAACTTCAAATAATTAATTGAAACAAGTTTTAATAATAAAGCCTATTAGTCGTTTAAACTGGGAATTTCTAAAAATCGACAACACTTCTATATTTATATCTTACATGTATGACAGACACCGCAGACTACTGCGACTAATGTGATTCCATTTACTGCAAACTACTTGCTTTAAGTTTGAAATCATAAACTTTTTTGACCATGCGTTTCCAAGAGCATTTTCATCCATCTGTTGTACGTGACTAAGCCCGTACTTTAATTTGACTATTTCAGATTAGATTTATGTCATTCATGCAGCTGTCATAATTGGCTGTTGTACTAATTCTTCCCCCAAACTTAATTTTCAGGCAGAATTTCAAAAATTCGATGAAACGTTTTCTTTGGAAAATATCAAGTAAACATTCACTTGCTTCTGGTAATATTCAACGATTCAGAATAATATAACAACACCGAAAAAATTAACGGTTTTTACCCTTCTATTATTTCATTTACAGTTGTACTAGTATACCTTAGTACTACTCTATTTAGAAATTTAAATAAATGTTAATAAAAAATATCCATTTTCTTACTTCGATTAAAGATTATCACAATAAGCCCATTTGCGGCTGCGGTGATGTAGGGACTGGATCCCTCTCGGAATAAATTAAAGCTAATCTAAATCTACTTCGAATAAAAATAAAAAGTGGGCCGAAAAATCGCCAACAACGAAAACCCCAACACAAAATTCCTAATAAAGATATTTCGTTTTTTTTTAATCCAAAAACGGCTACTCAAAACAAATGTTTCCCCCCAAGTCTGGAAAAAGGAGGTATTCATTTTTTTGTATTCAAAAGAGCCAACGCAAAAGAATATTTTGGCAATATATTTTTAGAGCGTCTGATTTGGTCTTTGGGAATTTTGTCCGTATTCCCTGAAAAGCTTCTGGTTAATAAAAAGCTTAATTAATAACTTCAATAAAAAGCAAGAACAGGGTTTAGAAAAATGTGTGAAAATTTAGTTTAAGCCAAAAATTATTTTCCAAAATCATTGCTACATATTTCAATTTAAAATACAGACATTTTGACAATTTTGTGAATTTTGAAAAAATTGTTCACTGTTTTATTTAATCCTACATTCCTGCGTTTATTTGAAATCATTTAATTACCCTCCAATTAAATAATTTTACTAATTTAATAAATAACAAAATGTCTGATGATTTTTTTTATTTTGCTTTCTTCCCAGCCCAGTTGTTTTGGCCCAGCAGATCTGCCGATTTTATATTTTTCTTAAATTTTTATAAATAATTTTCTGACATGTTAAAACATTTTATGGCTGTTTTAAGTAACTGGATGGGATGAGCTGCATTTTCTGAGACAGCTAAATTTTAGTTGAAAATATTGCAAAAAATTTTTCGTAGTATTATCGTAATAGGCCGATCGAAATGATGAGGAAGTGATTATGATCAAATTAAAATGCAGTTTAAAAATTTGCGGTTCTATTTTCAAACACATACAAACAAATTCATTTTCGATATTGCATATTCATTGGAAAATAACAAAAATAAATCAATTTCAATAGTAAAGTAAATATTTTATTTATTTTTTATTTTATTCATTAATTTACTCAAATGAGCTCCATTGCTCGTACAAAGTGTTTTTAGTTTTTACAATTTTACTTATAAAAGTTATATAAAAAAAACCATCCACATAATATCACCTACCTACCTACCAAATGAATTTTTTTTTTTTTTATATTACAAAATATAAGATCGTGTATTAAAAATAAATAAAAGTAAAATAACTTTTTGCAAAAAAAAAAAAACAGGAAATGTGCGGACAAAATAGATCATAACTTGTGAAGCACTGATCGCTGTATAGCCTTTCGAGAAATTTTTTTTTGAAAAAAATTGTGAAAAAAAAAAATTTTTTAGGACTTTTGCTATTGAATTATAAATTTAAAAAGAAATAAAAAATAGTATAGTAAAAAAATATTTTTTTTCAATTTTGTGAATTGATTTACTTGTTTTCCGTTGCTCTCCTGTTAGTTTTGTTGTTTTATGAACGAACGACACAATCTTAAACTATCTATTTGCATTTTATATAGATATTAAAATTCTAGGTATGATTCACAAATTTTATCAAATATCCTAATCGATTTCGGTTATTACACTAAGTATAATTTAAATAAAAAAAATGAATAAAATTGAATGCGCCGAAAGGCTATACGGCGATCAGTGCTTCACAAGTTATGATCTATTTTGTCCGCACATTTCCTGTTTTCTTTTTTGCAATAAATTTTTATATATATAATTGAATAAAAAAAAAATATTTTATAACTATATATATATATATATCTATTAATTATATATACATAACATATCTCAATTTGATGTGGTTGGTAGTGTTGTTTTGGGTAATAATAACTCTTGCTTTTTCAATCTATTTTCTATACATCTTTTAGATATGAATCTCCCCAAATAACAAAAGATATTTATTTATACTACTTACATAAGTAGATTATTACGTTTTCTGTTTGATGTGCTTCATGGAGGTCTTACTGTTTATATTTAAATAAATTCCATTTAAATTCAACTTTAATTCACCACTGCACATGAAACATGTAACTAACTATACATATTTCTGTTAAATAATAAATAATATAATTAAATAATTGAATTTCCAAACATATTTCAAAATCTAAACATAATTCCAAGAGATTACTAACTATTATTTCAATATTAAATTTCTATTCATATGTTCATATGTCGCCACCTTATGTAATCAGATTGACATTTAAATTTATAATCACCCCGGAGTAGACCAGAATTATTTGTTTTTTTTTTTTTTTTTGTAATTCTAATAATTCTCACTCACCCACAAAAGATGCCATATGAATATTATTTTCAAAATTAATTTTTCAATTGATTTCAAATAAAAACACACAAAAAAAAAATATCTTAAATTACTATAAACGTAAAGTTATAAACACTTTTTAATATGTACCATTTAAAATCAATAAAATAAAAAAAAAAAAAAACAATTATTGTTTTCCTAATTAATATTAAAATGAAATTATTCTAATCACATAACGGTGTTGAAATAAATTCAAAATGTTATCAATAGTTAACATAAATGTTCAATTTCTAAAAAATGCATTTTTTTTTTTTTTTTTTTTTTTTTTTTTTTTTTTTTTGAAACACGAATGCAACACACAAAAAACGTGCCATGAATAATGATGAATTAATTTTTTTTTCTATTATTATCTATCTATTATATTTTTATTATTTTGATTTTTTTTTTATTACAATTATTACAAAAACAAAAAAAAATAAATAAATACTTAATTGAAATCAATTTCAATATGTACACTTAAATATTAATAAGAGTTTTTGCTTTTGTTTGTTTTTCTTTTCTTTTTTTTTAATAATTGCATCTCAATTTACTTTAAGTATTTATTTCTATTATTGTGTTTCTTGTTTTGTCTATTAAAAAATTGTTTGTATACAGTGAATGTGAAAATTAAGATATTTTATTATTAGTGTGTGAGGAGCATTATTTTTGATAAAAACTGGGGTCCTAATCGTATAAAAAATTCAATTACGCAAAGTAGTTATACGAATTTCAAATGCGAGTACGAAATGATGTATCCGTACTGCGCAACAAATATGCAACACAAATTGCAATACGTAATATAAAAAATGGGTTAATACTGCTCCATTGCAAAAAAGTTGGCTCCACCTTTAAACTTATCATAACAATAAAAAATGTTGTGTAGGTAATTAGAATATCTATAAAAGATTTAATATTAAGTCGCATCCACTGAAATTTTATGGGAAAAATAAGTGGATAAAAAGTGGAAAATCATTATGCCAGTACTTAAATGGATTTAAAATACAAAAAAAGGTCCAACTTTTGCAATAGAATAGTAACTAAGCATATAGTTTTTAAGTGGTTTTGATATTACAAATAAAATGGTAGAAAGTCGACTGGCTAAGGTAGTAATGAATGGTCAAATCAATATCAAACGTCTACCAGGAAAAGACATCCGAAAGATGATATGAATGCTGGACGTCGTCATCACAAAAGTGAGTGACTATTAAATGTGAGTGTGTATTAAAAAAAACAGGCAATCAAATTATAAATTGAAGAATTGTCAAAAATAATTGGATTATATAGAATCTTGCAATAATTAAAAATACTCGACCAATCTTAACTAATATTTTGCAAATATTCCAAAGCTATTAAAAAAGTTTTCATTTATAGGAGCGGATATACTAAATAATTCAGATCAATTTTAAAGTAATATTCCTTACCCCTATTTTCAAAAGAATTAGACCATATTCGAAATTGAAAATGGTCAAAAATTTTGTTGATCTATTTTTGAACTCATCAGTAGGTATTTGTAGTGTTAGACTACTTATACAACTCCAGATTTTTGCTTTAATTGATTTTAAATTTTGAAATTAAATTTTTAATTCAAAATAATAAAATAGATTTTACGTTAAGATTTTGGTCGATTTTTATAACTCACAGATGTATTCATAGCATCATAACTTAATTAATAACATAATTATTTCATTTCATCTTCGATTTGGTATTGCAGAAAATCGAAAGTGTGTATTTGAGAAAGTCGAAATATTAAAAAAAAAATATTTCAATGTCTTCTTTAGCTTTTCTAATAATTCTAATCATCATCACCACGATCCTGCAATTCCATCAGTCTGACATAGAATGGATGGCATTTTTCACTACATAAAACGACACCATTGAAATGTAAAAATATTTAAAAAATGTTTAGTCGTTGAGTTAATTTTAACACTCACTGTATTAAATTAATTTTTTTTTTTAAATTACTTCATTATGTAGTTGCTATAGTTACACACATACTTAAAGTAAATTTTGAAATTCTATTTGAAAAAAGGACATAACTAGTTACCTATTCTATTCCTTTATATTGATCAGAATTTCAAATCAATTTATTATCAACCAACTACAATAATTTTTATAACTACACTCAAGAAAACATAATTAAAGCCATTGTATTAAAAATTAGTTATTATGTTTTTAGTAGATAGTAAGTTTATTGTATTATCAATTTTTGTATACTAAAACGAATTAAGTATGCTGGTATTTTTTGTAAATGATTTTGTAGAAGATTTCTCAACTTAGTTTTGTGTGAGCTATCCAGCATACCATTGAAGAATATTGTGAGTGTGATCACAAAATCAGGTATCCTGAATGACTCAGAGGACTACCTAGTGCACTAACAAACACGGGTAATCACAATAATTGCATTTGCGGCCGCGGTGATAGATTTCCAACCGAAATTACATAATCTAATCTAATTTTGTATCACAATTGGATGTGACAGTCTGTTGTTTGTATGAAAGAATTTAGTTTATTTAAAGATATTAAGACAGTAAGAAAACACTCAAAAAATTTGTTAGATTTTAAGTATTACAAATTGAATGCTTCTGAAAAGAAAATTAAATAAAAACTGACATTCTTTAATCAATCACTAATGAAATCTAATTTATATCGAAATTTATTTAATATTAATAAAATTATTTTCTGAGCATTTCAACAGTCTTAATATTACTGAATATAGTTAACGACTTAAAATAAATATTATTAAGTATTAACAATTAACTATAACTGTTTTAGTTAATTGTTTTTATTTTTCTTGCGTTCCAGATATTCAATTGCAGATCTTTTATTCACCAGACCCATTTCTGGCAATACTTTAAGTCCATGAAAATTCAAATTATTTGGTTGAAAGAACCAATCGGAATAATATCGAAGTCTTTGAATTATTCCGCATTCTCTTTCACACTAGAATGCTCCCTGAAGTAAATTTTAATTAATTTAAATTTTTTTAACTGTTAAAAAACGATTGCATTGTAATGTACGTATATAACATAAGACTAACTAACAACTATATTTTTGCTTTGATATAGTTTTGATCTGAGTATTGACATAATATTGACATATATGACATATATGTCTATATAATTATGACATATATGTCTATGTAGATGACATTAGACATTGGACATATATGTATTACATTATAACATGAAACATATGTATTAACTTATGATTTTTACTTTTCTACTATAACCAGCATGCATCTGGTTTAATTTATTTTAACATTTTTCTAATCAAAGGTGGCTGTGTTGTACTAGCCCTATACTGAATGATGATACATTGAACAATCAAATGTAGCAAGTTTTCGTCTAGTAATGTAATAGACGTTTCGTAGGCCTACTCTAACCATTAATCTGACAGTATTAAAAAAATGTATTTCTTAGGTATATAAACAAAGAAATCATCTGTGAGGTATAAAAACGAATTCAAATATCTTATTTTCGTTTATTAAATATATAGTTTTATAATAAATAAAATTATTTTAAAAATAAATTATTTAGAATAATAGTGGCCCTACAAGTTTTTAAAATATATTTGTATATATTTTTTTATTTATATACCGTAAAACAGGGATACTTTGACTGTCTGGTATACTTTGACAAAAAAAAAAATAATAATAACCGTTCAATTTTGAAAAATAGAAATGTGGAACATGTTCAAGTATGTTTTTTTTTGTTTAATCAATCAATTGTCTATTCCATTATGTTTACATTTTAGTTGTGAAATACAATTTGATAAAGCAAGATGTTGGAAGAAAAAAAAATTGGCTGCAAAAATTTAGTTGGTAAGAAAAGTTAAAAGCAGTTAGCATCATAAATATTTAAAATACTATCTTACCAGGAGTGTTATTATTACTCTTATATAATTACTCTTGTATAATTACAATTTGTGAATACAATTTGTATTTTTTGTAGATACAAGCATTTTATTGTACTCTAACACTCTAAACTGTTACAAATTGTCATTCAATATTTCAATAAATTTGACATTTGAGTCGATATACATTAACAAAACAAAATAAATCTGAATTTATAATTTTAAGTATTAAATATAGTTCAAACCCAACCTGCAAATAACTATTAAATAAGTAAGTTAATAATTTTTGGGATAACGAAAATAACAAACATTGTCAACTTCACGTCACAGTTGAAATTTATTTATTTTCAAATTTTTTATTATAAACTTATTAACAACTTGAGTTTTATTAAGGTATTTTTTTACATTTTCACCATCCTGGTTTATACAGATGCAAACGTTGAGTAGAATCGAGTTGAGTGTGCTTAATTATATTTCCACAACTGTATACTTTTGTTTTAGTAACTAATTATTTAACAGACGACAATATTTCACTACGACCATGAATTCAAATGTCATGTACCATAATTATAATTTTTTTCATTTTCATTTTTAATTCAATAATTATTTCAAATAATTATCATACACATACCTGTATATATATATATTTATTTGAAATGAAATTATGTACTTTATTATAAAATATATGCATAGTTACATACTTAAATGCATATAATTGTATATATATATCTTTTGTTTTCATTCTCTTGAAACAAATAAATCCCTAGATACAAATTTAAATATCTATGTACAATATATATATATATTTACCTACATAATTACATAGATATACATAAAATATCTATATTTTTATCATTATAAATTAATTCAATTTTAAATACTTATGTACTTTAATAATAATTTCAATTGAATTTTAAATATTTTTGTTTTTATAGAAATGTGACAAAGATAATAATTGTAAATTAACTTATTTAAAGTAAATATTAATAATAGAATAATGTTTTATTTAACTATTCGTATATATATATAATTTCAAAATCTAAAATTAAAAGAGAAGGAGGATTTAATAATGACACTAGTATAACTATATACACAAAGTTATTTTATAAATTAAATGTCAAAATTTTCAATGATAATTTCTTCATTGAATTGAATTAATTAAATGATCGAGTTAATCAATTAAGATGTAATAATTTTAATGAGAAGCTAACCTATACAATTCAATTATTATTAATATGGAATTCATTCTGTATGATAAATTTCAAATTTAAATGATGCCAATTACTATATTGATGAACTGTGAATATGTAGTTAGTTATAAAAGAAGAAGAACAAGAAATTATAAGCAGTGAAATCAATTATAGTAACTGTCAGAATAGATTTTATGTTTAAATAGTCAAATATTAGGTTGGGAATAGTTAGTCGCTAAAATTTGAATATTATAATTGAAATTAATTGTTTATATTTTATAAAATATTTATATTTTTATGATTCTTTAATGGCTGTTAATTCTCATATTATTGAGTTACCTGAAGCTGACTTTTCAACCTTAAAAATTAAATCCTACTTAGATCGATTAAATAATGATTCTTTTCCCGGGCCAGATAATGTGCCTGAAATCGTGTTTGAAAAAATTGTTCTGAATCACTTGCTCTGCCATTGTCAATTCTTTTCACTCGTTCTTTTGCATCTGGCATATTCCCAAACTACTGGAAAAAGTCGTTTATCAGACCAGTGCACAAAAAAGAGTCCCGAAACATGATTACTAACTACAGGCCTATTGCTAAATTATCTTGTATCCCAAAAGTTTTTGAAAAGATAGTTTATGATTCTATATATGAAACCTGTTCAAAGTTTTTATCTTCTTGCTAACATGGTTTTATGAAAAATAGGTCAACTGTTACTAACTTAGTAGAATGTTGCTCTTCTTTTTGCAACACAATGGAAGCTGGTTTTCAAACTGATGTAATATACACTGATATGAGTAAAGCGTTTGATATTCTACCACACAATGTTAATACTAAGAAGCTTGCTAACCTTAATTTTCCACCAACATTCATAAATTGGATTCAATCGTACCTAGTTGACCGAACATATAATGTACTTTTTAGATCAATTATTTCTGATCCATACAATGCTAATTCTGAAGTTCCGCAGGGCAGTCACTTAGGACCACTACTATTCATTTTATCTATTAATGATGTAACAACAATTTTGAGAAATAGCAGCGTATCCATATATGCTGATGATGTCAAAATCTTTAAGGCAATTAAGTCACCTAATGAAGTTACTTTACTTCAAGAAGATCTTAATTTGTTCTTAAACTGGTGTGACGTCAATGGATTAAAATTGAACGTGGAGAAATGTGCTCAAATCAGTTACACTCGTCGGACTTCTCCGATAATTTCGAATTATACCCTTGATAACAAGATTATCAAGAGAGTTAGTTGTTTTAATGATCTCGGGGTCATGTTTGATGATAAATTATCATTTAAACAACATTTCAACATTATCGTCAATAAAGCAAATTCAATACTAGGCTTTATTAAAAGATGGTCAAAAAAATTTAATGACCCTTATGTAATTAAATCTCTATTCACTTCTTTAGTTCGCTCAAATCTAGAATATGCTAGCCCAGTATAGTCACCTAACTACGTCGACCATATCAATAGGATTGAAGCTATTCAAAAGAAGTTCCTTAGATTCGCTTTAAGAAACCTTCCTTGGTCTGATCCTATACGTTTATCACTTTACAGAGACAGACTAAAACTTTTACACTTAAACACTCTTGAATCCAGAAGAATAGTTGCTGACGTCGTATTTATTTTAATGATTAATTCTGGAAAAATTGATTCCCTAATTATCAAAGATAAGATCAATCATCATCGTAATATTAGTACACGTTTTCGTTCTGAAAATATATTCAATGTTGTTCATCATCGTACAAATTATGGTAAGTTCGAACCAATTAACAGAATGTTTCTCTTAGTTAACAGGTACAGAGACAACATTAATCTTTCTATGAATAAGGAACAACTTAAAATTAACTTGTTTTCTTTGTTACCATAACCTCTTATTTTCGTCATAAATAAGTAAAAGTTATTGAATATTTATTTAAAAATTATGATAGTCTAATTTCTTTTTTTATATTTAAATTAAAAATTATGTTTGTTGTTTTAATATTAATTTTTATTCTAATTTTAAGAAATATTTTTGTAATATGCTTGTGTTAAGTATAATAAAATGAAAATAAAAATAAAAATAAAAATAAAAATAAATAAGTAAATATTATGTATATAAAAATTATTTTATAAAATTATTTGCTTGCTATGTAGATATATATTTATTCTACAATAGATACATTGGTACATATATATTTACTCAACAATAGATACAGTATTCCACTTTTAAAATTGGCATACAAATTTTATTTCATTTAAATTATATAAGAAAAAATTATTGTATATATATGTAATTGTGTATATACCAAATTTATGTGTAAAAGCAATTAGGCTGTTCATCCCATATTAACAAATTTATTCTGATCAAAGGGACATTTTTTTTTCTCCAATCCTCAATTAGTCCAAGTTGTACATTCGTTTGTAAATGATTGGATTAACTTAAAAAAAAAACCCATAGATTTGAAGTTATATAAAATAAAAAGTAAATCTAATAAAATATTTCAACAACACTTCTAAATAGTACTATTCGGGTATTATCACGTCTTTTTTATGTTTAAAAACTCTTTATTTATCACACTAACAATAACTATATACAACAACACTATTATTTACTTCCAAAACTAATTAATTCGTTTACTGATTGATTTTTGATTCTAACTAAATTGCACAAATTGTGACCAACCACAACAAATTTTATTCCTCATAAATTTTCAAACAAAACGTCTGTGAGGTACAAAGACGAGTTCAAATATGTTATTTTCATTTATATATATATACTGTTTTATAAAAACTTCTGTTTTATAAATTATTTAGAATTATAGTGTTCCTACAAGTTTTTAAAATATATTTTATTTGTATACAAATTGTATTTACAATTTGTTGTGAATACAATTTGTATTTTTCGTAAATACAAAACAAAAAGTGTTATACTTTATTTTAGTGTACTCTAACAGTACATTATATATATTTCATTTAAATATTATCAAATACTTTCAGTTTATAGAAGATAGCATCACCCTAAAATATTTATATATATATGTATCCTAAAATATTCTATTCCCCCTTCAAATCTATCACATCCCACTTTATGTATTATTAAGTGCTACAATGAATCTTTTCAACAATTTTAATATTAAAATAACTGACTTTAATAGTAATATTAAGTACAAAGAAATGATTGTATTCAATGAATTCATCCCTACTAGGTATATATAAATATTCTTAGGTATGTATATACATATTAAAAATAAGATACACCAAATTCGCAAATCCAAATAAGTAATTTGATTCCCTTCTCATATTTTGACATACATTTCATTTTTAAATAAAAATTATTGATAAAATTAATCAATATACATTTATTACATTTCATACAATAAGATAACTATGAATCAATACAATAACAACTACAATACATATTCTAGATATGACTTTTGTTAATTGCACTCAAAAATAAAAATCTGTAAATACTTAAGTCAAATTTTTTATTTTATATATATACAGAGTGATATACAAGTCACTTTAGTTATAATTATACATATTTAAGGAAATAAATTTGGTATTATCGAAGTACAGTTGTAGTGCGCTCTCTCTCACTCTGCATAATCCTGCTTTGGAGTTGAAATTTTTTTTTTGAAGTAACAAAAATTTAAATTTAAAATCATGATGGAGTTTCCAAATAATTTTTTTTTATTTTACGATTTGACAATTATATTACTAGCCAAATAAAATATAATAAAAATATTAAAAACTAACCTTTTTTTTTAAAAAATAGTGTGAGGATGTCTCTCGCCTGAAAATATAAAATATTTTATAAATGTTATTTCTCTTTTATACTTACTTATATTAATTTTATATTAATTATATTTTAAGACAGTTATAATTTGAATATAAACCAATAAAATACTTATAACTAAATTAAATTAGAATGTATATATATACCGGGTGGTCCAGAGCATGTGTATCAGGTTTTTAAGAGGGGAAGGAGCCGTTATTTCAAAATTTTAAAAAAAATATTTACTAAGTCGAAGATGAAATCTACCGATTACTGATTGATTTCAATTTTCGGGAAGGACCGGAAAAGGGTTTTTAAGCTCATAATTTACCAAGAATGGCCGAAATCGAGATTTTTAAATTGGAAGGAGTACTTTTAAAAAAAAAAAAATTTACTTTACAAAATTTTTAATATTTTTTGACGTAGAATCCGAATTTGCATAAAAAAATACCCCTTCCAATTTGAAAATCTCGATTTTGGCCAATTTCGGGCAATTTAGAACTTTTCCGGTTTTTTCCAGAAATTCAAAATATCATCACCAATCGGTAGAGCAGCCTCGATTTAGTTAACAATTTTTTTTTTTAATTTTGAAATAACGGCTCCTTCCCCATATATTTTAATAGATCTTGGGTCTGCTTAGATTGTGACAATTACACCTTCCTTCCTTTTCTTTCTTACTTCTTTGTTGCTCTTGAAAAAACACTTTAAAACGAACTTAGCCGAATTAAACCGAATTTGATTGTTAAAATCACGAAAAAAATGTTGTAGGTGGTATTTCGGTAGGTAAAGATGCAAAAATTTGTTTAATTTTAAATAACAGATTAAAAACTGTTACTGTAACTTTAGAATAACAAGCAAAAATACCTATTTGGGTAACAACCTAGTAGTAGTAGTACTTTAAAAAAAAAACAGGTAAATGAAAGTAACACTTAACAAAATATCATTTCACGTCAATTTGATATCTGGTTTGTAAGAAAAACTCAAAAATCTACTCAAGCTAGTTAACAGTGCATTTGAGCTAGTTCTTTTACCCTGGTTGTAAGTTTACAATATTTCCTACAGAAGTAGGAAACGCTAAATCATTCTTATTATAAAAATTGAATTGAAAATAAAATGCTGTGAAAACATATAAAGTGGAATAAATAAAAAAAAAAACGGTGACTATAATGTTAACTAAAATATATACTTTAATAGAAATTTTTGGTTTTACTTGCTATTTAAACTAAATGTAAAAAAAATGCAATGTTCACTGCACGTCACGAGAAATAATATGAAAAATATTTACCAACACATATAAAGTCTAACATATAAAATGTATTTGACATATTCTGCTTTGCAAATGGTTATTTGATTTCCGGGATTTTACAAACAAAAAATTTGGCATACAATCGTTTTACAAAATCGCCAATTAGCAAATGGACATTTTACATTTTATTCAAATTTACAACTTTTATTTGAGCAGGCTGATTTTTTTTATATTCATCAACGGTTACCCATAAAAATTGATTGTTAAACAAATATTCATTTCCCTTGTATCCAACAACTAACTAAAACCATATTGAAATTATTAAATTGCAAAGTTAATTGGTAAAAGTAAATTTGTATTTCTCAAATGTTCATTGATTTGTTACATATTTGGTTTACTGGTGAACATTTTTTTTTCGAGAGGTTTATTTTGTCGAAAATGTCGATTTGCTGAAAAAAATAGAGTTTGCTAAAAAACCGAACACCTTATCAACATTAACAAAACATTTGCTTATTATATATAATCAATCTGACTTACATAACTCATCCTGTATTGACATAACATACAATAACTAAAGGTAAATTAATAAAAAACTGCAATTGATTAAGTCTTATAGACTAGATATATATATAAAATAGTATATAGTTAGTTATCGCATAACTAAATAATTAAAATTTATTTTAGAATGAGAGTAAATTTAAAAGACTGACTAAATTGAAATTAACGATATGATGAACCTAATATGAAGTGTTAAATTACAGATAAGATAAGAATGTATACATATACATATAAGTAAATATATGTATATATTTATAAAAGTAAATAGTTAAAATGTTTTTAAAAAAAATGATTAAAGATTAAAGAAAGTTATTTCGAATCATTTATGACTTAATTTTTTTAAAACATAATAATGATAAAAATTGGCTAGTGAATCAAAATCGAATTATGATAGTAGTGATGATATTTTGAAATTAAAAATAAAAATTTTTAGTAGTTGAATTAAAAATATACTTCATAATCACATTATATTTCCAAGACAATAATTAACTTCGAATTTTTAGATGAGGAAGTAACTATACCAAGTTACCACTTATACCAAGAAAATGACATACGTAGTTAATCGCAAACTTCAAATTCGTATTACTAGTTCGAAACATTTCATTCGAAATTGATTAGACAAATTAACTAAAATCTAATGCAAATACGCACCATCATTGACCTTACAAAGTGCTGCACAAGACTGTTTATTTCTAAGATCTAGTGTAAAAAACAAGAAATATATAAAAATAAAAATTACAGTGCTGTATAAAACTGGCAACTGAGGATTCAAACTGTGATGTAACCAATAAAAACTAGGTCTTAGATTGTAAATATAACCTGAAAAATTGAAACAATACAGTTTGTGTATCGAAAATCTGTACAATATAAATTTTATTAATTACAGCGCTGTATAAAACTGGCAACTGAGGACTCAAACTTTTATGTAACCAATAAAAACTAGGTCTTAGATTGTAAATAAAACCTGAAAAATTGAAATAATACAGTTTGTGTACATATCGTGAAATATATTATAGTTAGCTCAACATTGAAGAAATTTTGTCAATACCAAATGGTAAATGGCCGAATGGCATAATAGCGTACTGTTTTTATGTTACCGGGTCCTTGATAAAAGCTTTTTTTTTACATTTTAATAACTAGTTTTAATTTATTAAATATAAAAATAAATCTAAATCATCCCAGTACAGTTATATAGTTCAAAGAAGACTTAATCTAGATAAATTAAACGGTAAAATTATGTTAACTATATGGTAAGTTCTTAAGAATTATTAACTACTTGTATTCTTAATCGGCTTATTGAAATTACATCAGTGTGTGGTACCAAACTGATAAGCCAACCAAATTAAATTTAATATATTTTTTGTTCTTCTTCAATATCAACTTAATTCACTAGTTATGCTTTTTTTGTAATTTTTTTATTACTATTTTATTACTATCATAATCATCTTGTGTTAAATTTTTTAACTATTCAAATTTCAATCTTTTCTAATTTCGAAAATTAATATTGAAATTTGTTATTTTTATTTAATAGGTATATAATTTTATTATAACTTATGTATATACATTACATATATATATTTACTATTTTGAATTTTTATTTTTTATATTTAATTAAGTATATTAGACTCTACTTATAATATACAATCAGATAAGAACAAATTTTGTCAAAATAAATAAATAAATAAATTAATTAACGATAGTTATACCAAACGAATATATGTACTTAAATTATCTGAAATACCAAATATTTCGACAAAAATAAGTATTAAGTACTTATTATATAGTAATAAAATTATTTTTATGTTAACTTAAAAAACTTAAAAACCATATTTTTTTAAGTAAAAAAAATGTGTTTTTTTATAAATAAATATTTAAGACAAATAACATGATTCGGCCAACTAAAATTATCAATTTGATAAGAGACAACTTAGATTAGTCAACTTGTATTTCTTGTATTTCTGTGTCATCTTCTAAAAATCAAATCATCAACTAAATATTAAATAATTTATTGTTAATACTTATCTAACTACTCTCCTCTACTCCTATTATTCATAACAATTACTTTAGTGATACTTAACAGGATGTTACATGATATATCTTGATACAATGTTAAAGATTTACTATATATAGATACCTTATCATCATAATCATCATTGTTCTGTAACCACATATGTGGGGCATAGGGCGGAATAAATACCTTATATTGATATCTAAATACCTGCGAGATTCTGTGATTACCAAAGTTATTTATAAAATAATTACTACAATGTTAAAAATCTACTATAGATACACTATATTGGTTGTGTTAGATTTTCTGACTATACTAAAATAATTTATTTTGAATGCATACCTACTCCTGATATATTTCTAAAAATTATTTTATTATTCACAGGATATCGCATAGTAATCTAGACAACAGTAAAGAGAGGGTATAACTATATCTTGTTATTAAATCTTTAACTCTTTTTGTACAGCTAGGATATTCAGTGTTTCAAAATAGATTTTTGGTTTTATTTTATCTATTTTTCGAATTTAATAAATTCAGTTCATTTGTTTTTTCGTTAGCGAGCTAAAAATGGCTACCTCAACTTCTAAAAACAAATACTAAATTAAAAATAGTATAACTCCTTACACATATACACACATTT
This sequence comes from Argyra leucocephala, assembly GCA_963942445.1. Lineage (NCBI taxonomy): Eukaryota > Metazoa > Arthropoda > Insecta > Diptera > Dolichopodidae > Argyra > Argyra leucocephala. Next base: position 18,442,846 of record OZ012679.1, on the reverse strand, counting down.
TCATACTTAGTAAGAAAAAATGTCATTTAATTTAGTCGGTATGAAGTTATATTGATAGCCTTGCAAAATAACTAAGTATGTACTACCCAAAAAAAGAATAGCATCATAGAAACAATCCAAAATAACCCCAATATATGAACAAATTTTCCATTCAAAATAAAAAAAATTAAAAGCAAAAAAACGAACAAATAAAAACATAAAAACAAATAAAAATATAAATAAAAAAAAGAAATAAAAAAAACCAAAAAAATAAAAAAAAAATAAAAAAAAAATAATTGGAAAAAAAATTTAAAAAATCAACCCCAAACAACCCAAGCAAAACAAAAAATTCAAATCGTTATAAAACTAACTACATATTTAATGCTTAAATCACCCCAATAAAAATTGTCGAACAAAATGTGAGATCATTTTGCATTCTTTATTATGGGGGTAAATATTTTTGAATATGGGTGATAATATTTTAAGAAGTGAATTTTATTACGTATTAAACGAATTCCTATACAACGAAATCGAAATATTTTCTATTAAATTTTTTTATTAGTAATATCTACTTATGATAATCGATAAATTGACAATTAATTTTTAGTTATGTATTTCATATTGTACTAACCATAAAAAATTCATATTTCCAATCACCATTTTTTTCTAGACCCTCTAATCTTCTATTAAAAACTCTCACAGAATTCAATTGTGAAATCTATTTCACAATGTTATCAATCAATAATATTTAAATTTGAAATTGTTCCTGATGATTTTTTTTTTATTATTTTATTAAGTATACATATATATATATTAAGTATACATATATATATATATATATATATATATTTATGAGCTACAGCTTGATAGCTCATAAAGAGTTTAGATTTAAATACTGAATTCCATTTGGGGTGTGTGTCTAATCAAACACTAATGCTAATATCCTAGACATTAAATGGGTAATTTTTGATAATAATTTAAATTGGCAATTCAAACAATATAAAATTTTTAATTATTTATTAAAAACACATAAATTAATTTAAAAAATATATATATATATATATATATATATATAAGTACTCGTACTCGTATACATAAATAAATTTTATTTTTGATTTATATGTGTCAGTATGTTTTTAATTAGAATTGAGCTATCATCAATTAGTATAATATTTCGATTTGTCTATAATTCAAAGACACAAACCATCGAAATTTCAAATTAATCAATTCTAATTTAATGACTAATTTATAGATGAAAATATGTTACAATCATCTACATATATTTTATTTAAACATTTACAATTTAATATATTCTAGGTTTATACTTATATATATATTTTTTATGTATATATATATATATTTTACAAATAACGATATTTTGAATACTATCTATCTCCAAGTATTCGACTATATTATTACTTTTAATATAGTAAAAACTTTACTTAGAATAATAGTTTAAATTGTTACAATATTAATAACTAATTACTCTCTGTGCTGCCACCCTTTATATTTGTATAACAATTTTAACTAACTTTTTATAATTAAACTTTTAATCGATGACGTATAACTAGTTTTTTAATAGTTACTTAGTTTTGGTATATAATTGTTAATTAATTATTTTAAATATATAGACACAAAGTAACACATGCTAAAATTATCAATTCAACCTTTTACTTATATATACATACGTAAAAGAAATCGTGACAATCAAAATTATATACATATACATTTTTTGAAATGTCAATCAAAGGTTAAGCAAAATCTTAAAAAATTGTTGAAATTCATATTTTTGATCACTTTTAGTTTTTGATTAAACGTGTACAATTTATTAACTTCCGTTCTAAAAACGAAATAATTTTTTTTTCATTTAACCCCATTAAAAATATTTCAAGTTAAAAAAAAAAATAGAAGCTAAGTTCAAGGTTTTAATTTGTTTATTTTTTTTTTTTTTTTTTGAATATTTTAAACAGTGCCAATTTTGCTTTTCAATTTTATTTACAAAATTTAATCAATTTCTAATCTTGAATGTAAACTAATCTCATATAACTATGTATAAATATACTTTCATAGAATACCGCTGATATTTGATTTTAAATTAAAGTTTATACAATGTTTGTCTCAATATACAAAATCAATAATAACAGAAATTTTATTAAAATATCATGTTTACTGATATTTTAATAAACTTTGAATAATCCCCGAATGAACAAAAATACGTATACTAGATGTCATAACAAACCATAACAACATTCAGGGAGCACAGTAAAATCATATTGATATAACAAATTATTCAATTTCGGTAAATTCATAATGTTGAAAATTAATTAGAGGATTAAGTTCAGGACAGGACACTACTACCAAATATTAATTTCGAAATAACTCTTTATTAATTTTTATTTCCATTAACAGTTGCTTAACAACAAATCTACGAATTATTCGATTAAGTCATAAGTACATCAGGATCAGATTGTGAACAACGTTAAATGTCAAACAGAAGTCATAGACATAGCTTTATTTAATAAACTTGTCAACGTTAACGTCCTGAACGCAAAAAAAATAAATTTTGATAAATTCGGAAATGCATCAGCATCGTGCATTTTTTTTTTATATAGACAAAAAACAGCCTTTTATACCAATTGTTACGTTTGGCTAGGTAGGGAAAAAAAATTAATGACCGTTAAGTGTTATTTTGTCATATTGTCCTTGTCCAAAGAGTTTGCAAAAACGTCAAAAAGTTCAATTAAAATTTCAAATATCCAATGACGTAAAGCTTGTCAGCTAAACCAAAATTATAATATTTCATTGTTTATACGCGCATCAGCTTCGTCCAGAATATTTTTGTGAGATTAGAAAAAATCAGTTGGGCATAAACATATCCTTATTAAATTCTGAATAGCTCTACATTACATTACAATTTTTTTAAATTTCTAACTAGTAACTAGCATACTAGTTTATCATTGTATTTGTGCTTTACTTAGATTTATTTAGATTTATAGTTGAACTGATGACTTTTTTTACTATCTCATACATTCCGTCTATCTTGTCTACTATCAAAAACCAAACAACAGCAATAGAAAAAAATTTATTTTAATTTATTTTCGAATATAATTTTAAATTTTAATTACCAGTTTTAAATTCACTTTTTAAATTCAAATTTAAATGTTTTGACATAAATTTGACAGAACATTAATAATTTTTTCATTGTACAGTGAAGCAAAGAAAATTGTAACAGTATTAAAAAACTTTAATTTTATAAAATTTATTTTGTGAAATTTTTATTATGTTCTTGTAAATATTTTAATTTATTTTTATTGAATTATATTTAATTATTAATTTTGTATGTACATTTTTTCTTAATTTGTATTTCACTTCACTTTTGAACTTTTACATTGAAATTAAATTTTTGTTTTCTGATACTGTCAACGCCGTTCAAAAGTCATTCTGTTCTATATACCTAAGTACAACAAATACAATTTGTGATAATATTTTTACGAACAAAATTAATTAACTCTTCATCAAGCCCCATTTTTGATTTTTATATAGTGTTTTTTGGCTTTTTTTTATTTTTAAATATTTAAGCTATGCCAGAGCTAAACAAAAAATTTTAAATTTTAAAATTTTTAATGCCCTTATATTATAGTAAAAAGTTCAAACAATCTCAACTCTTATAACACGATGAATTTTTTACAGCGTTGAGATTGTCTAATCATACAATTTCATATATTTCAACTTTTTGTGATATCTCACGTCGTTGAAAAACGTCCACATTATCCAGCATTAGGAAATATTTAATAAAACAAAAAACAAAAATAAAAAAATATATTGTTAGTAAGATGTCTTCTATACTACCTTGGCTACTATTATAGAGTAAATGATAATTATTAATATATGAATCATTTTTCAATAACTCAACCAACATTTTAGTTAGCAATTAATATAAATGCCAGAATTTAACTATTTTTAAAGAATTTTACATTATATTATTATTGAATATAAAAAAATAATATATAACTATGTATACTTAAAATGAATTTAATGATCGGATTCTACACTGTTAGATTCATTATTATAGTTAATCCTAGTTTATATTTTCTGTTCTTAAACCAAAGATGGCTTCAAATACATATGCATACAATTTTTGCATATGAAGTAGTAAAAATGAACAAACATTTGAAATCACTATACTACTGTTAGGGACTCTCTCATGGGCTGTCTCCAAAACTATAATCAAAAAATATATAAAAAAAACTATAAAATAAACTATAACGAACCAAAATCTCCTTCTTATCTTTTATTCAGTTCACAATTAAAACTTTATAGGAAGTTAGTCAGAGAAGTAGTTATGTTGCTTCCGAAATATTGATATTTACAAAAAAAAATATAAAAGTAGTTATTTGTAAAAGGAAATGTGACAACAATTAAAATATTTAATTTAAACTATTCAAATATGATTATCGATGCATTTTTCTATAAAAAAAAAATTAATTTTTTGATTGATTCTTATAACTCACAGATGATATTATAATATTTTGATATAAGTTGTAGAACCAATCAGAGTTAAAAACAATAAAGTTTTTTTATTAATTCTTATAACTCACAGCTGCTTTTATAACACATTGATATAAGTTGTAGAATCAAATCAATCAGAGTTCAAAACCATTAATTATCTTAGGTATTTTAACACTAAAATAAAATTCTAATAGTGTTATATAGATAAATGAAAATTATTGTAACAGTTAAAATAAAAGAATTAAAAAATAAACAAAAAAATTTTTTTTTAAATAATTTTCTTATAAATCAAAATCTGTAGAGACTAAAAAGTGATAAATAAATATTTAAGTATAAAAAAATTTTGTATAATTTTTGAAATGTATATAATACTGTTACAACAGGCTTTCTTTAAAAATATTTATGATCTCAATATAGTTATTGTAAAATCTGTCAAAATAATATATAAGTTTGATGTGATATACCCATTAATAAACATACATTTTCAAAATATCCCATTAATATAACAACAGTAAATAACAGTTCATTAAATATTTTATACTATTACAGGTCGCATTACATTGTACATTTCAATCTCCTAGCACTACTTTTTACTTCATAAAATTATTTTCCAGGATGTTTGAATGTATATATTCTCATTTTCCTTCTGTATTTTGTATAATGTAATTTGATACTATTGAACTAGCAAATCATTCTGATATAAATTATTTGACGCGAACTAAACATAATAAAACACAATTTTATGCGATTGCACAGGGTACTTCTAGTTTTATTCTATTGAATTAAATTTTTTATATTTTGTTTTTAATTTTGATAATACTCATGAATCAATCATTTTAAATTTAAAAACAAAAAAAAACAACAATAACAAAATAGATAGAGAAAAATTTTAAAAAAAATAATAGAATATCCAAAACGATTTTCATGACCTTTTGACACGGAAATAAAAATATGACCAGGAATAATATCAAGTATGATGTACAAAAAAAAAAAAAAATTTTATTTTAAAAATTTTAAATTTGAATATTTATTTTATATATGTATGTACTATCATAGAAATGTTTTTTTTTTTTTTGTTCAAATTGATAATGAATAAATCAAAATTAATTAAAAAAAAAAACTTTTTGAAACAAGTGAATTGATTAAATTTAAATTTTATAATTAAGTAGTTAAATTGATATATAATAAATCATTAAAAAAAAAATTAAAATAATTAAATTTAAGGACTTAATTCATTATTTTATATTTAATTAGTTTTTTTTTTTTTTTTTTTATTAATTTGTGTATTTTTGTTTTCCTTCTTCTAGGAAAGAACAATTAATAAAATTGAATCAAATGGTATACTTATACATATATATATGTACTTACATAACGATTATTATATAATAATTATGATTGTCAACAAAATTCAATTTTAATTGGAAGAATTAATATTAGTTTAATTTAAACAATAGGAAATTAATACGTATACATGTGCCATCATCCATTAATTTTGATGAATTTTTCGTTGTCATTGGTAACTGTAATTACGTATGTAAAATGTAAAATACGTATAATACGTAGTTAGTTGGATAGGATAATTAAACATTAAAATAAATTAGTTAACAAAATTTGAATTAATCGATTTATGATTTTCTCAATAGTTATTTCTTTATTTTAAAATTATGTTATTTGTAAGGTAAGTAGTATAAATTTAAACTTTGAAATAAATTAAGTTTAGTTAAAAAGAAAACGTATTTTATATATTTACATAATATACTATGGATAACACATAGCTACCTTGAGTATGAAAAAATTTTGAATGCAAAAACGTATATATATATATATATATATATACCAGTCCAACTTCAATGACTTTAACTATCTATGTGCTTTTTCCTAAAGTACTATATATATAAATCGAAATAGAACACGTTCTATCAAAAAAAAAATTTGAGTTCATTTTGTAGCTCAAAACACTCAGAGCGAAAAAATTGTGTTCATTTTTTCAATCAGAGTGCGCTCAGAGCGTGATCTATATGCACGTTATAAATATGACGAGTATGTATATCAAATTACTATCTGTCAAATTTAATTAAAATTGTTGAATTATTGACGTTTGTCAATTTAAATTTTATTTTTAATTTTATTTTGTCAACTTCAGCTCTGTGTCGTTCATTTATTAAATCAGAGTGCTCTGAGTACACTCTGAGCAGATTACACTTATTTTATGATCTGACAGTGCTCATTGCTCAGAGCGTAAGTATGGGAGCGTTTTACTTTATGAAAACGCCCTAAATATACATTAAATTCGGGTTTAGAAATAAATTAAGTATTTACGAACAGTTATATTTTTGGCTACATTTAATGTTTGGTAATGAAAATTAAATATTAAATAATTTATGATAACAAATATACTTACAATAGCTTTATTGCATAAAATTTGGTATATCTTTAAACTTGTTATATATATAATAAAATAATGTGTACCATATATATATATATATATAAACTCTGGCTTTATCGCTGAAATACTATATATATATATATATATATATATATATAAACTCTGGCTTTATCTCTGAAATACTGAAACTTATGCCCAAAATCAGAGAAACAAATGCGAAATCATTATGACAGCATTAGAAACGGATTTAAAATACAAACAAGATGTTGATTTTTTTTTATCAACTTTCTTTAATGAAGTAGTAACTAATACTAAGTATAAGTAGTAACTATTTTCCATTATGTACTAAGTAATTATTATTTTTATTATTTCTTTATTTACTAACTAGCTTCCAGAGCTATCGGCTTTATGAACTAATTATATGTAGAAGCTGTATTTGCTATCCTATGATATTTCATCTGTATATAATTTTATTGTGTCTGGTCGTAGTTACATATATATAAGTCAATTTCAAGTCAATATTTTTACTCAATGTGCTTTAACCCTAATTCATTTTGTATTTAAATTTAAATTTATTTTTATAGTTATTGTATTTGATAACAGACGCATATATAGAGTCAGTTAGCAATGTAAAATATAATATCATCATATTATAGCTCTAGAGCTCTATGTGAGTTTTGATCTTCATCACTATAAGTACGACTTTAATTTATTTATGTTTCAATTTCAAATTCATAATTCAAAATATAGACTTAATTATAAAAACACTGAATAAGATTTTAGAAATAATAAACAAACAAACTTTGAGTATAAGACAGGCTACTTAAGTCTTTAAAATACCGAAAACAACTCTTATACTTATATGGACAAAGTAAAAAAGTACAGCAAGACCTAGTTAGTAATAATTACTAATTGTGGTCAATATAATGTTCCAGATATAATTGTAATATAAAATCAAATATAACTAACTATTGTTCTCTATATTTTGAAGATTTAATTTTTATCAACTAAATATTTTACTAGTAGAACATCTTTAACTAATAATTAATTCATACGAATAAAAAAAAAAAAATAGTTAAATAAAAAGAAAATAATTTTAAAAAAGTAAATTTCATTCACAAAATTTGTTTTTCTCAACTCTTAACTCTAAGCTAAATTATTTTCTTTTCTTACTTTGACAAACAGTTTGAAGTAAACTTAAAATTAAATTTTTTAAACTGTGAACACATAATAATAAAGAAATATATTAAATTAAAAAATATGTTGATATATATAAGTATACAGGGTTATTCAAATAAAAATCGGATCATAGTTCTAGTTATTAAATTAGTGAGATTGTAATATAACAAATTTATTAATAAAATCATTCAGACTTAGGGGTATTGAGTACTGACCATATGTAGAAATGTTTTTCTTCAAGCAGTCCATTCGTGTATAGAGGTATGGCTTAAAATCTAATTTTTGAAATTTAGAAAATAAATATATATATGTATATATAATATATATATATATATATATATATATATATATATATATTATATTGTATGGAAAATTGTATAATTAAAATATGCTTTGTACATTACATAGTTTAATATATTTATTTATATTTACTCAGTTTACTTAATATATTTGTATAGACATAAACCTATGCTAAGTAAGTAGCGTACATTATTACGTAAAATTCTAAGCAAATTAAATAAATTTAAAATACAAAAGTAAAACAGAGGCATTAGATTTGGTCAAAATAACAATTTAAAAATCATCAGATTATGAATTTTTTTATTCCGAAATTATTGGAGCCTGATATATGACAGGTATATATACATTTTTTTGTTAATTCAATAGTTATATACAACTAAAAATATATTAAGAAATAAATTTTCTCCCTCATCAGTCCTAATCAAAAGTTAAATTTTATAAATTAGAGTTTTTAATTATATATATACTTACTTTTAAAAAGATTGTGTAATAAAGTTCGGAAATGTCAAAAAACAATTTTTAGATTTCATCAAAAATCGAACAAATGAATTGTTAATTTTAGAATGCTTTGTTTAGATAAGAGGTTATAGAAATTTCAGTATTGAGAACTTGCGAGGCACAACGTTAAAAAATTTTTGAACATAACATATCGTACAAATTTATTGTAGACATTTCAGAACTTAAAATGATTTGTCTGATACGTTTTAGATGCATTTCCGAACAGACGAAAAATATTCATAATTTGAACTACCTGCTTCAGTTCCAATTTTATTTTAAATTGCGAACATAACATAAGTATCGTACAAATTTATTGTTGACATTTCAGAACATAAAATGATTTGTCTGATACGGTTTAGATGCATTTCTGAACAGACGAAAAATATTCTTAATTTTAACTACCTGTTTCAGTTCCAATTTTATTTTAAATTTCGAACATAAAATATTGTACAAATTTATTGTTGACATTTCAGAACTTAAAATGATTGACTGATACGTTTTAGATGCATTTCCGAACAGACGAAAGATATTCTTAATTTTAACTAACTGTTTCAGTTCCAATTTTGTTTTAAATTTCGAACATAACATAAGTATCGTACAAATTTATTGTTGACATTTCAGAACATAAAATCATTTGTCTGATACGGTTTAGATGCATTTCCGAACAGACGAAAAATATTCTGAATTCTAACTACTTATTTACTTACCTGTTTCAGCTCCAATTTTGTTAAAATTTAATAAATCAAAATTAAAAATCAAATTTTTCTTGACATACAATTTTCCTGTTTGAAACAACCTTATCAATAATTTTTTAAAATATATACGTAAGTGGTATAGGGTTTTTAAATAATAAATTCTTTAATTTTAAACTATTTAAAACATTTAAACTCTGTAAGTATTAAACTAAATGAGCAAAAATCAACACCCTGTCTGTATTTATATGTAGAAACTTACCAGAAATATTTTGTTAATATAAACTACAAATGATAAATGAATAAAAATAGTTGAATTAAATTTTAAACATTTATCAAAGTCTCGTTAGACAATTTTCAGACAACAAAATTTTCATTCTACTTTTAGTACCTAAGTATATTTTAAATATACTATTATCTATGTACATATATATATATATATGTACCTAATATACCTTATATCGTATATATATAGTCATTTAAGCAAAAACATTATAAGAATACAATTTTAAAATTTATAAACTAAATACATTACTTATTATCATTAGAAAATAGTTATATAGTTACTAGTCATCAAAGAATAGTTACAAAAAAAGTTAAATACAAATAACAAAAAAAGAATGAAACAATAAAAAAATAATTTTAAACTCCTGTCACACAGAATTTTACTTACATGGAGCAATTTTATAAAATTCACAAAAAAAAATAATTTCTTGAATAGAAAAGGATTTCAGTAATTTAAAGTAAAATGAACAAATATATCTACATATAGTTATATATAGGTACTTAATATATATACATATATATATATATATATACACTATAATTAACCTATGTGTATATATTATGTTCTACCAATAGAATAAATGTTGGAATTTTATTAAAAATTATTATATTTCAACAATGCAAGCATTTTTATAACTATAATTAATGAAATTTTTTGAGAACAACTGGAATCATTAATTTCATAAAAAAAAAAACAAAATGTTGAAATAACTATAATTAATATTATATTGTAATGTTAAGTAAAGTACATAATTTGAAATATTTCAAATTAAAATTTTCATATATGATTATACTTATATATGTATATATATATATATATATACAATGTACTTACATATACTTATATTTGTACAATTTTAATATACTTATGTAGTTATAAGTGATTGTATCATTTACAGATTCAATGCAATTTAAATCCATTTAAATGCATTGCAACTTTGTTATAAAGAAAATTTTATAGGTAGTAAGTTTTTATGTATGAAATATTTTACTCCACATTTTATAACTACTAACTATTTTTTTTTTTTTTTAATTTTATAGTAATGAGTATTTTATACACTCGTTAGTTATTTCAAAATTATAAATTAAATGAATTTGTAGAATTTATTAATAATAAATGAAATAAATAGTTATTATATTTTACCTACCTATACTTATGTCTCATCAAAAGATTTATATTTTATAAAAAATTTAATTTAATAAAAAAATTAATAATTATAGTTAGGTAGTGTAACTTCTAGAACTGGAACACTCAAATTTTTCTTTAACCAATATAGTCTTGGACCTAGATCCGGTTCACCCAGAGTCATAAGAATTTATACATAAAGTACTTTTAACTTACTTACGAAAAAAAAATAACGTATTTGATATCACATCCTAGAAAGGAGTTATTACATGTTTCGAAAACGAAACTTCAGGATCAAACGATATAATTTTTTCAATAAAAAATATTTATTCAAAAATCTAATACAATAAATTCCTGAAGTGAATAAATTCCTTACAAAAAAAATTACAATTTATTTAATAAAAAAATAGAATTTTATTGTTTTAACAAATATTAATTTTTAAAAACTATCATATCCTAGGCAAGCTGTGATATGGTAAAGAGCATTTCGGAGGCAAATTAACGCCACATTTGGTGCATGAAGAAACAGTTTGATTTTTGCAGTGACCGCATCGAGCTTGTTTTCACTATGGATGATATTGTGATCCACACGGTCATATCTAATTGAAGTACCAGAGCTTTGTCCGCTCTCTCTTAGTGCTAATACTTTTCTTAAAGGTATTTTCGCAGATTTCAGCAAGCACTCAACAAAAAAATATTTTGTTTAATTATTCATTATCAAATAAATCAACTTCACCCATTGTACGGTTCTATTCAAAAATCGGATTTGGCATGTTTATCTTTATAAATTTTTTGCTTTTGCGGTCGAACCGTTTAGTAGCTTGCATTGGCCCATGTTTTAAAAAATTTGACAGAATTATCATTCCATCGCAAAGCAAGAATCTGAAAAAACATAAGTCGTTGCTTCCGTTCTTTTCTCTTCATTTCTTTTACATCAAAAAATGTGGCTTTATTTACCAGTTGCAAAATAACCAAATGATGAAAGGCAGCACATAAATTTGTGTAATGTAAAGAAATTATCGAACGTAACGGTATGTTGGTTTCGATTTTATATATTTGCTAATAAGCGTAAAACTACGTTTTCTCCTCCATATAGGCTATCATTAGGTCCATATAGGCTATCATTTTCCTCTCTTAGTTAGATAAATTTTGTGAGAAAATATTCCAAATTGCATAAACCGTTTGTTAATAAATTCGTTCAAAGGTGTTTTTGCTATTTTATATTTCCAAGAATTTAAAAACAGGTATTAAATTCTTGGCTTGTAAGCTACCTATTGACGCCGATTTAGCATAACTTGTTATTTGATTTCCAAGTAATCTATCGCAGAATACGTAGTCCGTAATGAAAAAAAGACAGTATTGGTATAATTATAGCTTGGAAGAGGAAAAAACAACAAAAAAGAATCTAGCATTTTTTTTTATATGAAAATTTTTAGATATCGTTTAAACCTGATGTTTCGTTTTCGATACACTGCTTGAAAAAGTCACCCTGTAGCTACAAATTTTGTTGGATTAGTTTTATATTGTGATTAAATTATTACTATGGATTTTAGCTAGTTTATTTAAAAGATTTTTTTTTTTATTTTTTTTTTTTTGTATTGCTTTTTTTGATTTTAACAAGAATGAAAAAAAAACTCGAAATTCGGACTTTTCAAGCCATCGGCAAACATGCTTTTTGTCACATTTCACAAAAAAAAAAGGTAAATTAGATATTTGTTTTAAATTAAATAATAAATTTTTGTTTAATTTAAAATACACACCGGGTGACCCCTATGCCGGAAAACGTTATATGTTTCGTTTTCGACACTCTGAGTTTATATGGGTTAAATCGAACTGTTTCAAGATTGACTAACTGCTTTTCACTTTCCAAAATATTTTAGTTCAGAAACTATAGTTAAGTACCAATCAAAATAATTAATTATATATATATATATATATATATATATATATATACTTATTGCTATTCCAGATACAAATTTCTGAAAAACAGAATGGAAAACACCCTCGATGCCGTATTTATACTCAGAAAATTGATTTAAAGTTGAGTTAAGCTTTCGACAGAGTACAATCGAATGATGTCATCCAAATATTACAAAAAGTAAATTACTAATAAAACAAAAATTTAATCAAATAACGTACTCACCGAAGATATCACGACATCAACAGGTATTAGACAAGATGATAGTCACATTCCAACTCTGTTTCAATTAATAATAGATAAAATAATCCGAAACATAGTTAACACCTTTTGGGAATATCGATATGGCGATTAAAACGTTAATATTTTTTTATATTTTTATTTTTTTCTTTTATTTTAAATCTCAAAAGAACTCTAAGCTCCTATACAGTATAACTATATACTTAACAATTTTTTTTTTTGTGTTACACAGATGATTCTGTACTACTAGCAGCGAATGTAGATGCTCTACAAAGATTATTATTCAGTCAGATTTAGCGAAACTACCAAATTGTATAACATGGAGGTATAAAGTTAATATTTAAGATAGGAAGAAGAAGATTACTAATAAATGAAGATTAATTATAAATCAATTAGTTATTTATATAAATTTAAATTTGAACTGTACTATAAGTAATTAGATATTAAAATAAAATGAATTTGGTCGGTAACACTGCTATAATTTTAATTAATAATTTTGAAGGAAGAATATTTTAGATTTAATGTCAGTAAAATACAATAATAACTAAGCCTTTGGGTATTATTTTTTTTCCTTTAAATTGCCAAGATTATAAAATGAATATTCTAACTGCTTTACACATTAAGCAGACTATTTGCATAACAATCACAATCATATAAGTACCTAGTACAAATTATATAAGTACTTATATAGTACAAGTACAAATTTTATTACTAATTAATTTGAACAAATAATAAAAAAAAAAAAAAAATTAACTCAGTAACTATATAAAATGCATATCTTGGTCCGAATTTAAATCTGAGATCTTCTGATTAGTAGTCGAATGCGAGATATTTTGATTTCTTAGTAATCAAATGACATAAACACTAAACAATACTGATTTGCAAATTCAGTATAACTTAAAGAATTAACTCAGTAAATAGTGAATATCAGTGGACATATTATACATATATATATATATATATATATATATATATATATGTATAATGTCATATATAAATATAAATGTAAACAGAAATTTCTATAATAAATAAATACTTTGTGTATTCTTAACCTTACCCAATAATATAAACAACATAAATTGTAGTTTATATTTTTATTTTTATTTTTTTTTATATTTTCAAAATTATGCTGATGAGTACAAAATTTTCATTTTTATTTTTGTGTCATTGTTATAAATTTTGGGTTCATGAAATTTAAATCGTCACTTAAATTAAATTATGAATCAATTAGAACAATGAACTGTTGTTAACATTTTGTAATATAACTAAGTAAATGTATTTAGAAATAAATTTAAAGTACTTTAGAAATATGCTTGCTCAACAGATTCATATATATATACATATATATATATATGTATTTTGTATTGAACCTATATATATTCACTTTTAATGTTAACATAACCACTAAGTTAAGATTTATGAATAAATTTTTGTATATATAAAAAAAAAATTTTTTTATCTAATAGCATTGCTATTTAAAAATGAAAAACAGAACTTTAGAGAATAGTTTTGATAAAACAATAGTCTTTAAACTTTCTCAAAAAGTAAGATATTATTTTATCAGAGCTATTGGCTTAAAGATAGTAGCTTTTTCTTATAAATCGGATTTCGGTTTGAATTGAAATCGAATTTATGAATTCAACTTTCAAATTTCAAATAAAACAAAACTGAAAAAAAACTGTTATACTTAATTTGAGAGAACTGTTATATTTTACAATACAAGAAATTGTTCCAGTTTGAATGACTTAAAGATTAAGATTGGCTGGCCAGTGGCCATAAGTCGAATTCATTGAAGCAGAAAACAAATAGTGATATTAAATAGAAAAACTTTATATTATTCGTGGTATAAAAAGACCATGAAGCAAATAACGTTACAAATGATGCTCATTATAACCTAGAAATTCTAAATTAAAAACAAGCTGTGCAAGGTCGAATTTTTTGGAGGAGTAAATATGTGAAAAAATATATAACATAATATTTGTATCACTCTGAGCCCTTAGAAAGAACAATAGAAAATAGAGGCAGAATGGGTGTTGTGTTGTATATATATATATATATATATATAAATTTAAAATGTATTGTAGGCAAACTAACTATTGGAACAGCTAATTATGTGAACTTGGTACACGACGACAAGACCAATGATGATTATATCAGATATTTAATTTAATTCAATTTCTTGACATTCTCATTTTGAATTTGGAAAATATTTTTTTTTCTAGTTAACGCAAATGTACAGCCTATCCTTGTCCTATCACTGTCCTAGCACCTTATGCCGTATTTATTACAAATTATAGTAACGTAAAGGCGTATACCGTTAAAAATCAACTTTTTAAAGATAACTTTATAATTTTGCCAAATATAATATAAATATTTTATCAATTAAGGTAAGAGCACCATCTACCGACAGTTTAGTAGCTTGATTCGATAAATCACATTGCATTTAAAAAAGTTTCCCTAGTAGAAATGAATTTTTCTAATTATTATTTAAAAATATTAACAATTACCTGTTTAATTATGAAAAAAAAAAACAATTAAAAAATATAACATGTAACATAAATAAAATTATTTTTTAAATTATTGTTCGGTATCCATTTACCGACACTAAATTTTTGCCGTACCCAAATACCGACAGTAGTTGAACCAACTACCGACAAGCTGATATTTCTAATGTTTTATGAATATTTCAAATAAAATAAAATTTGTTTACATATAGTTTTAATTAATTATTATACAGCATCGTATGGGTACCAGATGTGTTGTTTTCACAAAATTCATCTAAAGAAAATTCACCTATATTTATAAGAGCAGTTAAATACATTCCTTTTCATCGTTCCCAATTTTAGTGTTCAACCGTTTTGAACCATTTTTTGACTGGAACTGATAATTCCTTTTTTGTTATTGGGAAACCCCAGTTAGCCAATTTGTCAATCCACTTAACAAGAAATAACTCCTCACATTAGAGTCATATTTATTTGATACTTTATCGTATATAGATAGTCGTATGTGGAATAGAAAATAATTTACTAGCCTTGAATAGGCTGATCACCTCAATAATTTTATTTAGATTTTCTTATGAGTATTGTAGCTTTTTCGCGGAGACATCTTTAATTAATCTGCAAAACCGAAAACAACATAAAAGCAAAAAAAAAATAAGAGCACCCTTTTACCGACAGTTGGTCCTTCTGCCGACATACGTAGTAAAGTTGGTTTTTTCGGTAAAAGTCAATTTATTTGCAAAAACAAATTTTAGTGCACATTATTAACTGATCAGTTTTTAATCATTATTCATTGAAAAAATTTAAAATAATTAAAAAATAACAATAAAAAACGTGGTTTAATATGGAATAGTCTGGTTCCATTCACCGACATCTGGGTATACCTACTACCGACAGCCCAATTCAATTTTCATTTTAGTGGCTTACCTGATAGCATTAAGTTCCGGTAATTCGACTTATTATAAACTTAAATAAATAAATTTTTAATCAAAGTGATATTGGTACCACAAATGGACATAGTAATTGATTAAAACTCAATTATATAAAACCCTATTAAAAACAATTTTGTCGGTAGATGGAGAACCTAAAAAGTCACTATATCCGATTACCGACAAAATTTAAAACACATTTTTATCATTAATATTACATAATTATTTTTTTTTAATTTATGAACAAAAAATTAATTTAAAATATATTAATGTACACTAATAATAAGTTATTGTATTGATTGCTTAATTAATTAAATGTTAAAACAAAATTTAAATATTCTTACCCTTTCTTAACAAAATTTTTAGTAAGAAAAAATATTGCTTCATCACTTGACCACATGAAGATGTTTGATGTTTTTTAATCATATTTTACTAATAATATGTAAAATGACCAGATCAAACATGTTCAGAATTGTTTACTTTTAAAGAAACAAAAATAGTTTGTTTATAAAATACCTTGTTTTTTTTTTATAAAGAAATGAATTTTGTCGGTAGATGGGTGTTGTCGGTAAATGGTGTCTCTACCTTAGCTTATGGTTTTTTTTTTCTTAATTAATATAAAATTTAGGACAGTAAATAATCTATTTTAAATAAAGAAGTTACTGTAAAAAAGTTATAGGGCTCCTGATTCCGTCCACTTAAATACATTTTCCCTGATACCGACCACTAGGGTGCCTATAACCGACCTATTAAATTGTATGGTAATATTTTGCTACTAAAAAAATAATTGCGATGTACTTATATAAATTAGTAAATATATATACTTATTAATTTACAGAATCATTATTAATAATTTATAAATAAATAATAATTATATATATATATTTAAATATATATTTATAATATTTATAATATTTTTAAATTGAAACATATAAAATAAACATACATTTCAACTACTTAAGTGATAATAAATATAAAAACCGCACGTCAAATAAATTTGGTTCAGTAACTCTAGTTTTGATAAAATTTAAAGTTTTGATGAAAAATGTTAAGCTCTGCTTTATAATGCTATGTTCACATTAAACAATTTAATCATCTTTAACGCTTAAAGCTCGTACAATATTGTCTAAATATGTTTAAAAAGTTTATTTGTTGTCATATAAGTATGTCCATAATTTTATTAACAAAGTTAATTAACGCAAAATTTAGTTAAATTAACATTAAATTTATTATTATAATTTAGTAGGTTAATTAATAGTTTTTGAAAAAAAAAAATGTATGACATATCATTTTAGCTTAGATAAAGGACCTAACTTGGCTGCGTCGCCCTCTATTAGTCACTAATATTACTAATCACTACCACTTGATATATCAATACAGAACCTGGTCTGAAGTTGGTTAGTTTGATCATACTTGGGAGTAATAGAAATAAATGCTTTTCTTGGCGGCTCACAGTGGAAAGTAAACGCACTCCTTAAGAAGCCATGAGTAACTATTGTATCTAATATTGAATTTTTATTAATTTTTAATTTTTTTTATTATTATATTAAATTATTTCAAAATTAATTATTAATTTTACTCTTATTAATTATTTTAAAGGGATTTCTTTAATAAAATCGTAAATTAGGACATACGAATCGCAAATAGGTTTAAAAGACGGAATTTAGGTATGTCTGTGGGCGGAATTAACTCATATTGAAAATTTCGAGCAGAAATAAGTATGTGCAATTCAATTTTTCTTATCAGTCTTAATATTTTATTATTTATTTATGAAAAATTCAATTATAGTTACTTAATCGAAATAAAATAATTGTTTTGTATTGTAATATGTTTAATTTATGCTTAAATATAATATATATAAAAATATGTATTTAAAAATATACTAATTAAATGTAATTAAAAAAAATAAATTAAAAAAATCTTATAATTTTCTTATTTTGTCAACCTTAACTAATTTTTCCTTAAGGGGCGGAAATTGGTACATTTACGTTATAAGATGTGGATCCAGTATATCAGAATTTTACTTACCGAACAAATAATTACTTGTATTTAACATTTTAAAGTTAAATTATAATATTACTTAGTTACTTAAGTATTATTATTATTTGATTTTTATTGCCTTTATAGATAATGTATATATATTTTAATTCCATATAATTTAAGAGCTTATTACCAAAATATTTACACATTTGATTTGTATTTATTTAGACTAACCTGGCTTAATTATTGAAAATATATTTAATTTGTAGAGGATGAATGTAGAGAAAGAAATGGCAAGAAAAATCTTTGATTAATATTTTTTTTTTTTTTTTAAGTTAACATTTATTAACTAAATAAGTAGTTATGTATTCTAAACAAAATAATAAATTAAGTATACATTTAATTTCCAAATTATTATATTAATTAAATAACTAATTAAGAAATCCTGAATAAACAAAATTAAGACTTATAATAATTAATCTAATTAAAAATTTTCTTTTAAAACTTTTTCACTCTAAATTTTTTGTTTTTGTTTCAAATAATTTAAATTTATAATTTTGTTCGGCCTTTAAAAATTAAACAAAAAATATTTATGTTTTCTTTTTCCCAGTTAAATATCCTTTTTTCTATTTAAAATTATAACAACTAAAGTAACTATATTATAAACTTAGCAGAAGACCAACTTTATGACCTTAATAACTTTTATAAAAAAAAAAAAAACAAAGTATGAAAAGTAGTAGGTATATATACATATATAGTTAAGTATATATATACTTATAAGTATTTATAATGTATGTGCAATTATTTTTAAATAAACAAACTATTTATAAGAAATTATCAACCTAATTTAATAAATTATTGGAACTATAAAATTAATTCATTTACTAATATACAATCAATAAGGTTAAATAAATTTTTAAAGGTTACTTAGTTATTTTTTTGTTTTTGTTTTTACTTTTTTTGATAAAAGGGATGGATTAAGAATAATGTATAATTGAGCAACGCCTAATTTGGAATGATTGTTTTATCGAACAAAACAAAAAAAAAGTGTATTAAACGAAGAAGTAATACTGAGGGATATAGAAAATGAAGTAATAGAGTTTTAACTACAATCCAGTATGTTCCATTACGAACTAGTTATACTATACAATATAATATACATACTTGAATAATAACTATGGACTTACTTAAAATATTAAGACTAACATGAAAAATTAAATTGTAAGTAACTATTTAGGCTCGAAAATTTCAATTTGAACTAATTTCGGCCACAGATGTATATGTGCCCACTTCTGTTTCCGTCTTTTGACCCTATATATTTCCAATTCACATGTAACTACCTATATTTACGTTTTTATTAAAAAAATTCATTTGAAATATATAATTAATAATATTAAAATAACTAATTAATTTTTTAAATAATTTACTAGTAATTGTAGGTATATAAGTAAGTACTAACTATAACTTGTAATATTTTTTATAATATTAAAAACAATCACAAATTGTCACCGATGAAAACCACATAACTACCTATTATTGTCAAATTGATGTTCCATCGATATATTGTTCAAAAAATATCTCTTAGTACTTAAATCTATATTTTCTATATTTAGTTCGAAAAATAAGTATTGATTTAGTTAATTTTAAGTGAATTTAGTCCAAAAAAATTTCAAAGTACCGTAATGAGCCCTAATATCAAAATTGCCATCCTATATATAATTGGCAAAACTTAATGTGACGTCATAACATAATATTCTGCAATTTTTTATGAAAATTGATTAAGATAGTTAATTAGTTGGCATTTTTTCATTTTTATTAACCGAAATCATTTTTTTTTTAATTACAAAAAGGGGAATTTTGTTAAATTAAAAGCCAATAGTCCTGGTACCTAATGCTTACTTTTATTATAATTTTAGTTATGTTATAAATAAAAAAAATAATAATAATAATGTTATATAACTAAATTAAAAGGAACATATTCGATTAACTATTTTAAAAAACTAGGTAACGTAAATGTACCAATTTCCGCCCCCTTAAGGAAAAATTAGTTTAAATTGACAAAATAGGCAAAATATAACCTTTTTTTAATTTTTTTTTTTCAAATTACAATATTTAGTATTTTTTAATTAAACAAAAAATTTTTTCATCTAATTATAATTTAATTTTTTCTAAATAAAAAATAAAATATTATAACTGCCAAAAAAAGTTTGATTGTACGTATTTCCGCTCGACAATTTCAATCTGAACTAATTCCGCCCTTATATGAATTCAATTCCGCTTTTTGAACCTATTTGCGATTCACAGTACCTATTTACGATTTTATTCAAAAAAGCTATTTAAAATAATTATTAAGAGTAAAATTAATAATTAATTTCTTAAATAATTAACTAGTACTTCCTTAAATTATAAAAAATATTTATTATATATAATAAAAAAATATTAGTAAGTAATTTGAAAAAAATAAAAAATAAATAGTTATAATGTAAGTAAAATTATTTGTTACACATAAAAATATTTCAATATGAAAATTAAAAAAATTGAACAATGCAACGATTCAGTATTTCAAAAAAAAAAAAAAATTCAATAATTATATTATAGTTAACTTAAATATTATAACAATGCATATTATTTAAAATAAATAAATAGAAATACAAAATATTTCATATACATACAAAGTAAAAATCACATAATTTACTATTTCTTAGTTTTGGCAGTTTTTATTTGTATGATTTGAGGTACATTATATTGTCCTCTGCTGTTCATTAAAACTGGAGGCTCAATTTTGCAGACTATGTCACTGTTTGAATATATTAGAATATCTTCTTTTACAGGCCATCTCCAAAATGTGCCAGACATGGTCATGGCTTTCACTCTTCTATTTAACTTATTGTGAAATGTGTACAAAGAAATTATTTTGGTAATTTATGATGGACGTCTTAATAAAACTTTGGTGGTAAGGCAAGATAATTCCAGAGATTTTTTAAATTATACAAAGTATAATATAAATAAAAGATAGTTTTGGAAAAACTTATTCTTTAGGGTTAGCGTTAGAGTATAATTTATCTAATTGTTAAACATAGTCGAATATTTTCCTTTTAATTTTACTAAATATGCTTATCATACAGGATACGCGTATTTCGTTTACTAATAAAAGGAAAATATTTGCTTATTTTCAACAACTAAAATATAATTTTTTCTTTGAATATAGACTTGGTATGAATTTAGTGAAAATAGCTTACACCTACATATTTAGTTCGGAATTAGAATATATTGCACGTATTACCGATCCGGTTTTTCATACAAATTTTTATAAAAACTCCAAATTTAGTTGTAACAAAAAACACATATGCGAAATTAAATTTATAGGTCGTAATTAGGTCCAGCTTAGTTTGTTCAATTTCAATTTAAAATCGTCCAGCTGCATCCTTATGTAATCAAAAATAGGTGAATAACTTAATTAATTATTTCGATATATCATTTTCCTAATTCCGCCCGGTCGATCGTAAATACGTACAACATAAATTTACTTGTACCTAATTCCCGGTCAAAACTAATTAGCAATTTTAAATAATTTTTTTTACAAATTGAAGAAAGTATGTATTATAATATATTTAATAATATATCTTTTACAATTATTTGAATAAAATAAATAAGTGAACATCGTAGTTTAATTATTATGGCCTTAACAAAATAAAAAAAATTTTAAACGTTTGAACCAATATTTTCGCTAAAATGTCTACCTAGTTTAGTTTTCTATCAATAACTTATTTATTAATATGAATACAAATGTGGATTATTTTGCATTACAACGAGGAAATAATATTCTTTTTTTATTTCAAAATGAATTTGGAATATAAAGCGTGGAAGTATTGTATTTACAAAAAAAGGGCTTGGGCGGCATAATGTACTAGGGCGGTGATAGGTACATTTACGTTAAGTATACAAATTTTACTGTAAAACTAAAGAATAAGTTTTTCTGAAAACTACCCCAATTATCTTACGCCTGTACGACATAAAAAACAGCAGCTAGGTAAGTACTTAAGTATTATTATTCACGATTTGGTTCATTGTTCCTTCATATGTACTTAATACTACTACTATACCGTATATAAAAATTTGTGTGAATTCGTTACCCTCTGATATGATTGTTTAATAAACTGATTTCAATAAGGTATAACTAGTTAAGTAGTTATTAGGTGAAAATTTCGATTTTTGAAACATAAATTTGGCTTTTGAACTTGGATTAACTATATAACTACTTATTATGATCTAAAATAGAAAAATCATAATTTAATATACAATATTATACACAGAATATGCTGTAGGCTCTATAGATGAAACATTTTTAAAAATAGAGATTAAAAACTCTTGGTAGTTATTCACTAATTTTAATCAATATCTTAATCGATGTCGATTATATACTGCACTATCATGCAGATCAGTTTAGAACAGTTTTCTGATAATAATGTAATAACCGAAATAGAGCGTTTATATTGTGCATTAGTGTAATTAATTTTCCAGTATCAGTGCTATTATTTTTCAGTACCCTTTGTCTTTGGAATAAAATAAACGACAAAAAAAAAGAAAAAAAATTTACAGTAGTTATAATCTGGTAACAACTTAAATACAATGGAGCTATTCTATTTATGAAAGCTTAGTTTCTGACAATAGCAGTATAAGGCCATAAGCCAGTAATTTGATAAATAAATGGTCGAAAAACATTGTAGATATTGTGGTAGTTATAAACTTGCTAAACCGGGTACTTAATTAAGCACGAAATGGTGCCAATAACTACCTAAGTTACTGTCAAGAACATAAAAAAAATAATAATAGCAAAATAACATGCAAAATTTTTATATTTTGGATATTTATTTAATTCCTTAATAATAAAAAAAAAAAAATTGTCATAATATGTTAACCCAATTTTTTGATGTTTCATTATTGTTAAAATAAAATTTTAATGTTATTTTGATTTGTTACAATCACCACTAATCTTGTAAAGATTAATGATTGTATAATTTATCATTGTTAAATATTTTATTCTACTTTTTTATACATAATTGTATGTATAGTTATATATATATCTAATTATTTAATATAAATTATGAATAATAACTATAACTAGTTACTTATTATATATATGCATATGTACTTAAGTATTTGGAAAATTAAATAATTTATTAATCCTAACCTAATCCAACCTAAATTTTTCAGTTGGATTAAACGTGTAATAATACATTAACTAATAATGTGATAGTAATGACATGTTATATATATATATACGTAAAACTATGATAAATCTTAAAAACTATAACTAACTAACTTACCAAAAAATTTTAAAAACTTTCCTTATATACTTATATATATATATATATATCTTTATAAGCCAACAGTCATTTCGATTAAGAAAAATTCATGAAACTCAACATTTTTTGAACAAAATTTCAAACTAAGTAAGTAAATACTTATTTCATGTTCTAACCTACATCGAAACAGGAAGATGACCCTAAATTTTAAATGAACATATTTGTGAACATTTGAACATCACAATAGCAAAATAAAATTCAATTATTTCATAATTTTTAAAGTTTTTGAAATATCACTTTAACTTTGCTTACAAACATTGATTATAGTTTTGATGTTGTTTTGACATTATTATTAAAACAATTAAGTATTAATGCTTCAACAATGCGTATCATAAGACTATGAAAAACCAGATATATACTTAATATAATTAATAAACTAAATATAAGTAAAGAAAATAAATAACAAAAAGTATATAGTTAACTATCGTTTTCATCACCACAGCCCAAACTACATTAATGAATACGAAACACAATTTAGAAATCGTAATACAACACAAGTATTGATCTGACTATGATTTAGTATTGACAAAGGTAAAGTATTTAATTATGAGCATTATAAGTTTGCATAGCACTAATTTTTTTCTATAAATTTCAATTATTTATACTTGACCATTTTTCCATTAAAATAATATATTAATGTGGTCAATGAGCATAATGAAAAACTAAAATAATGAAATAACAAAACAGAAGTAAGTAAGTATGTAACTAAAAGTACAATTTAATTGAAGAGAAATGAAACGATAAATTGTTATTGAATTGTGATCATTAAAAGAAAATCGTCCAAGTAAAATGTATCGTGTTATAAGTAAGGCTCATTTTATTTATTTGCTTAAATTTAACCATAGTCATTGAATCAGAACCGTGTAAAATAAGATAACTAATATTGATTTGTAAAATTAATGAAAACATGCAAAATAGAGAGTATACACAAGAATACTTATAAATTAAATTACCCATAAAATTATAATGTTTAGAACTAAGCCTCAGTTTATTAAACATGGTGTACCACAATGGTCAGTCTTAGGACCGATTCTTTTTTTAATTTATATTAACTCTCTTTTCAATCAAAATTTTAAAGGTAAGCTAACTGCTTTTGCTGATAATATCGGCTGTTGTTATACCTCGCTAAGTCCCCTTAATATGATTGCAGAAATTAATCACGATCTAAATGTGTTAAGAAGTTGGTTTTCAGAACATAGGCTTGTTGTGAGTAATAAAACCAAATTGATGTTTTTTAGTTTATCTCAACAAGATTATCCGGACTTAGATTTAATTTTAAGTCTGAATGTAGTAAATTTAAATTAATTAATGAAAATTGTTCTTCCATTGCTATTCAGCGTTCCTTTTGTGATGATTCTTTTTGTAATGTTAATTGTTTCAAAATTGAAGTAGTAAAAAGCTTTAAATACTTGGGTGTTACTTTTGACAATAATATGAGTTGGGCTGAACATTCATTGTTTTTAAAAAAGTATTTACGATCTATTTTACGTAGCTTTTATCGCCTTAGACAACTATGTTCTTCTAAAACTTTAAAAATGATTTATTATGGAATATTTCATTCTAAATTACAGTATGGTATTGCTTGCTGGGGAGGATCATACTATAATAAAATATCCCCTCTACTTATACTTCAGAAATGTATTATCAGAAATATTTGTAACAAGAATCGCTTCTATCCAACATTTCAATTATTTTCGAGTCTTAAAATCTTACCTGTTAGACATTTGTATTATTTTAAAACTTTAAAAATTTTTTTTGTTCAGAGCGGATATTTAAACTCTAGAATATCTAGTAATCACAATTTAAGAATTAATAATAGCCTGTTAGTTAACATTCCTAATTTCCGCACAACAAATTTCCGAAATTCATACTCCATAATTTCAGGTAGATTATTTAACAAACTTCCACATGCAATCCGAATTTTACATAATAGAAATGTTTTTTTAAACTTGACAAAATCTTGGCTTCTGGGTTTTAATCATGATGAAATCGAAATTCTTCTAGAGTTTTTAGTATAATAATATTGTGAATTATAATTTGTTCTTGAATTATTAACTTTTTCTTTTCCTTCTTTTGATTTGTAATTTAATTGTCTTTTATTAGCTTTTACCATAGAGTAATCATATAAGTAGAGTATTCACGTAGAACAAAATTTGCTAGTCACTTTTTCAAATATCAAAATTCTGTGTTCACTCAAAATAATATTACTCAATTTTTAACTGCTTATAAGTTGAGCGCAATGTATTTTGTACTCATAAATAAAAAGATTTTGTGTACCTACTACTTATGAACATATTTATTTGTTATTATGCTGCCAACAGTGTCAACAATATAAAAGTTGTATGTATAGGTACTCAAAATTGTATAGTTATATGCGAATGTGCATGCTAGCTACAGTATATACATACTTCTTTATTTCGCTGCTCGCATTTCTACTTTACTTATGTGATAAAAATTAAAAATTACACAATGTGTATAAAAAAAACTATACATGCATTTAAAGTCCTTTCAATAGACCACAAATAATATTACAAATCAAAGTATTGAATTTTTTTTTAGAAATTGAAAGAATTCAAGATTATTGCTGGATTTGTTGTTATTTTGCTTTAATTTTTAAAATTTGAAGAATTAATATTTTTATTTGGACCTGGTCAATGTGATTTATGAAATTTGTGATTTCAAATTTTATAGAAGAAAGGGACAAAAAAATTAATGTTGGTTTTGTAAAATTAAAAATAATTCAAATTGATTTCTATTGAAAAATATACTGAAAAGTAGGTACCTACATGTATTTTTAAATTTTCAGCAATTTTGGTTTTGTTAATTTTGTCTGTTTCTTACCGTAGATAATAATATGAATAGTATATATATGAATACATAATATAGTTATGAATACAAACAAACAAACAAGCTATCAATTTAAAAAAGTAAGTAAAAAAAATAAAACTGGACATTTTATTCTTTATATGGATTGTTGGCTGTTTTTATTTCTTCAGAAATTATTTCATCTGAAATAGAAATACGATTTTTAACCAACTTCTGAGAAAAGAAAACAAAACGGTATTCCGTACAAAGTTCACGATTTGTAATACATTACTAATAAATTTTATTCTTTTATTAGCATTATTTTTAAAAAAAATTTCTGGATTATGTGATGCTATCATTGACCTATTATTGTATGGATACAATTTCTTTCATTATCTTTGCGATTAATTGTGTTTTTTTGTTTACATTTTTCTATATACATATATTTTTTGTATTGAATTAGATATGTAAATGTATGGTGAACACATATACGATATTACGATATACACTCTTCATATAAATCAAAAGTACATACGTATGTAAATACTTTTCAAATTATCAAACAATGCCTCTATACTCCTAGCCTGGTCACTGGGAGAGCAAAACTTTATACACAAAACTAAAACAAAACTTAAAACGAAATCGTAATTCGATAAAATTCCGAAAAAATCATTCTGTGAATAGGCTAGAAGTATAGTGGCATTGTATGAAATATTCTTCTCAATAAAAAAAAAATTTTGAGTAAAAATAATTGAGTTTCGAAAATTATATTTGAGTGTTTTGGGGTATTTAGTGAAAATGGGACGGCATTTTCGTGTTTCGAGTAAAAATGGGACGGCATTTTTAGAAGAAAATGATTAACAAATATTGTTCTACGTGAATACTCTACTTATATGATTACTCTATGCTTCTACTTAAAAATTTCATTTCGTTTTAATACTTGTTTTTATTATTTAAATTGAATTTATGATTTATTTTTCAATATTTGAATATATGAGTTTCTAATTATTGAACTTATATTTTGTTTGTGAATAATTTGATTTTTTTTTCACATGTTTATACTCATACTATTTTATCTTAGTTTACTTATTTTGTTTTTTTTATTTTTATTCTTTTTTGTTTTCTTTTATTACCTAATTAATGTATTATTTTTAATTTTTTGTTTTTTTTATTTATTTGGGTATATTGAATTTTTAATACTTTATTGTTACCCCACAATAAAGAATTTTGTAAATTTCAAATTGTAAATTTTTATTGAAGTGGCGCTTAACACTATTTTCTTAATAAAAAGTGTCACTAACTATTCTCTTATTTGTAAAGAAAATTTATATAAAAATCGATCTTTATTTGTAAGCACTTTAATTGTAAATTTGAGAATAAAGAATTTTAAAAAACTTAAAACTAACCTATTGATTGTCCTAGAAAAATTTTATAATTTCAATTCGGAGTAAAAATTTAAAAATCAGAACATTGTTTATGTAGGTTAAAGATAGAAGAGTAATTCTAAAAAAATTTAGGTTTTTCTGCCCCAGTAAAAGAAATTAATTTTTATATAATATCTTAAATATTTATTAATTATAATTAAAAATATAGTTTATTATATTTACTTATACATTAATAAGTAAGAAATCCATTTTTGGTTGATTTTGATTGATTTTATTCATTTTGTGTGTGGAAAAACAACAAAAACTCGTTGTCCCTACGCATCTTTCCCAAGATTTGCATCAATTTTTTCAAGTATTTTTGCTCTGAAGTATATTACTTTTTTGCAGAAAATATAGCTCTAAATATTTAACTTTCCGTTTATATCTATTAAATAATTCTAAAATTAATTTTTATAACAAAAATTTGCAAATACATTTCTGTCCCAACTTTTTTCCCCTGCGTTACCAATTTTGTGTTATTTTCGAAAAAAATCGTTAAATTACGGTCACTTTTTTTTATATATATATAAGTACTGTTTAAGTAAATAATTGAAATGCTTGTTCATTCATATTTAGTACAAAATGATTTGTGTTGCAGTGATTGTTTAAAGTTTAGTCGAACAAGAGCTAAGTATCAAATTTTGTGCGTGTTTTTTAAAAAGTTCCCATTTGTTACTGCAATAATAAGGTTTGTATTATACTCAATTAAATTAAATATTTCCAAAGAATTAATAAGAGTAAAAGGACATTGATTATTTTTGATTTTGACTGAATAATATGAAAAGCTTACCCAAAAAACGCTATTTACATATATTTTTTCCCCTGCGTTACTTTCCACTGTGTTACAATTTTGTTGGTCACGCAGGGGAAGTAACGTAGAGAATTCTTATGAATTTTGTAATCAAACTAATTAAAAACAAAAATTAGGTATGCCTTCAACAACTGCCGAAAATCAAGGGTAACTACAGATATAAACTAAAACAGAACTCAGAAAAATATGAAGATCCAAAAAAAGGGCTAGAAGAAGATATCACAAGAGCAAAGTAGGTACTAAATAACGATATGTTAGAGAGGACTCCAAGGAAATCTAGAAAGAAAATCAAAGGTGGAGGCTTTACAAGTTGTAGCCAACTTTACACCACCCTCTACTTCCCGATTGCTTCTTCCAGTTTGAATGCAGCACGCATCATTGCAGGGAAAGATAAAAATGCGAGATAGGTCTAAACTATACAGAAATAACATAAAACTGAATGAGGAAAATATAAAATTGAAAAAAACGGTTGCAAAATACAAAAAATATATTAATGATTAAAAATATGTGCACAAACAAGTCCTAAAATGAATACCAATAAATTAATTAAGAATTTACAAATAAAAATAAGACACATTCAAACCGCAAGGCAAATATTAAAATTCTATACGTTAACAAGTTGTATAGGACAAAAATATATCAACTCCAATAAAAGTAAAGAAAAAAAGTTCTTGAGGGAGGTTGTTGAAAATAATTTTGTACGTAAGTAAGCATAAAATAATTTCGTACGTAAACATAAAATTTTTAAGAGAACTAGGATCTAAAATGTTTCGGAAATCTATTAGAAAGTCAGTAAAAATAAATTTTATTTCAAAACATATTGCAAAGTTATATTATAAACATAGTTATTATGATCAGGTCATGAGAAAGAGGCTATCGACGGTAACGCATTAAATAACTGCTACTTTCCGAAAGCATGGAAAGTGGCAAAAGTAATAATGCTAAAAAAACCGGGCAAAGATCCTGCTAAGCCCAACAGTTATAGACCCATAAGTTTGCTACCAAACATTAGCAAACTGTATGAAACTATAATTAACGATAAAGTGATACAATTTGTGAACGATAAAGAATTACTACCTGAAAACCAATTTGGCTTCAGGTATAAGCATAGTACAGTTCATGCTATCAACAAACTAACTTCGGATGTTTGTTGGTACATAAATAAAAAAGATTGTGTTGGGGCTTGTCTTATCGACCTTGAAAAAGCTTTCAATAGTGTTTGGGTAGATGGCCTGATCTATAAATTAATAGAATTAAAATTCCCCATTATATTAATCAGGTAAATATTAGACATGATTACAGAAAATAAATTTTTAATTTCTAACGAATCAAATACCGAGAAAATATTCAAAATTAATAGTGGTTTGCAACAAGGAACAGTAAATTCTCCAATACTATTTTCCCTTTACACAATGGATCTCTTAAATATGCTAAATAGCATCAAGGGCGATAACTATGCAATTGCTTTTGCTGACGATCTTATAGTATATTCAGCCGCAAACAACATAAAAGAGGTACAAAAGAATGTTCAAAAACAATTTAACCTTATAGCAGATTTCTGTAAGGTCTGGTTACTAAAAATGAACATAGATAAATGCGAAACGATACTATTCCGTGATATTGTAGATAAAGTTAACAATAACATAAAAACGCATTGGAAGGAATTCGAAATTAAATCTTCATCTCATATAAAAATTAATAAAAGTAAGGTAGTTAAATATTTGGGTGTATATTTGCACCAAAATCTTAATTTTACCTCCCATGTCCAAAAAAACATTAGAAAAAAGAACAAAAGCTTTCATGGCATGTCACAAATTGTTTTACAATAAAACGCTTAATGAAAGAGTAAAAATTTTAGCCTACCAGTGCTTAATCAGACCAACAATTTCATATGCGGGACCTATATGGTTCAACATTAGCGCAAGCCAAATGGAGAAAATTAGGAAATTTGAACGTAAATGTATAAGAGCCTGCGCAAACCTACATAGGAAAGCATAAACGGATTACAAGCATTTTTATTCCAATAAATGCTTGTACCGCAAAGCAAATATAATAAGATTCGATCATTTTTTAATAAAAATTATTCGCAATCATTTTGAAAGATCTCTAAACACAAATGAAAATGGTTTAATATCCAAAATATATTACCATAATGAAGAGTATATTAAAAACAGTTTAAAATCGAGGTTTATTGCTCCAGAACATTTTATCTACCTAGATTCCAAAGGGTTTATTCAAAATCACGGTCATGTCCCTCTATTATATCACTATAATAGAAGGGCTACATGCAAGTGTATAGAATATAATAACCCTAACAGTATTGAGGCTACTTTACTTAAGTATGATATGTTTATTCCTGAAAAGGATAAACGATTAAGAAATAATTATTGGTGGCTAAATAATTCGTAATGTAATTAAAACCAGATACGGTTAGTAACTCTAGATTAAGTTAGATTAGGTTTAGATTTAGATTAAGTTAGTTAAGCTTAGATTAGAGTTAATTAATTTAGGATTAGAGTAGGTGTAAATTAGATTTTAAATAGTATAATTTTTTTTAAAAAAAAATAACAATAAATATACATTTTGGTTTTGTTATATTTTTCCAAAATTTAGCGAATAAAAAATAAAATGAATGTTCAACTCAAAATATCATAACAGAGTAGTAATATTAATTTCATCCGACCAAAACTAAATAAATAAAATATAGTTTTAAGATATTTAGTTAAGTAGTTAAGAATCAATATTTTAGTTTTGTAAAACTTTTTTGCTAATTGTGTAATACATATAAAACGAAATAAAATAAAAAAAAAAGTTATTAAAAAACAAAAAAAAAAACTACCGACAAAATCGTAGCACATGGAAAGCATATTATTGATGAGATTGGCTTTGTAAAATTAGTCCAAAGCAAAACGTGTGTCCAATTATTTTCAATAATGGGATTTCATTATCAATACGAAATTTATTATTCATTTGTCGATAAAAACGACGAATCGTACATCCAATATAACCAAGTCCTTCAAGTGTTATCAAATTCAGTACTTAAAATACAAGGTGATAAAATATTTTATCAATTTGAACAGCCAATTGATATTAAAGAAATATCAAATTCCCCTTCGTTACTATTTATCCCCTACGTTATCAATTTTCTTCTGCCCTTTTTATTACATTTTAGAAGCTTCCATTTTTATATAAAATATTTAAATATTTAAAATAAACTATAAAATAAAAGTAACTACTATTTTAAAGTTTGGCTCCATTGCAAATGCGAAATAAAAGAATAAAGAAGTTTTTTAGCCGAATTATATTAAAAAACATTCCAAAAAAAATTTTTTAATGTGATTTTATGTGAATTAAGTTTGAGTTTTAAGTATTTTTTAAGCTCTAATTTTAGTTGTTTATTATTGTTATAATATAATAAACATTTTAATTTAATTTAATTTAATTTAACTTTTGTTTATTCATTCCAAAATATAGTTAACATATACTGACATTATCGACTTTTATTAATTTAGAGCTTAGATTAAATCATCTTATCAACTACAATTTACATTTTTTTACATATTACTACATTGCCTGCTTAATTATAGATTACAAAATACTTTTACTTGGACAAAAGGAAAATTGGAGAAAAAAAACCTTTTCGATTATTTTTATTTTTTATTTAAAATCAAACTTAGAACTAAAACTAAAAAAAAAAACTTAGGAAACTATAACTATAATTATAACTATAACTACCACTATAACTATGACTTTAGCTTAAAAGCGAACGGTACAAACAGTAAAACTAGACAAGCGCAGCCTGTCAATCATCAATAATTAATCAGACTCCGAACTAAGTAATTACTTGAGTATTCGCACTTGTTGTTGAATTTTGTTTGCCTGTTGTGTAATTTTATCAGCTATCGGCAGACTTTTTGATTTCAAGTGTATATCCGTTGTGCTGTGATACCATGAAAGATTTAAGATCATTTTTAGAAGTTTGTTTTGCGTAATTTGTAATTTTTTTATGTGGCAATTGGCACAATCTACCCATATTGGGGATCCATATAAATATAAACTTTGGAATATTGATTTAAAAATCAAAGTTTTATTTTGTATAGATAGGGAAGATCTTCTGTTTATTAAACCATAGAGATTTAATTAAAATTATATTTTTTTTTTATTTTATCCTCAATGAGGGGTCCGAAAGTAAGTTTTGGAACTAGGATAATTCCTAGATATTTAATTCTGGAACTCCATTCGATAACAGTACCATTTAGGTTAAGGTTTCTGCTTGGTAAATTACATGGTTTTCTTTTCCTTGAAAAGAAGCAGGCTGCCGTTTTAGAAGCGTTGATCTTAATTTTCCATTTGTAATAGTATTAGTGAAGAGTATTGAACCCGCTTTCCAAATTTTGCATAATGACTGCAGGATTTGCATCAGTACTATACAGGCTGTTATCATCGGCAAACAAACCAATGTAACATGAATCTGGGATGATAATATCAGATATAAAATTATTGTACAGGATAGGACATAGAATTGATCCTTGGGGCACGCCTGCTGGCAACTGGAATTTTGAAGAGTTAGTGTCATTGATTTTGACACAGAAAGTTCTATTATATAGAAAGTTTTTAATTATTTTGACTAAGTAACTATAGGGGAAACTGCAGACAATGTAGTTTGTAGATCAAACCGACGTGCCATACAGAGTCGAAAGCTTTTTCTATATCACAAATTAAAATACCCACAGACTTCTTTTCTTCAAATTTTTCTCTGATATATTTCGTTATGCGTACTAGTTGGTGATTCAGAGCAGAGTGTTCAGGTCGAAAACCGAATTGTTCATTGGGTAAAATTTGATTGTTTTCGACAAAATTTTGCACCCTAATTTGGAGTCCCTTGTCAAAGACTTTTCCGATCGAACTTAGTAGGCTAATTGAACGATAACTACTAATCTCATTTATAGGTTTGTTGGTTTTTGGAATGCATATAACTGTAGCATCTTTCCAGCTTTTTGGAAAATAACACAATTTAAGGCATAGGTTGAAAATAATTAGAAGCAGTTTTATAGCCGTTTTTTGGGAGCATTTTTAGGTCGGTGTTTAGGATACCGTCAGTAAACCATAAACATTTTAAATTAAATTAAAGATATTGTTTAATTTATGATATTTTATTTCAGTAACGCAGTAACGAATTTCTGCTAAAATCTTTTAAAATTCATTCGGCTACGTACACTACGAAATTTATTACAAATTTTCCTTTAAAATGAATTATAATTGAAGGCTCAATTCAAAAAAAAAAATTTTTTATTTTTAATTTTCAAAAATATACATTTTTTTAGAATGACCCAGAATACGATTGTACATGTACATCTATATATAATATCATCCACAAAAAAATATTGGCTAGAAAATTAGAAATTCAACATTAGTAGAAGAAATTTTTTGTTTTTGTTAAGAACTAAAATTTGAACAAATTTTTAAGTTTTCTATCAACTATCAACATTTAACTATCAACTAGCAACAAATCTCATTTAATATAATTTATTTTAAAATTTCTCTAATCATATTTTACTAACCGTACACCTACTGGCTGGATCTGGATGATATATTGATGATATAGTGCACAATCAAAAATTTCGTCTAGTAATAGACGTCTGATATGCTTGCTCTATGCATTAATCTGACAGTGTAAATTAGCTATGGTATATGACTGTGTAGGTAGACTATAATTATCTTATTCTTCGTCATCCGGTCCAATAAATTAAATTATATATTTTATATATATTTTCTTCACTTAAGTACTTACTTATAATAGATAACCTTTAATTTAATTCTTATCTTTTATATTATAGTCAACTCTATACAAAGTAAGCCAACTAAATACTATACACTTACATCATGTATTAACAAAAATAATTTTAATTTCTTATCTTTAATTACACTACTTAAACTCAACTAAATACCTAAAATGAATCTTCCTTTTTCCCTATTATTTTTTAATTTCATATCTCTAAATTAAGTACATAAATTTTATTCCTCCTGTTTATCTCAAATGATTTTTAACATTTTTAACTGAATATTATTGGTAAGAATATATGGGCAATCTTTTGTATTTACATTTTGTTTTTGTTTTTGATTTTTAAATGTGCGTTAAAAAATATTTTTTTTATAAAAAAGGACATCATTTATATATATGTATATATATATATATATATATATATATATCAAAACAAATGGGAAAAAAAAGAAAAGGAACACGGATTTTCTTTTTTTTTTTTTATTGTTTTCTTCTTAACAAGGATATTAAAGAATTCATTACAAAACGCAAGAAAAAGAAATTACTTAACAGAAGAGGAGTGTAAAAAAATAAAATAAAATTCTTTTAAGTTCAAGTTAGAATGAATTATTTCAATAGTAAGCCAGCACACAAAAATCAAAAACAATAACAAAATTTTAACATTCAACATCACTTCTATAGAAAAAAAAAAAAAAATTTAAGTAAAATATCCTACAGGGTCACAAATAACAAAAACAATATGACAACAACAAAAAACGGTATGTTTATAAGTAAGTATTCCAGAAAATTTAAAAACAAAAAATATGAAATAAGAAGGATAAAAGAAATGAAATGTCCATGTATTAGATACTATAAAGTGTCTTGTATTACACATCTAAATACTATATAGCTCTATATAGAAACCTTGAAGAAGGTAAAAAAAAAAAAAAAAATGTAATGCCAATGCTGTCGCTTTAGATAACAACCAAACAAAAACAACAATATAATATACAATATAATAATAAGAAAGAACACAATATTAGGTATTTGAAATGAAATCTGAGTAACTATATATATATATATATATATATAGATAGATAGTACATTTTATAAGGTAATAATATACCGCTCAAATAAACCATTAATATATATATACACACAAATATAGTATAGTTAGTTATATGAATCTAGAAGAAGAAGAGGTATCATAAAAATGTTCTGAATTGAAAAGAATATTATTTTAAAAATCTCATCTCCTTGTTTAAAGAAAAAAAATTTTATTTTTTGTATTCTCTTAAGAAACCAAAAAAAAAAAAAAAAAAAAAACATAAACAAAAAACTCACCAGACAAGATTTTGATTGTTTGAAAAGAAGATTGTGACTGAATAAGAACCATAGAAATACTTAATTATAAAGAACAAAAATAATACAATGTAAAAAAAAAAAAAAAAAAAATAATGTGTGGGTTGATATGAAAGGTGTGTGTTTTGTTTTCACAGAATCATATCATAGTCATATTAAAAAAAAATAAAAATCTATGAACTTTTATTTTAAATATTTAGAGCGCCTTCAAATCACCTATTATTATAGTATGTAAGTATATTTTTATGGCTATAAAAAAAAAATTGTAATTTTTCAATAGTAAAGTAAGTAAATTACAGAAAATGTTATTGGTCACTAACTATAAGTAGTTAGTTATGCATGTACAAACAAATGCAAGTGCATACTTTAGTTACATATATTATTTTGTTTTGTTTTAAAATTGTCCGACAACAACAACCTGAAAAAATGTTTTAATAGTTACTTATATCTATCATATCATATTTATATATATAACTATGTAATACAATTTAATCCATTATATTTCAATTATTTTTTGAATTCTTAAATACCAGTAACTCTATTGCAATTTTTTTAACGATATAAATATAAACAAGGATTGATCTTATTAAAACCACGTTAAAAAAATGCCAATACTGTTTTAAATAAAGTCCATTACTGTGGTGTGGAAATTAAATAAAAATAATTCTAAATAAGTTTTTCTATACTATTAAAATTATAACAAAATCTATGGTGTTCAATATTTATAATTTCAATGTCAATGCACTACTAGATATGAATGCGCTAATTGAGCTGCATATCTTTCCTAAGTACATATAACAAAATTATGATATAACTAGTCGATTTCTTCAAATCAAAAGTTCGTAGGAATCTCAGTTAATAGTGAGATTATTCAAAATCGAATTCAAATTCCATACAAAAATGTTAGAAATCTACTTTTATATAAATTGTTTAAATAATGGTACATATACTTAAATATATATAATAGCTATTAGCAGTGTACTGACAAAGAAAATATTCTACTGTTTATGCTAGGATGTAGATGGGTTCTATTTATTTAACTATAATGTAAATTAAAAGAATTAGTTTAGTATGGTTATATTTAATTGTGCAAGGCAAATTTTAAAATCCTATTGAATTTATAATTTTAATTTTGTAACTAGTTATTAAATTTATATTTTGGTTGATAATTATTTGAATTTATAATTTAAATTATTCAAATTTCAATTAATTTGATTTTTATACCAAGGCACTTAGAATTTATTACCTAGGTACTTAGATTTCATATTTTTTTAAATAAGTAGCTTGAAAGAAGGTAAAGCAAAAAAAAATTTATAAATAGTTGTTATAACTAACAATCAGGGAATTCCTAATTTTTTTTTAACCACACAAATCAAACATGTTTTTTTATTTACCTAAACTTTAACGAAGTTATTAAGAAAGTAGCTTTTACCAAATTTATTTGGTCTAAATGTATGCTGAATGAACAGCTAATATAAAAATATATTAATTTTTATTTCTTAATTTAATTCTTCCCTTTTTTTATATATATATATACATATTTCCATTTGTGTTATTCAATTCATTTCCAATAATTCTTGACCACAATTATTCTTTGCTGAATACAATTCGTGAAAATAATAATTAAAATTTTGATTAGCTAATTAAAGATGTTTTAATCAAAGTTCGATTTGCTTTCGCTAAATAATTTTTTCAAATATTGATATTTCGGAAACAACATAATTTCTTCATGCGATGGATTAGAATTAGAAGATAAAATTTCTATTTTGTTTATAAAATTCTTGATTGCATTCACACATTGAAACTGATAGCTAAAACAATTTTTAAAAAATAATAAATATTAAAGTAATGTATTTTAAGCTATTAACTGAAACCATTTAGATGTCTTCCAAATTCTTCTTCTTAAAAACCATTTAAATGTCTAGTTTCTAAAACTTACTAAGAGAGAAATGAAGAGTCTGTATAAAGCTACCTTGGTGATGTTAATTATTTCTTGGAATCAGATTCAAATTTATTCAAATGTTTATTCAAATGTTATGACATAAAATTTCTTCAATAACAAATTAAGTATTTTTGATTTGATTCTTATATTGAAGCTGGAAGCTAAAACAATTGAAAAAATATTAATGTTAATTATTTATGCATTTAAAAGCTATTGAAACCATTTCTATGTCTTCTAGCTTCTAAATTAGACTTCTTTAAAAATTAATTAATTTTTTCTTGGATTCGGATTCAAATGTTATAACACAAAATTTCTTAAAAAAGTAGATAAATATTCTTGATTTAATTCTTATATTGGAACTGGAAGCTAAAACAATTTTAAAAAATTAATGCTAAGCATTTAAAATCTACTGAAACAATTTATACGCATTCTAATTTCTGAATCAACCTTCTCTTCTCTATTAATAGAATTCTTTCTAGGATTCAAGATTCAAATTTATTCAAAATTTCTTGAAAAACTCATTTTTGTAGTATATTTTAAAAATATATATATAAATATAGTTAATATATATATTTCAAACATTTTGACGTAATTTTTATGTAGTAAATATGTACCTATACAAATTTAAAAAGAAAATATTTGTAGTTTCAACAAGTTTCAAAAAATAGATTTTTCCACAAATCAAAATAACAAACATATATAAATTTATAAACAAGTACAATTAACTCACCTTAAATTAATTTTGTTGTTTTGAAAATGTACTTTTTATTATTTTTAATTTAAAAAATGATCCAATTATATTTTACAATTTGAGAAAATTATAAACAACAAATTGAAAAAGAAACAAAAAAATAACAAAAATATTTAAATGAAAGCTAAACAAAACCACAAAATAATATTAAATTTAAATTGAAGGTAAAAACTGTAGTAAAATAATATTTTTAGTAATGAAAAACAAAAATAATAATAATCTGTCAAAATGAACAGTAAAGAATAACAAGAACAATAATAACAATTTTTTTTTTTTTTTTTTGCACAACACTTGCACTTGAAAATATTTACATAATTTCTACCTGAATTTGCTTTTATATTTTTATACAAAATATATTAATTATTTTTATTATTTCAATATCAAATATGTAATTTCTCTTTTTTAAATAAATTTAAACTGATTTTGAACATAAAATTATTTGTTTAGAAAAAACAAGATTTATAATTATGAAGTTTCAATTTTTTGTTTAATATATATATATATGTACATTTATTTTGTAAATACAGATTGAATTGCTGTAATATTGTTTACAAAATTATTTTTTATTTTTATTCCCCTTTATGTTTTTGTTTAGAAAACAAAAAAACTATATATTAATATAATATTAAAGAGAAATATTAAATAAAAAAACATAATAAATATTATGAAAACATTTTGAAAATAAAAAGAAACAATAATAATATTGTATAAACTAGAGACCACAAGTAAATATTTTAGATAAAAATAACAAAAATAATATTTCAGCACAAAAACTACACTTATAAATTTCTATTCTTACATTATATTTTATAACCAATTAAAATTTCTATTTTCTTTCTTTTAATATTTATTAATATTTCTAATTTTATATAAAATCGATTTTTATATTCTTAAATAATTTACTTTTTATTTCATTTTTTGCAAAACACTCTTTATAAAATATCTTTTAAATTTATTTTTGTTTTTAAAAATTTTCTTCGCGTACCCAAATAATGCTTTAAAGCTAAAGAGAATACCGAATTTTACAATTTCTTTTCGTTTACCAAAACAATTAAGAAAGTTTGGTATTTATAAATGAAAATAAAATAAAAACGGAACAAAAAAGTAAACTAAAAAAATCTAAATTTTATAATTTAAGATTTATTTTATGTTTATTTCAGAAATTGTTTTGATTTCATCCGAATACAATAACTTTGCTTAACCGATTTCGAACGTAAAATGCGATTTCCAATGAATTTTCATTTGTGTTTGACATTTCTTTTCAAAAAAAAAAACACAAAAAAATAACAAAAACAAATGACATTTCACAAGGTTTTTTTCGTACATATGATTTTCATTTACAAAGAAATGTCAAATTTTAAGGTTTTTTTTTTGTGTTTTTATTTCGTTTTGTTGTTGTTTTTATATATACAATCTTGTAGTTTTGTATTATTCTAATTGTTGTTGGTTTAAAATGTGTATTTAAATCCGTCAAATTTGTACATAGTAAATATTGAACAGTGCTGCCAGCTTCAAAAGTAAATAATCAAAATATGAAAAATTTCTCAGTTTTATGAATGAAGTAAATACAAATGTTAAAGAAATATTGTAGCTTTTGATTTTTGTAGTTACCCAGTTAAAATTATCATTTTTGTGTGTTGTGTTGTAGTTTTCTAGCAAAATAAAATTGAATTTACTTTTTGAATATTTTTAAATCAAATATGTGAATAATATTTTTAGAATGAATTTTGAATTGATAGAAAATAAAATTATTTAATGTTTAGCTTGTCATTTTCCCTTTAAAAAATTATATTATAAATAAAAAAGTTTAGTTAAGTAAATTGTAAATAATTGTCAAAATATATAAGCTCTGAAAAATGTAAATTAGAAATAAGAAAAATTGTATAGTAAAATTAATGCATATTAAATAAAAAATAATATTAAGTAAAAATAATAAATGTAATAAAAATAATAAACAAAATTATTTTAAATAATTGTATTAAATAGAAAATTATATTAATTTAAATTAATAAATTAATTTTTTATTTATTTTATTGCGACTTTTATTAAATATTTCGATTTAGAAATTAATTTTAGCTTAGATATTAGAAATAAATAAAAAAAAATATAATTTTAGCTTTTACTTTATGATATTTCAAGTATTACAAGTTTTAGGGAAAAAATGGACAGACCAAAAACTTCTTTGTTGTTCTTTTACACAAGATTCTGTAGTTCCTAGTTCCAGATTTAAACTCCACGAAATTATATAAACTTAAAATTTTATATCAATAAAAATTTCTTTTTGTTAAATCTTTACTGAAGTTATTTACGTGAATATTGGGATGGTGATGTATTTTATGTTCTATGTTTTATCCGGTTTACACCTTTTTATTTGTCCTAGTTTATTATTCTACTCTGATCTTCCTGCTGTTATAATCCTGTAAACACTAACGAACGATTAGATTCCATTTAGGAAACAAGCACTAGGTATTATCAATTGAAGGTAATCACAATATATTTAATCTTGATTGAATCCCAATATATTTCCGCGTTCAGATCCCTTCTAAAGCTCCAATTAGTAAACCAAATACAAAATTAAGGTGAGGTGAGCGCCATATTTTATATATTGCAATGTCAAAGCGAAAAGTGCAGACAAAATCTAACTATTTCATAAAAATTGACAATGTACCATTTTTTTTGTAAATTACAATTCGACAAAGGTCAAATTTTTGTTTCAAGATAAAATTGACAAATTTCTAATAAGTCGAGAAAATTCAACAATAATTGTCAAATTCGGTTTTATAACACAATTATAAAATTTACAATGTCTTCTCAGAATTTTCAAGGTTCTGCCACTGCAATCTTTAACTAATTTTTGTACGAGACGAAAATAAAATTGTTAAAATTGTTGAACAATTCATGACAAACAATTTGTAATTTTCATAAATAATCTTTTATTAATCAGTATTTCATATTTTCGGGCTCTTCCGGAAGCAAGGTGGGATATCTCGACACAAGGAAACTTGAGAACCTTAACTATGTGCATTGATTCTGCGATATTCAGCACAAAACAGATCTACTTCAGCAAGCAGTGTGTAGACATCACAATAAATGGTCGAAAATATGGATAGTCTCTCATTATAACAACAAAGCACAGAAGCAGATTTCAACAACATATTTCGTTAGGCCTAAACTACTTTTAGTGAATTAAGTCCAATATGGAGGAATGGCCAAATAACTAGGAATACAAAGAACAAACAGGTAATAAAAATGGAGATGGATAGACCACACTCAAAGAAAAAAAAACTAAACAATATAACCAGAATGGCCTTAAAAGGGAACTACAAAGAGGAAGCAGAAGACTACAAGGATGGCTCTTAGACCCAATAACACTTAACATTGAACTACGATTACTGAACTATCTAGATAAGGACGAATTGGGGAGTAAAAAAAACAGTGTGTGTGTGTGTGGAAAACCAAAAGCATTGCAAAATAAAAAATGACGTGAGAGCAAAATATCTTGGCGAAGGTGTACTTATACATAAAACATTGACGCTCTTGACGATGATTTAGATAGACGAAATATGTCAAATACATCAGACAGACCAGATCATATGAAGTCATTACGCAGTGGCGTACAACACAGAACAACAATGGAGTAGGCAAGTTAATGCCCTATGCTCACACGCAGAGTAATGAAAAGAAATAAAAATCTCAACACTATGGAGCTCATCAGTAGGCGTTGTAGTGTTGAAATTATCTAGACAACTAATAATTTGAATTTGAAAAGTTTCACAACTTATAACAACATATAGATTGAGCAAAGTTGATAGAAGCTGTATATTGCATATATATCATAGCTACATGTGAGCTATAATACAGAGAATATACAACCTATATACAATAAACTAATGATTTCCAAGAGCCGTGCTTCATCCTAGAAATTTTATTGTATAATTCGAATTATGCCAAAGAAAGCCGTTCATTTCCGTATAGTACAAAAAAAAGGTTTTTCATCAAATCCTTAGTTCAAAAACCGATTCGATATGGATTGGATACGAAATCTCGAGCTTATCAAGAATTCTTTTATGAACTCTGTTACACAGCTTGTCAATGGAATATAAACTTGAATCCTATACGAATTTTATTTCAGATTTCGAAAAAGCTAGTGTAGCTGCCGCAAACGATTTTTTTCCATTAGCTAATATATAAGGGATGTCTATTTCACTTTGGACAAATTATTTGGCGAAAAGTGCAATCTGAAGAGCTGGTCGCTAAATATGGAAATGATGAAAAATTAAGCCTACAGATTCGAATGATCAAGAGTTTGGCATTTGTCCCGGCAGAAAAAAATTCCTGATTATTTTTCAGATTTATTTAAAACTCTTAATAATGACGCCAGAAAAATTGTAAATTGGTTTAAAATAAATTATATAACAAGTAATAGAGGCAAATCTAAAAAATCCATCCAAACTAAGATATCATCCAAATTTTTGGTCTATTGCTGGATGCGGAAAAATTTCATTTCCCCAGAACACAAAATAATGCAGAAGCTTGGCACAGACGCTTTAATACCATTGTGGGCAAATCACATGTGGATGTATACAAGCTCATTTCTGAATTAACACAAGTTCATGTTGTTGTTAAAACTAGGATGGCCAAAACTAGTTCGGGTGTAAAATTTTTCAAAAGCGGGAGATTTCGAAAGCAGGGGATTTTGTTACGATCCCATTAAAACATGGGATTTTTAAAAAGCGTATTACAAAACAATGCATTTTAATACGATGGATTATGAAACGGGGGATTTTGATACGGTGGATTTTTGAAAACTGAGAGATTTTGAAAACAGGGGATTTTGAAACAGGGGATTTTGTTACGATCCCATTCGATATATATTCGATATATTTTCGAAGACATCGTTCAATTAATAGAATATAGCAATAAATGAATTTTACCATTCCAACTTTTTATATATTCAAAAAATACTTAATATTAACCTAAAATCGATTGCTCCTTATAGGTTTCAAAAACAATAAAAAAAAAAAAAAAAAAACATGTTTAACCGTAAAATATTTTAATTCAGTTTTATTTCCTATTACAATGTCTATTTTACAATACCATATCAAATTAAGAAATAAATAAAAGACTAGGTATAAGTGATTCATATCAGATCAAATACTAGTAAATACTAAAAAAAAAATAAATGTTGTTTTTCACTTATTTTCATTCTGTTTTTTTTTTTTTTTTTTTCTAGTAAACGATATTTTCATTTATAAAGGAAAACATAAAACAAAAAAAAACAAAATATATTAGAGTTGCTGCCCGCCCATTAACTTTTAAAAATAGTAATTTCCTCATTCTATTTGCATGAAACAAAGTAAAAATCTATTCACATAAATCTTATCCTCATCAGACATCCACTCCTTACCACATCGTTCTATAAAAAAAAATAAAAATAATCATACATTTTATATACATATAATATGTATATATTAATATTCAGTAAAGTCTTTAAATTGTTTTTGTATTGAAAGGATAAAATGTATTCATTTTTTGTTACACACACCTATATACATTATTCTCTATCTATATACATATTCTGTCTTATATAATATAATACTGTATGTA
Source organism: Argyra leucocephala (assembly GCA_963942445.1). Classification (NCBI taxonomy): domain Eukaryota; kingdom Metazoa; phylum Arthropoda; class Insecta; order Diptera; family Dolichopodidae; genus Argyra; species Argyra leucocephala. Next base: position 18,398,498 of record OZ012679.1, on the reverse strand, counting down.
TATATGTACATTTGCGTATTTCGCGTATTTATGCAATTTTCTTCATTAAATTTTTAGTTCAACAAAGCGGAATTTTCAATTTAAATTAACTATATATAATATACACACACATGCATATACAATCAAATTGAATGAATCTACTCGGATCTAGTTACTCGTCCCTATTACAATCAAAAAAAAAAAAAAAACAAAAAAAAAGTTTAAAAAATCAAAAAATTAAAAACATCATCTAGACATTCTAGACTATGAAAAAAATACCGTTATGCTTTATAATTGTTTCAATTCTAAAAAGGTGGCGGCTGACTGACTCTCTTGGGGTATGATTTTATTTCGCACGAAATTTTCATTCTTTTGTTTTTATTTACATATTTTTTTTTTTAATGTTTACTTTTTTTTTTTTTTTTTGATTTTGTTATTGTTTGTTAATACGATGCGTAACAAACTGTTGGTTATATATTGCGACATAGTATATGGTATATAATAATAATATTATATGATGGCTATAAAAGAGGGCTATTCGTACATTTTTAGTTGCCTATATTATAAATATTTGTATACAAGGATATTATATTATATATATATATAAAGTTTTAAATCAAATGAAACCTGTGAAATTCATGATGTTCATTACAATATATCCTTTTTTTTTTTTGTTTACTATAGTTTTATATAGATTCAGCAGGATGATATTTATATGCATATGAGAAATCCCTTAAAAAAAAAATAAACATAAAATGTAAGGTAGTCGTTTTTTTTTCAATTTATGTTATAACTCTATTAAAGGTGAGTATAATATTATACAGATTAATGCAGGGGTGTACAACATTTTTAAAGTTTAAATTATGTTTTTTTTAAATTTTGGTTTCGTATAATAGTTTATATCCTGTTATGAATCACCTATAGTCTTTTATTTTTTTTTTTGAATTTGGGAGTTCTTAGTAACAGCAAACTCTTAAGATCTATTGTATGGATCACCTATAGTCTTTTATTTATTTTTAATTTTTATAATTTACTAGATTAGCAATGCCCGCGTTACTGGGCAGTACAATAATATACGTTTACGTCTTTGTCAGTTATAACATGTGTTGACTCTTGACCTTCAAATAAATGTTTTTTAATTTCTGTACATTGTGAATTGCACGTGAAATTTATAAATAAATCAGGTTTTCCATAATGACGCACATAACACATTAAATTTTGCGCGTATTCATGCATAATTTTGGATTTATTAATCAACTTCTTCATCTCCATTTTCCATGAAAAAAATTTGTTGAAAGCGATATTCTTGATTATCGAATTGAACCAGTTTTATGGTACACTTGACCTTAAATCTCTAATTCGTATTCTACATAGAATTTTCGTTTAAATCAAAACATTATATTGATATGTCTGAATTGAAATTCACATTATTTACCTTAAAAGTTGGCATAAATCTATCACGAACAATGTGTTGTGCCCCAAATGATGTGATTTGAAAGCAGTACATACATAATCATTCAAACATTAACATGAATCCAATTAGAATCTAAACTAGGGGCCCCTGTTGAGTAAATATATTTCAAGTTGAAGTCAAATTTAAAGTTTAAAAAAAAAAACAGTAATTTACGTACTGACATAGACTTCGCACGATATAGCAGAAATACACATAATACACATAAATACACGTCCCTCATATACTGCTTCGTTTCCGATATATTCCCTATAGTAAGTGGCATTTAGTGTATAAAATTACTAAAAATAAAAAAATTTGTCATTAAAGAGGCATTTATATATATACCTACATAATACATAATTTTAATAAAAACTATATTATTAATACAAATTACCAAAATTTAGAAACAGTTACTTAAAAAGATAAAAAGGAAGAATTCAAGTGATTTGTTTTTTTGTTGTTTTTATATTTTTTATTTGTACATAGAATATGTACATAGTGCATAATGTAAATTATAATAACTGATTTGTTTGCTTTTGTTTATTATTTTAATAAGTTCTCACATATGCGTAATGTATTTGCTGAATAATAAAATCATATGGTTACAAAATTTTCAACTGTGTGCGCATTTTTGTTTTATATACAATCTTATATATTATATATATTAGAAGTTCATTAAGGAGTAGGAGAATCGAAATAAAATGAAAAGGTGTCTACTGCGCAAGACCTTAAATGTTTGTCAATTATATTTATAGATGATTATTTTATTCATAACCACCGCAAAGACAAACTTTAAATATAATTACCTATATCTACATATATGTAGATGTCATATTTTCATATAAATGCATTTAAATATGTTACTCATCTATTCTATTAAATAAAGATGATTAACATATAGTACAATAGAAATTGGCGGTTAGTTATGAATGTTATGTATTCAAACAAAAATAATAAAATATTGCCTGGTACCTATATACATATTATGTAAATAAAAATAAAAAAATTGATTTAAAAGTTTAAATCAAAAATTTTCAATTTACATTTATTATTGTCATCTAATAAATGCTGTTTCTTCTACTGCAAATGTACATGTACTATATACTATTTATTTATATATGAGTGAAGTAGATTTATGTAGATACGTAATTTCATAAAAGTAAAAAAAAATAATTTTGGTCAAAATTGTAGGTATATAAATATGTATGGATTATGTATGAATGTAATTCTGAAACAGATTACGCTCACAATTCTGCAAGAGAATTAATAGAATTTGGGTCTATATTTTAATTAACCAAAATCGTGTTTATTTATAAATTAAGAACATTTTTGGTAAATTGAAAAAATAATATAAAGTTAAAATGCTTGTCAATTATAATTATAGATAGCTACTTTGACTCTATTATGTAAAGATGAAATTGCCCGTCATATGAATTTTTTTTGTTTTTGTATTTTTTTTGTTTTTGTTTTTTTTATATTTTTGTTTGTTTTTGTTTTTTATTTTAATAAGAACTCACGAATAATGTATTTGGTGAATAATAAAACCATATGATTAAAAAATTTTCAACTGTGTGAGCATTATTGTTTTATATACAACTATTATATTAGAAGTTCAATAAGGATAATTGTATATACTCTAACTCTACTATATAAAAATGAATTTGCTAGTCATATGAACAATTCAACTGATTTTTTTTTGTTTTTGCTTTTTTATATTTTTTATTTGAGATGAATTTGTTTCTTTGTTTTTTTTTTTGGCATATGTACATAAATTCATTTGCAAGTACATAATATAAAATATAATAACTGATTTGTTTACTTTTGTTTATTATTTTCATAATATCTCACTTATGCATAATGTATTTGCTGAACAATAAAATCATATGAGTACAAAATTTTCAACTGTGTGCGCATTTTTGTTTTATATACAATCTTTTATATTATATATATTAGAACTTCAATAAGGAGTAGGAGAATCGAAATAAAATAAAAAGGTGTCTACTACGCAAGACCTTAAATGCTTGTCAATTATAATTATAGATGATATGTGCAAGATTCCTAACGGCACATATCTTATCTAAAGTGTTTTTATTTTTGTTAAAATCAAAATTAACAGTCAAGGTGGATTTCCTCTTAATGGACGAACGTCCGGACAAATTTTTTAACCAATAAAAAAATTTTATTTTACCAACACATACACAAAAAATCGTCTCCGTGCATTTTCTTCATCCAATTCCTTAGTTAAAATTAAAATATTTTTAACTTTTGGCTGAAGGACGAAGTAAAAGAAAAGGATAGATATATAGTTATTTGATAAATATTTATTGCTATCTCGATTTATGTATGAACGCATTCACATATAGAATTTCAAATGTTTTTTAGTTAAAAAGACATGAAGTGTGATATTTTTGTTTTTTGCTTTTTAATATAAGATTATTTTGTTTCTAACAAATTATTTATATTTTAAGATAAAAGCAAAGCGCTATATTTTATTTTTTTCGAATATTACAATGTTATTATCCATTATTACTCTTAACAAAATTTTAAATTTTTTTAATAAAAGTAATATCAACGCATGTACGCAAACATATTTTCAAACGTCAACCTTTTTTGATTACATAACAAATGTCAGTCCTTCGCGCATTGAGAGGAGATCATAAAATTTTCTTTAATGGTTTTTGTGTTTCAATTATAGTGTAAAATAAAATTGTCCGGATGTTCGTCCATGAAGAGGAAATCCACCATCAAAACACAAACAATATTTTAAACTGCATTGTTCTTATGTGGAATCATAAATTAACCAATTTATGACTAAAACGTCAACGTCAACGTCAACGTCAAATGTATTATTTTACAGCAGCGACTGAATGTACGACTGAATGAATTTCAGTAAATGTTTTGATTGATTTGTTCTGCCAGCAACCAAAGAAAATAATAGCTGATTTAATGGTGTAAATTTAAATTTAATAAAAATTATTTGTATACAAATATAGAAGAGGAGACACAAAAAGTAGGCTTAAAAATCAACGAAAACAAGACAAAATACCTAAAAATGTCAAGAAATGAACAAATAAGAATTACTCAAAATATAATAATTGGAGAGTATACAACTTTGAAGGAGTTACAAACTTTACATACCTTGGACCAACAATAAGAAATAATAATAGTATGCAATGCTGTATTCATAATAGAATTCAGGCCGGAAATAGATGCTATTATGGAAACAGAAAGTTGCTTCAATCAAAAATAATATCAAGAAAGGCCAAAATGACGATATATAAAACTGTCATACGACCCATAGTGAAGTATGGATGCGAGGTATGGACTATGAACGTGGCCGAGGAGAATAGTCTGCGTATATTTGAAAGAAAAATTCTCCGAAAAATACTCGGCCCAAAAAGATTACAAAATGGAGAATATATAATCAGAAGCAACAGCGAGCTCAATAGTATGATTGATAGTGAGGACATTGTATGGTTTGCAAAGGCCCAAAGACTAAGGTGGGTCCCGTATGGACGAAAGCCGAAAGGAAGCAGTGGTGCTGAATAAAAAGCCCGATAGCAGTCGTGGTAGAGGAAAACCAAGAAGCAGATGGGCAGACAACGTGAAAAACGATGCTCAAACCCTACAAATCCCAAATTGGAGACAAGCGGTACAAGATCGACCTTTTTGAAGGAGCATAGTGATGAAGACCAAAGCTCATCCAGAGCTGTAGCGCTATAAGATGATGATAATGATGAATTTAACTTTTCCGCCCAGCACAACACATTCCATCGATTTCATTTTTAAATTTCAATGCATTGCATTTATTACAAACTATATCCATTTTCCCAATTCGAATGCGAGCAAACCGTAATCAATGTTATGAACATATAATTAAAACCTGCACGATGCAAATTTTCAATTGAATGGTTACGTCTTTTTGTTGTTGCCTGTTTTGATTGTCATGTTGAGTGTTGCGTTCACGATCTATTCTGTTTCTAACTCTCACACTTTCAAGTAGTTCTTCTAATTGTTCTTGATTTTGATTTGATCTTGATTGTACCATTCGTTGCCTTGCTAATTCATTACTTTCTAATCGCTTTCATTCATTCTGATTAGATCTATTTAAATGTATTTGACTGCTTTTGCGTGTTCGCAGACAGATTTGTCTTCCCCGCGGCATTGTTAAATAATTTTACTCTGTTAACATGAGAAATTGTCTTTATTTATGTTTTTTTATTTAATTTTAACTGCGTTGTAAACGTTGTATAAACTTTTATTATAATTTTTTCTTCTGTAATTATTGTAAATATGTATACATTTATTATATATATATATAACATTAAAATTTCGAACGAGAGTGCTTGAATTGAAGTCTTTATATATATTTTTAGTAATAATCAGTGGCGGCTGGTGATATAAAATTATAATAGGAAATTGGGCTAACTTGAGCTAATTTAAAGAAAAGGAAAAAAAAAATTGTGCAGATTTTCACTTCATACTGAGGTATTGTATTCTAAGCGTTAAATGGAATTCAGTGCAGTCCAGTTTTCTTAACGTGTTCGACAAACATAAAATTGTTTGTACACCTCTTTTGGTACCACTAATTACAACAGCTCCATCACATAAATATTTTATGAAATCAAAGTCACTAAAATAGTTCGGATATATTGTTCGACATCCAGAGAAATAATTTTTGACTTTTCTAGTTTAACTTAGTTTTATAAATTTTTAAAATAGATTGCAATTTATAATAATATTTCAGAATTACTGTAGTTAGTAACAACAATTTACAATGGCCTGTTACGCGTAACTGCGTAGGATAAAATTAATCGTTTTTCTTTTTTTGTCAACGCTATGAACCAACAGCTTGTATCTATAGTTTAATTTACTAACATTATTTCATTAATGCGGTATCGGTCACTAATTGCAGTGGCTAATAACATATAGCACAAAAATGTACTCAATCTTCGTTTGCGAATAGACATCTGATGTGCTTGCTCTAAACATTAATCTGTCAGTATAAATATCAAAACAATTTTTGAAGGAAGAGCTTAGAGCAACCGATAAGATGAACTGAGAAAAAGAATATGTATTGTGGTTGAAATATTTTCGTTAGCAGTTCAATGTACATTTATAAAAATATTTAATATTTATAAAAATTAAATGTATAAAACAGTGGAAAAGCAAAATAGTAACATTCATTTGTATATAAAATTAATTTACAGCTGAAAGCTATACAAGAAGCAATTAAAACTTAAAATTTGTGCAATGTTTAGATAATGTCCAAATTTACAAGAGCTCAGAATGCGGATGTGGATAACTACCATGGTTATTTGAAGTGCATGCCTGTATGCTAAACGAGCAAATGGTTTTTATTCTTCAAAACTACATGGTATAAGACCAGCTGAACAATTTAAATTGATATGGTGTGATACATATTTAATACAACAATTTAGAGAGTATAGCCTTGTTTTCGTAAACTCAGAAAAACATGCAATGATACTGCACAGATGTTTTTATCTGATGTTTACGAACACGAACTTATCTGCAGATGTCGATTACGAACTCTAGCGCATGCTTTTTAATTTCAGCACATTTATCGCATGGCTTTACTTATGAACACAAAATCTGCAATTCTGTACATGTTCTGCTCTTACGAATTTAGACTTATCTGCCAGGAGTAGATAAAAAGGAAAAAAAGTATAGGAGTTATCAAATATAGGGGTCAGGGGATATAAAAAAAAACTTTTAATTTAAAATTAGTTCGGAATATAATTTTGCAATCGCTAACATAAAATGGAAATTATATTTATTTATTTTTTTTTGAAAATATATAGTTCTTTATTTCATTAACAACTACAGCTAACTTACATGCTAAATTCACAAAATAATAAAACAAATTAATTCAAATTTCTTAGCCTAGTACTTAAATGAAAAAAAATATATATATATATATATATACAAATAAAATTTAAACTATACAGTAGTGAATTCACACTAGTGATGTATAGTGATTTAAGTCATTCTTAATTTTACTTCAATTTACTTTTCCAAGAAAAAATTTTAAAATGAAATTCTATTAAGAAGCCAAAGTTACTCTACTACTTCCATTGATGTCGTCTTCCACATTTAATACCAAATAATTTCAGAAAAAAATTTATTGTAGGTGTGCCAATGCTGTAAATATTTATGATGTTCAACTCATTGTTTTGGTAATTAAAAAAAAAACAAAAACAAAACAAACAAGGTATAACAGATGTAATTAGTATAGTTTGTAAATATATTGTTTCATATCATAATGTGTAACACAAAATACTACCCTATATCATTAAATTTCACCATATATATTTTAATTAATGCCCCTATAGCTCTACCCCGAAATCCAAAATTTCCAATAACTCTTTTACCCAAACATATTACATCCACATCATATCATATTCAACACACCGGTTGCAAAATCCTGAACCGATCTATACATACATACACATACATAGTATATAAATTATTGTGTGATTTGTAACAGGCGACAAAAATATACAAAAATATAAAATTACTAGTGTAATTATAAATCTATATTAACATATATATATATATATATATAACTATATGCAAATACTCAAATCCTAATACATACTATACTATACAACATATTTTATTCTACAATTTTGCATATTATTAAAGATTTTAAAACTCTTATAAAGTCATAAAAACCATAAAATCCCCATATTTGAATGAAATTTTTCCTCTCATCAAACATAAATAAACAAAAAATAATAGAAAAAAAAACAAAATAGAAAAACAAAAAATAAAAATAAAAATATATATATAACCCCAATGCGACGACCATTGATATTTATTCATTTTAACTCAATTTAACATACATATACATACATACATATATCCAAATGCATTTAATATACTTATTCATTCTATATAAACACCTCACCTCTATTAAATAGTTGTGTATATAAAAGGTAAGTATATAGGAGTCATATATATATATATATCCAATCAAGGATTCTTTAAAACTAACACAAAAACTAAAGAAAAAAATAAAACAAACAAATAAAACAGAAAAAAAAAAAATACAAATTTTGGTAATTGAAAATATGTATGAATTGTACACGTCGTCGTCCCCTCTCTATATATGTATGTAGAGAAAAACAACAAGAAAATTATTGATATAGGCAAAAGGAACCATGACAGAAAGTGAAGAAGGATATTTTTCTATCAAAAACAAAAAAAATTTATCATTATTTTTGAATTGACTAGAAGTTAAATACTATATTTTGTATGTATCAAGATTTGTAAGCATAATAATAAGAAAAAAACAAAAACAACAACAACAAAACAAAATTATAATGAAAAAAAATTCTTTTTGAATATTTAGAATTCAGAACACAAAACACTTTATATCCCCTTTATGAAAACATTGGAATTTATCCACCTCTTTAATTTCGATTAAAAGCACAAAAATAGAATAGGAATATTGTTTCTATCTATTGACATTAAAACGATGTTCATTTGAGGAACATTTTTATTTTTCCTGATTTTCTTTTTATTTTTTTTTATTTTTGTTTCTTTTTAAGTTAAAATAAAATGACTGCAGTACACAAAAATATATTTATTAATTGAAATAACAAGGTAGAGCTGATTTTTTTTTTTCTAATTTTTTTAAATATTTTTGAATTAAAAATCCTGGATTTGACCACTATGATTATTTGCAACGGTATAACAAATCGTGAAATTATAAAACAACAAAGTACATATTAAAAATGTATCTGGTATATTTTTTGATGTTTCTTATAAATGTATTTGTATTTGAATATTTTTAGTTGTCAAACTAAACATAATAATGATAAACATTATATAAAACGGATTAAAAGAGATTTGATAAGATTTAAGATAAAATAATATAGATATAATTCAAAACGGAGTTTAATATTGTTAAAACCCTAATTTAATCACAAACAATTTTTCTGAATCACTTTAAGTCTAAAACCGATTAATATTAATTTTTAAAATAAATATGTAATATAAAATAAAATAGTTAATATAGTTTAAGATAAGACACTAGATATAATTCAAAACGGAGTTTAATATTGCTAAAACCCTAACTAAATCACAAATAATTTTCTGGATCACTTTAAGTCTAAAACCGCTTAATAAAAATTTTGAAAATAAATATTAGATAATAATATAAGATAAAATACTTAATATACTTTAAGATAAGGGAGTAGATATAATTCAAGGTGGATTTTAATATTTAATCACCCTTATTTAATCACCAATAATTTTTCTGAATCACTTTAAGTCTAAAACCGATTAATATGAATTTTGAAAATAAATATGTAATATAAGATAAAATAGTTAATATAGTTTAAGATAAGAGACTAGATATAATTCAAAACGGAGTTTAATATTGTTAAAACCCTAATTTAATCACTAACAATTTTTCAGAATCACTTTAAGTCTAAAACCGATTAATATTAATTTTGAAAATAAATATTAGATAATAATATAAGCTACAACACTTAATATAGTTTAAGATAAGACAATAGATATAATTCAAAACGGGGTTTAATATTATTAAAACCCTAATTTATTCACTAACAATTTTTCTGAATCACTTTAAGTCTAAAACCAATTCATATGAATTTTGAAAATAAATATTAGATAATAATATAAGATAAAATATTTAATATAGTTTAAGATAAGAGACTAGATATAATTCAAAATGTAGTTTAATATTGTTACAACCCTTATTTAATTACCATTAATTTTTCTGAATCACTTTAGGTCTAAAACCGATTAATATTAATTTTGAAAATAAATATTAGATAATAATATAAGCTAAAATACTTAATATAGCTTAAGATAATCGACTAGATATAATTCAAGATGGAGTTTAATATTGTTAAAACTCTTATTTAATTACTAATAATTTTTCTGAATCACTTTAAGTCTAAAACCGATTAATATGAATTTTGAAAATAAATATTAGATAATAATATAAGATAAAATACTTAATATACTTTAAGATAAGGGACTAGATATAATTCAAGGTGGATTTTAATATTTAATCACCCTTATTTAATCACCAATAATTTTTCTGAATCCCTTTAAGTCTAAAACTGATTAATATTAATTTTTAAAATAATAATTAGATAATAATATAAGCTAAAATACATAATATAGTTTAAGATAAAAGATTAGATATAATTCAAAATGGAGTTTAATAATGTTAAAACCCTTATTTAATCACTAACAATTTTTCTGAATCACTTTAAGTCTAAAACCGATTAATATTAATTTTTAAAATAATAATTAGATAATAATATAAGCTAAAATACATAATATAGTTTAAGATAAAAGATTAGATATAATTCAAAATGGAGTTTAATAATGTTAAAACCCTTATTTAATCACTAACAATTTTTCTGAATCACTTTAAGTCTAAAACCGATTAATATGAATTTTGAAAATAAATATTAGATAATAATATAAGATAAAATACTTAATATACTTTAAGATAAGGGACTAGATATAATTCAAGGTGGATTTTAATATTTAATCACCCTTATTTAATCACCAATAATTTTTCTGAATCCCTTTAAGTCTGAAACTGATTAATATTAATTTTTAAAATAATAATTAGATAATAATATAAGCTAAAATACATAATATAGTTTAAGATAAAAGATTAGATATAATTCAAAATGGAGTTTAATAATGTTAAAACCCTTATTTAATCACCAACAATTTTGCTGAATCACTTTAAGTCTAAAACCGATTAATATTAATTTTTAAAATAATAATTAGATAATAATATAAGCTAAAATACATAATATAGTTTAAGATAAAAGATTAGATATAATTCAAAACGGAGTTTAATATTGCTAAAACCCTAACTTAATCACAAATAATTTTTCTGAATCACTTTAAGTCTAAAACCGATTAATATTAATTTTTAAAATAAATATGTAATATAAGATAAAATAGTTAATATAGTTTAAGATAAGATACTAGATATAATTCAAAACGGAGTTTAATATTGTTAAAACCCTTATTTAATCACTAACAATTTTTCTGAATCCCTTTAAGTCTAAAACCGATTAATATTAATTTTTAAAATAAATATGTAATATAAGATAAAATAGTTAATATAGTTTAAGATAAGACACTAGATATAATTCAAAACGGAGTTTAATATTGTTAAAACCCTTATTTAATCACCAATAATTTTTCTGGATCACTTTAAGTCTAAAACCGATTAATTATAATTTTGAAATTAAATATTAGATAATAATATAAGATAAAATATTTAATATAGTTTAAGATAAGACACTAGATATAATTCAAAACGGAATTTAATATTGTTAAAACCCTAATTTAATCACTAACAATTTTTCTGAATCACTTTAAGTCTAAAACCGATTAATATTAATTTTGAAAATAAATATTAGATAATAATATAAGCTAAAGTACTTAATACATTTAAGATAATAGACTAGATATTATTCAAAATTTAGTTAAATATAATTAAAGTTGCTATCAAATTGCTAGTCTTGTTTATTTACAAGTACAATCAAATACGATTAATAATAATTATGTAATTATATTATATAATATAAGATAAGAAATACTTGAGATAAGAGACTAGATATAATTGAAGATGGAGTTGAATACATTTAAAATTGGTATCTAATAAGTTATATTTTTTGTTTACAACTAAAATCAAGTTCAAATAATAATATAAATTTTAAAACTTAAATATTTAATAAGATAAGAGACTAGATATAATTCAATTAAAACTGTTATTTAATCAGTAATATTTTTTGTTTACAACAAGCTCAAATAATATAAATTAGACAAAGATGTACAATACGATAAAATGTGAGATAAGAGAATTGATAAAATTTAATACAGGAAGTCTGATATAATTGATAAATATGAAGATGTTACGTTGATAATATGATGATACAAGTCTAATTAATATTAATATAAGATAAGATAAATGATTTAATAAGACTTAAGATGAAATAATATAGATGTAATTCAAGCTGCAGTTTAATACCATATAATTACTTTCATTTCTTTGAATCGTAAAATTATTAAACTAAAATAAAACAAACCAGTTAAAATTTTGTAACACAATCTTGGGATTGTATACTAATCTACTAATACAATTCTACTTTCTAATAAAAATTTAAAGCTATTGTTTACTGGACTAATCATTACTCTTATCTACATGTTTGTTCTACCTCCTCTTTTTTGTTTTGAATACTGATTATTCCACGTTTTCAAATTCACTGTACTTCTCCGTTTAATATTTTGAGATCGTTGGCTTATGTTTTCGGGAATACATTATTGTGATAATGTTCATTTCCGAATTAGACTATGTCAATACCTGGAAATAGCTATATTTAGTTATTTAACATCACATCCAAATCTTACCCAAACATACAATAATTTTGAAAAAATGTGATAAGAGGACTTTTCATGTAAGCAGAATTTTTATATATCTGGATAAGCCATGTCATCAGTGTTCTGAGTTTGGACATACTCTCCCATTCTTTTATTATGTTTTGATTATCTACTTTAACGGGTTGATTTGAAATTTGAAAAAATGATTTAGACAGACTTTTGGCAACTATTGCATATGGTATATTAATTTCTTCAATTTTCCAATTGGACACAATTCTTTGTAGGTAGGTAGGTAATCCAGCATGCAACACGAGGCTGTTTTGCTAAGAATTGGCTCCTCCAAACAGTGTTTTTCAATAATATCTACTTTATGATTAGCCTGTATTTCCTACATCAACCAGGTGTCTATACTGTTTAGATAATACTGACTCAATATTCTTCTACTGGCTTTATTACACTTTTTGTTACATTACAGTTATAATCACACTTTGATTTAAAAATTCGAGAAGTCAAGACCGTTTGTCAGCACCACCCTTGTGTACCCTTTTAATATCTACTTGTTAAATATTTTTGAATTCCAAATTTATCTGTGAACATAAATAATGTAACTAGGTTAAACAAAACGATCGAGAACCCTATAAAATATAAAAAATAGTGATTGCAGATAAATTAAAAGATTCTTGAGAAATTTAAAAAAACACAATTTAAAAAAATAATATTGTAGCTTCACCAAAATATAAAATATTTTTCTAATATGAGATATTTCATAAAACATTCTATGAGTTCTAGTACTACGCTTAGTCTATTTGCTCATGTTAATATGTTTGTGTAAAATCGCAGTAAACAATCATGTTTTTTTTTTAGTAAACTGAAACTATAGACAATTATAATAACCATTATTTTTATGATAGAATCATGAAACTCATGATGGCTATAAGTTAAAATCAGGCCTTCTACAACTGACAATAGAGAAACGAACTAAATTCAATTTATATTACAGTTATATCTACTATTACACAGTTTGATGAACAATGGGAGCTATCCAGCTTAACATTGAAGAATATCCTGAGTGTGATCACAAAATCAGGTATCCTTAATAACATGAATAATCACAATAAGCTCATTTGCACCTGCAGTAATATACGGGATAGATCTTCTCCCGAAATTGCATAATCAAATCTAATCTAATAACTGCCTAATGTCAGTCTGTTTGCTTGTTATGAATTAAAATATAATTTTCTATTGCTGATAGTGAGAGAAATATTAATAAATAACACTACACTAAGTACATTTTCTATCCTATACCCCAACAAAAATTAATTTAAGTTTGTCAAATTCAAATTCAAATCAAGGACTTGACAAAAGTTGATATCTTAAGAAAATATATTTTTTCATATTAAAACATTCTTTAATTTTTGAAGAGTAAACAAAATTTTTAATTATTATCTTCCAAATTATGAATTTTTTTTTTTATTTTTTTTTCTTTTTGTAATTTTAATTTCATATCCTTTAATTTCAAACAAATCCTTAACAAATTTTTGTTAATTTTCATCATAGCTTTTTTCCATAGAATATACACGTACGTGTATATAGAATTCAAGAATGAAGTAATTTAACATGCATTTTTTGTCAAGATAATCTTCATGTTATTTTTTTCTGTTTTTTTTTTTATTAATCTCGCACCACAAGCAAAACAAAAAAAAATTAAAAAATAAAAATCAAAAATCAAAAATACAAAAACAAAATGTAAAATCTACAAATCCCTTACACTGAAGTAAAAATAAAATGAAAATTATTTTAAAATTTTGTGGTTTTGTAAGTTTTTTACTGCTGTTATAATTCAGAATATCTACTCATAGTTATATTCATGTTCATTTGTAGATACATATATACATTCATTCATACATACATACGATTAGATATTACAAATATGATGTAGTCTACTATGGTTGTTAAATGGTCTTTCAATTTCATAGTATTAACTTTTCAAATTTTTATTATCGTTTTAATTTGTTTTATATACAGGGTGTTGTCTCACATTAGTTTATTGCTATATATACAATTGTTTAGATCTTTATTAGTGGGTAAAGTCTGTGGGACTTGTATGGGACTTGGGTTGATTGTCAATCGTCCAGATGATTATCATTAACTTTTTTCGGGTTTCAAAAATTATATAGGACCAAAAAATTGTGCAATTTGAAAGACCAGATTAATAAAATACAAATACTGACATGTACTGGGGCAACTGAAACAGTTAAAATATGTCCTTCTCATCATTATATTATAGCACTACAGATCTGGACGAGCTTTAGTCTTTATAACAATATTCATCAATTTTGTGCCGTTCGTCTCCAATTTCGGATTTGTATATAGGGCTTGAGCATCATTTTTAACATTGTCTTTCCATCTTTTTCTTGTTGCTCCCCTACCATGATTACTATCGGGTTTTCAATTTAACACTACTGCCTGTTTTTGAGTTTCATGTATTCTAATTACATGATTAGACCATCATAGTATTTGCACCTTTGTAAACCTTATAATGTTCTTAATTATATTATTAATCTCTAAACCAAACCAATTGATCTACTCTAACTCCCACCGTTTCATCTATACCTGACAGCAGAAATAATCTTTAGAATGAGATTTGTATCATTTTAAGTTCTCCTATTATAGGGATTTTAAGTTAGGAATTTCCATTTTTATTTTATTAACGACATTTTTCTTAGTAAGCTAAAATAATGAAATTTTCCAATTTTTGAGATACTTGAAATCAACATCACCTGCTTAAGGATATGGAACTAGTCAAAAAAAAAATCAAAGTAAGACGTATTCACTGACTAAGCATAATATAGAGCGGACGGAAGAAAATGCTCGGACTAAAAAAATATCTGAATCTAAATCCTGGTGGACACATCGTCGAGGAAGATAACAACCTTGGGAATATGAAGTATATCGGTGCATGTGAAAACATTTCATATTTCCAACAGAAAAAAATCTGCTCATAACCGCAGTTGTAAGTGGAGGGCAATATTGCACCAGGATCTACAGATCTGCAATATCTGCAAAATCTTTAGCATCCAGAAAGTGAATAGTAAGATGTACAAGAGTCAATATTAATTTTAACGTGAATTGAAGAAAATTGTAGTGCAGTTGTAAGTGGAGGACAATATTGCACCAGGATCTACAGATCTACTGCCATACCTGCAAAATTAGTAGAATCCAGAAAGTGAGTAGTAAAATCTACAAGAATCAATATTAATTTTGGTATAACGTGAATTGAAGCAAATTGTAGTGATTTCCGGAACATAATTAATTTTTTCTGTACATTTTCTCAAATTTCATTTCATTAAAAATAAATAACTTTATACCAATTGCTCTCAAAGTTTAAAAAAAGTTTTAAATTTATGGTAACAAAAAAAAAATAATATTAATTCTGGTAGATCTTAAATTCTTAAATCATAAAAAATCCACCACACCATGTTAGAAATATCGAAAATTCGGGCAAATATGGTTATTTAAAAAAAAAAATGAAGTAAAAAGCTGATCCATTTTTACTATAAAAAAATAACTGAAAAGGCAAAAATTGCGCAAACATGTTTAAGTCATAGTTTTTAATACCGTTATTCCATTAAATAATAAATACAAATACAGTTTAAATAAATATTTTTCAATCAAACCAAAACTAGCCCATTGCTTAAAAATTAGATAATTTATAATTACTGGATCATGAGCAACTCGAATGAGCCAATTATTTTTTTTTATTTTTTTTTTAATCCAAAATATACAATGTTTCTCTCTTACTATACTAATTATTTATTATTTTTACAGAGGTTAGATTAACGAAAAGTGTTGTCTTTACAGTTGAAATATTTACAAATTATGATTTTAATAGCTATTTAGAATTATATTATTTACAAGGAGTGGAAAAACCTTTCATGAAATAAGCTTATAAATAACTAGACCTAAGACTATACTAATACTACTCTAAAAATTTGGTGTGCTAGGCACAATTTCTATTTATGATCAGTACATATTTTGGACAATCATATGCTCAGATAACTGTAATTTGAAGTTAAATTGCTCCCTTAATGTTGAAATTCTACTCTCTATAATATTCAAGTTGGCCTTTCTGTGAAGTTTCGAGGTTGAGTAATAAAAAGGAATGTTAAACATCAATTTTAATATTTTGTTTTGTTTAATTTGAAGTTTTGATATGTTGGTGTTTGTAAGTGTTTGATATGTTGGGTATTCTACAACAGAATAGTTTGAAAATTTGTATTCATTAAAATTAGTTTATTTTGTATGGATAAAATTGAGCTCATGTTTATGAATGGATATAGTACCCTAATGGCTTTGTTGATTTTATCAATCGTATTACTGATACCTGTGGCTGAAAAGTTATTTTTGAATATAATGTGATGCCTAAATATCTTATTGAATCAAGTCAGGCTATAGTGTTTGTGTTTAACAACAATAAATTTTTATTGGACAGAAACAGTTTTTACGTCTGCGTGTAAAATATATTGCACTTGTTTTTTCAGTATTTTTTTGCAATTTTCCAACTAGTGAAATATTCATATAATTTATTGAGTGATGCCTGAAGCTTGTACTCAATTTCTGTACTGAGCAAACCTACGGTGGCGATAGCAGTATCATCAGCAAAGATTGAGTCAATTAAATACTTTTTTTTTGTTTTAACAAAATTACACTTTTTTACGATTTTTGTTTTAGTATTTTTTTTGCTCGTCAAATCAAATCAAAGATGTAATAAAAAAAATTATCAAATCAAAGATGTAATAATAAAAAAATAAAAAAAACTGACATAATGACAAACATATAAATAAATAAATAAATAAATAAACAGACATTGACACTTTACCCATTAATAATGAAAACTTTATGCTTTATGTCTACAACCTTATTTGAACGTTTATTCTAAAAAGGTATTAATCTGCAGTTTTTCTGCATAACTTGCAGGTTATTAAACTGTTTTAAATTGAATTTTGGTTCATATTGCATAGTTGTCTTTTGTCAATTGTTATCAATTGCAATTTTGATTCAATTTATAAAAAAAACTTTTAAGAAATATAATTTTGAGCCCCCCATTATTTTGGGGAATCGTTAACCCTTTCAGGCCCTAAAACATATTGCAATACATTTTATTACAAAATTAGAATTTAATACGTTACCGAAGACTTACAAATGAGCTATGGATCAATGTTTTTACGTTTTAAATCGAAATATCAATTATTACATAGTATAAAAGCATTTCATTACATCTTACAATCGGTTAAGGTGGGCTTGAAAGGGTTAAAGTTAAAGCATTAATTCAAGTTAAATGGAATGTTTCATTCATTAATAAAAATCTTAAATAATGTCAGAAAGCAGCACCGAACTGTTGTAGGAAACACGGTAGACGAACAATATCCGAAAAAAAAGCCCCAAATCATAGCAGGACAAAAGCTCCAAGACAAAATCTCCACGAACAAAATCTCCACAGACAAAACCCTAGAAACAAAAATAGATCTCTGTTGAATACAAAAATAAATACTCGTCCTTTTGCCAACCAAAGAAACACTCTGTTGCAAAAATCTCATTTGATTTTACTTTTTGAATTTCAGGATACACACTTCCTTTTTGATCCTGTAATCGTAAAAAAATATTTTTTTTTTATTTTTTTTTACATTATTAATAAAATGAAAAAGAAAAACTGGAAAATGCATTTAAAAACTAGACTATATTTGAATTTAATTATGAAAGTTCTAGAACTATTAAGAGTTTTAAAGGATATTTTGTGAATTGAAAAAGAAAATATGAAAAAAAAAAAAATAGAAATTTTTATATGAAAAATTAAAAAGTAACTCTCTAACTAACAGTTATGGAATGTTTATTTCATATTATTATTACCTGGAATCAAATTTTGTTTCCATTTGTAAATGAGAATTTATTAAAAAAATAAAAAACAAAATGCTTCTATAGTGTTCTGATACAGGATGAGATCTATTAAATATGGAAAAAAATTTATTTGCTCTTTTATTTCTCTCACTTAATGAAATTTCGGAACTGAATAAGCTGTGAGCTAAAATGTTTGAATAAAAAAAATACTTTCAAATTAACTATCAGTTGTTTTGCTGATGTAACTTTAAACAATACAACATAAACAGTACATGTTGAATCAGTCAAACATCTAAGAGTGTTCATATTAGAAAATACACGTCATAAATAAAATAAACACCTAAGATTAAAATTCAACAGATTATATATTTATGTAATACATCAATAGCTAGAATAATACTCAAAAGTATTAAATGCAGAATAGAATCTACGCGCAAGAGACACAAAGTAGCACTGGCCTTTCTTGATCCACACACATCAATACATTACGAACTAATCTTGAACAATTCGATGAATTTTAAGCACATAAGCTACATCACATAAAAGTTTTTAATAGAGTAAACCGCAAGTATATTCATGTATATATCCGCGGGAATCACTTAGGAGAGCCATAAAAAGTTTAAGAAAAAATCCTACAAATATGCAAGATGTTTCATCTTAAATCGAGGACAGCTTACAAATTGCTTTCAAGTGACTACAGGTCTGTATTTTATCATCCATATTAATTTTACTAGTAATGGATGATAAAATGGCTTTCAATGGGTGCAAATGAGCGCAACGGTATCAAATGGCGTTCTTTCCAACGGATCAGACGTTGGAACTTAGATGGAATGTTTTCATAACACACCCAGCTATGTTACAACATAAGGTTTAAGCAGCAAAAAATGCTCTCCATTTTGGATCCAACAACGTTCCAAACACATACCTGCTTAGTTCCTATCACCCGTCACAGTTACGTTATTGTAACAAAATAAGTAGCAAGGCATGTGCCAATGTAAAAAAATGCTACTTGGGGCTTATATCACGTCGACTGTCAACGGTGCTTATTATTCTATACGAATAAAGTTTTAAATAATATTTGCCAAAAGCTGTATGACACTTGAAAAAGTTTGAGTCTAAAAGTCAATACAGTTAAAATCAAAATCATGAGTATAGAACTCGCACATCATAACATGCGAGCCTTCATGAAAAAATGCAAATTGAAGAGGTAAGTAAGTACCATTACCTGGGCAGCATCCGATGGAGGAACCGATTTGGATATTGAAACCTGTACCGCTTTCGGGATGCTCTCACAAAAATGGTAGGTAAACAATATATGCACACTAAAATAATAATATTTAATGCAAGTTTTAAATCTGTTCTATTGTACGCCTACAGAATATATAAAGTTTCATTAAATATCACCAGGAACTCCAAATGTGCATCAAAACATGACTCCTGACGACAAACCATTTTCGAAAAGAACGCTGTGCCAAAAAACAAAGGAAATGGAGTTGGATCGGGCATACTCTGAGCAAATCTGACAACAACATAGCGAAACAATGTTTCGAATGGAATCTTCGGGGAACACGTCACATCGTAAGACCGAAAATAACATGGAGAACAACACTTTTAGCCGAAGTAAATACCCAACAAAGAACGTTGTCACAATTGAAAAGGTTTATACCCTAATGATGAAGATGAATGCATTTCAGAGACAACCAGTAAAAAATCAAGAAGCATTATAATTAAGTTGAACTTGAACGTGACTATAATTGAATTACATACGCTGCTTATTTATTGCAATACTGTTTTTGTCGAGGACAGATTAAAGCAAACTCCAATTTTTTTTATTTTTAAACAAATTCCCGCTACTTATTTATTGAAATTCTGTTCTTTCTGACGGCAATTAAATTAATTGGGAATTTTGTAATATTCCAAAACCTTTGTGATTTTGAATTTAGGGACTTAGAGGCATTTTCAATAATAAGACACCCAAGTTTTGTTTTTCGTTGCCTCTGTTGGATGCAAAAATATTTTTATTGTTGATTGTGTCTTTAGGGATCCTATTTTTGGAGATTTTATGATAGGATTTTGGGATGGGGATTTCGTACCCAACCCAACTCATTTGCAGACAGACATTTGCAGATATTTTCTTCAAATATGTATTATAGTTTTTGCTCAGCACACTATGAACGATGATACTTCATACGAATATTTATAGCAGTTGATATTGTCCAATGCTTATTTAATGAATATCATAAGTAGGATAGAGTACAGTAGAGTAGTAGTATTTAAAATACCACACTAAACTATTTTTTTGTATTATTAAGTCAAGCTCATGATAACCTCTAAAACTAAAACCATGTAGTAACTAACTCATGTAAGTTCAAAAGTCACTTTTTTTCAAAATAACAATTTATAATTAGGATTTTTCAAAACACTATCATTTATCGGAAACTAAAAATAATAAAATATAAATTTTTATCAAACAAAAGTTTTCGGCACAAGTTTGTCTTCAAAAACAACAACAACAACAATAACGACAATAACAACGACGACAATAAAAAATGGTGATGGTCTGTTTTTCTACATACACTTTAAAAAAACAAAAAAAAAAATAAAAAAAGTTTTTCGTTGTCATTTTCTCAATTTTACCCTTACATACTAATTTCAGAAATCGAATAAAATGTAAAAAGAAAAAAAAAACAAAAGAACATAAAAAACTGAAAAACTTTTATGACTCTTTAAATTGTGGGTGAAATGATTTTTAATGAAAATTTTTTAATGTAAAAAAAAAATATAAAAATAAAAAGCGATCACCTCACCTGATCCAAGTGAAAACCAATAACATGAAATGCAATATAAAATCTGGGTATTAGGTATTAGGGTACTACTATACAGATACTGCCAGTTGTTTTAAACCTCTGCCATTCTCTTCTGAATATTATTGAACTTTTATACTTACTTTTATGAAATATTTTTGTTGTGTTGTTTTTTTTTTTTGTTTTGTTGTTTTTTGTTATTATGTTGTTTAAATTTGATGCTGCATAAGCGACTTATTGTCTACTTTCCTCTCTCACCTATACACACTTTTAAATTTCTATAGAAAATACAGTGGAGGAAATTGAATTCGTATTTTAAAATTATTGAAAAAGGGAGATGTTGTATCGTCAAAGAACCTAGTGACCATATCCGAAGGATAGCTGGAATCCAAAAATATATATCTTTAGTGGCACATATTATCCTTTAAGGACGAAAAGGACATTTGAAAATATCCTTGTCGTTTTGATGATTTTGTATAAAAACCGTTATATCTGTTGATCCATTAGATATATATATATATATTCAGTTATATATTCTAGAAACATAATGGTTTGGAGCATATTTTAACATTTATTTGATTTTAATCTCCCTCAGAATCCCCAAAAAAAATTATCTGGTCGTAAAAATTGAAATTAAGAAGCCTTGATGGTCCCCTTATCCATTCTTAGCTGGCATTTATATGAAATACATTTTAAATAATCCAATTCATTAATATTATTACGATTATTATTACGTTTTCTCACTTTCCGCACTTAGAACAAATGAAAGAGAACATTTTAGGCAAAAAAAGAAATTGTTCAAGTTTAAACTCTGGAGTACGCTTTGGGCTAGAAAATTCACACTTTCATTGAAAAGATGTAGTAGTATCGGTGTGTATGAAAAAACTGCAAGTCTCCAACTGAGAAAAAATTTGTTCTTGAACACATCAGTTAATGGAGATAATATTGCAGTACGCCTAGTACCTTTAGGTTCTGTAGCACACTTAGAAGTACAGTAAAGCTCAAAAAAATTATAACACTAAAAACAAAAACAGAAATTAAATCAAAAAATATGTTAATAAGCTTGACATTAAAGATTGTAATTAGTATATATACGCAAATATACGCAAGCATGACACGCAAAATCGTTAAGCGTTCCACATTTCTTATTTATTTGTTTCTTTATTTACTTGAATTAATTTAATTTTAGTTCTAGTTTTAATGTTAATATTTTCATTTATGTTTAATTCTAACTTAATAAATATCAGCGATGATTATATTTTCTCCTACAAATCCCATAGTTGTTTTCAAGACCATATCATATTCAACGAAGAAGTTTCTTCTTCGAAATACAGCTTGCAAAAGTTTTATAGAACATTTGTATGTGAAAAACTACTATTATTGTCAGGAACTAAATCTGAAATTTAATAGAATAGCTTCATTTTATTTAAGCTGTTACCAGATATATGCTGTCAATTAATTTTTGTCATTTATTTTATGCCAATGACAAAGGATACTGGCCTAGATCGAAAAACCCATAAAGCATTTTTTTTTTTGCTTCGTTGGGAATCGAACCATATGCATTATGTTGTATTTTTTGGATTAAATTGCATTATTACGCATTCGTTTACATTACTTTGCGTTTATTTGCATTCCCTTGCAATCATTTTCATTACTTTGCATTCATTTGCATTACTTTGCATTACTTTGCATTCATTTGCATTCATTTGCATTACTTTGCATTCATTTGCATTACTTTACATTCGTTTGCATTCATTTGCATTACTTTGCATTCATTTGCATTACTTTGCATTCATTTGCATTATGTTGTATTTTTTATATTAAATTGCATTTTATTCATTCGTTTGCATTACTTTGCATTCTTTTGTATTAATTTGCATTCATTTATATTGATTTGCATTCATTAGCATTACTACACATTCATTTGTATTAGTTTGATTTACTTTGCATCAATTTGCATTACTTTACATTCATTTTTTTTTTTTTTTATATTCTACAGTAACTTAGATAGAATCAGCTTTTCGTCTTAATCAAGTACGGTACTGCAATTTTACACTACAATCTACAATATTTCGAGTATTGATTTAACAAATTACTGGCTTATCAAGTCATTAAATGTGGAAAACTACTGCTATTGTCAGCAACTAAGCCTTCTTAAATAGAATAGCTCCATTTTTATTTAAGTTGTTACCAGATTATGGTCTCAATTATTTTTTGATATTTATTATATCCACATGACAAAGGGTACTGGACCATTTACCTGACTTTGCATTCTTTTGTATTAATTTGTATTCATTTATATTAATTTGCATTAATTTGCATTACTTTACATTCATTTGCATTACGTTGTATTTTTTGCGTTAAATTGCATTACTACGCATTCGTTTGCATTACTTTGCATTCATTTGTATTAGTATGTATTCGTTTATATTAATTTGCATTAATTTGCATTACTACACATTCATTTGCATTCATTTGCATTACTTTACATTCATTTGCATTACGTTGTATTTTTTACGTTAAATTGCATTACTACGCATTCGTTTGCATTACTTTGCATTCATTTGCATTACGTTGTATTTTTTGCGTTAAATTGCATTACTACGCATTCATTTGCATTACTTTGCATTCATTTGTATTAGTTTGCCTTACTTTACATTCATTTTCATTACTTTGCATTCTTTTGTATTAATTTGTATTCATTTATATTAATCTGCATTAATTTGCATTACTACACATTCATTTGCATTCATTTGCATTACTTTACATTCATTTGCATTACGTTGTATTTTTTGCGTTAAATTGCATTAATACACATTCCCTTGCATTACATTACATTCATTTGCATTACGTTGTATTTTTTGCGTTAAATTGCATTCATTTGCATTACTTTGCATTCATTTGTATTAGTTTGCCTTACTTTACATTCATTTTCATTACCTTGCATTCTTTTGTATTAATTTGTATTCATTTATATTAATTTGCATTGATTTGCATTACTACACATTCATTTGCATTCATTTGCATTACTTTACATTCATTTGCATTACGTTGTATTTTTTACGTTGTATTTATTACTACGCATTCGTTTGCATTACTTTGCATTAATTTGCATTACGTTGTATTTTTTGCGTTAAATTGCATTACTACGCATTCATTTGCATTACTTTGCATTCATTTGTATTAGTTTGCCTTACTTTACATTCATTTTCATTACTTTGCATTCTTTTGTATTAATTTGTATTCATTTATATTAATTTGCATTAATTTGCATTACTACACATTCATTTGCATTCATTTGCATTACTTTACGTTCATTTGCATTACGTTGTATTTTTTGCGTTAAATTGCATTACTACGCATTGATTTGCATTACTTTGCATTCATTTGCATTACTTTGCATTCATTTGCATTACTTTACATTCATTTGCATTACGTTGTATTTTTTGCGTTAAATTGCATTACTAAGCATTCGTTTGCATTACTTTGCATTCATTTGTATTAGTTTGCCTTACTTTACATTCATTTTCATTACTTTGCATTCTTTTGTATTAATTTGTATTTATTTATATTAATTTGCATTGATTTGCATTACTACACATTCATTTGCATTCATTTGCATTACTTTACATTCATTTGCATTACGTTGTAATATTTGCGTTAAATTGCATTAATACACATTCCCTTGCATTACATTACATTCATTTGCATTACGTTGTATTTTTTACGTTAAATTGCATTACTACGCATTCGTTTGCATTACTTTGCATTCATTTGTATTAGTTTGCCTTACTTTACATTCATTTTTATTACTTTGCATTCTTTTGTATTAATTTGTATTCATTTATATTAATTTGCATTAATTTGCATTACTACACATTCATTTGCATTCATTTGCATTACTTTACGTTCATTTGCATTACGTTGTATTTTTTGCGTTAAATTGCATTACTACGCATTGATTTGCATTACTTTGCATTCTTTTGTATTAATTTGTATTTATTTGTATTAGTTTGCATTACTTTACGTTCATGGAAATAAATGCATTCAAAACATTTTGTGAGCTCATAAATAATAATTTGTAAATTGTAGTGGTTTAGTCTCACTGGAATTCTAAATATAAGGTTGCAATTTCATTGCGGTATTGATTTTGCTGATAAAGAAAAATAAAGTAAACATGATCAAATCCACCTGAGCCTGAATATTTCGACCAACTGAAAGGCAAAATTGAAGGAGTAAAAGTAGAACATCATGGTTGGAAAACCACCAAATTTATCTGCAACAGATAAAGCTAAAATTACCATCATTTTAGCTAATATCCCCACCGAATAAAACACAGAAATAAGAAGATTGGTAATTTTAAATTCTTTCACTGTATGGACACGTTCCTTATCCGTATGTAAGTATGTAATATGTTTACTGGTTATGTTTATTAAATTTTTTTTTTTATTATTTTTTTGTCCTATGTAACTTTTTAACTATAAGGACAAATTACAACATTGAAAATAAAAATTATCATCCGACATCAGGAATCAAGTATAAACTTTTACAAAACAAAATATTTAGAAGTTTTTTTTTTATTTTTAAATTGCAACAGCATCAAAGTTGTATCTCGGAGGATATAGTTAACTAACAATTGACTCCAAAAGTATTGCTAATGTTAATAAAATGAGACAAGTGTTCATTCAATGATGATGATTATAGAGTAACAAATTTGCAATAATATTTCAATTGATTTTTATTTTTTTTTTTATATTTAGTTCGAAATTAAATTTACGTATTTTTTTTTTTAATAAAAACTATTCGAAATCAAACTTTATTTTACATCACGATATTTAATTTACAATTTTTTTAAATTAAACATTTTGAATTGTTTTTTTTTTCAATTCAATTTCGAAATTAAACATTTTTAATTACTTCTCAAATAAAGTACACATATTATTTTAAATGTATAATCTAAAATGTTGATCTAAGCAACAAGTTATTCAGTTTATTTATAACGAGTATACCGAAATTGATTTAAAAACATAACATTGAGTAATAAAATTCAGTTCTGCATAATATAAGTCAATAAATAAGACCTTCACTTATAAATATAATTTAGAATTTCAGTACAAATGAGAACCCCGCATTCACAAAAAAGATATTCAATCAAAATATATGTAGAAAAGACATTTTTAGAGCTCAAAATCGATGCTCATGATTGCTCATGATTGCATATAAAATCGATGTTAAAGAAGTTGAAAATGAAAACACAACTAGCTGAGAACAAAATATATATACTGGTTCCACTGGTTGTTAAATACTGAAAATTAAAACATAATATTGATATATAAAGAAATAATTCGCCAATATAGACGTACGGTGTTCAGTTGTGGGGATTATTAGATTAATAAACGAATAATATTTAAATTAAATTTGAAAATAAAGGCAATAATCGTGAATCCACCATTATTTATACAAAACGTTGACTTCAATAAAAACTTAATTGTGAATTTACCATTGTTTGCACAGAATGTCGACATCAATAAAGACTTAAGGATAATATAAACGTCAAAAGTTGACTTAGACATCAAAATGATCACTATGTACAACGAAAGCAAAGCTCAACATTACAATAAAGTTGAAGCTTTGAAATTAGTTGAGTATAAAGATCTTATCAGGAGACGAGCAAAGATTCAAACAATTTGAGTTGATCTAAAATAAATCAACAAAATATGTTGAAACAAAAAGGCTGCGCCAACGGACTAGTTCTGGCTTAATTTGAAAAATATTCCATAGACAATTTTTGTTTTTTGTTTTGTATATAGTAATTATAACTTAGATTGAAACAACCTCATTACCGTTGAATATGAATTGATGATTTGAGCAAAAATAGAAGAAAGAATTAGAGAGCTCCTCAGTATTTTCACGGTTGGGGTATTGGATATTTCCTGCTTTTTGCATTACTTAACAGATTTGCTGAAAAAGTGGAAGAGTGATCTTAGTTCGTCCGAGCATATTCCAAACTTTACAAAATATCTACTAGAGTTAAGTAGAAATTAAAATAGAGTTAATAGTATAACAATGGTGGACCAAGTGTTGTTGCAGCCTTTGAAGCATTTATGAGACAAATAACGCATTTTTTTTAAGTACCCGTCCATATGGGATTTAAGTATGCTTTACACAAGCTTTATTAGGATAACCAAATATTAAGCAGTGTTTTTCGCAATATACATATTAATTTACTAGGATTTCGAGTTTCATTTTAACCTGTTGCGTAAGCGTTTGCGCATCAGAAAAGTTTTTAATTTTGAAAGTATTAAACTCGGATTTGTTTGCTTTGCAACAGTTAACAATTTTATGGTTTAACATGCAGCCCATCATTGTCTAAAGCCCATCATTGTCTAAGCCTGCTATAGCACTAGATCTTTTAATGAAATCATTCAATATTGTTGGTTGGCTAAAACAACTCTGGTGCATTAAAAAAGCAATGAACAGAACGGAATTTTCATAGTGGTTGTCATCTATTGATTCTCGTGTTCCCAGAACCTATTGAGTAGTGGCATTAAATGGTTCAAACAAATCCCAAATTAATTCCAATTCCTACAAAATATTTCTCAATGATCGTTAGCCATTCAACAGTACGATTTTATCCAATAGGGTGATTAAATAACAAAAGGGTGAATATAAGGTATTTCAACTTTATCTGAGTTATTGAGCTCGGTTATGAAAATACCGGTTCATATACTTCATCTTTAATCGTATAAAAGATGGAAAAGATGAAAAACAAAAATGTGAAACGTAGTGCAAGACGAGATAAGCGAAAATGGTTGGAAGACATTGTTAAACAAGCCCAACAAGCCGCAAACTCTATGAATGCTACCGACAACGTGTTGCCGAATAGTAATGAATGAAGCAAACACATGTGGAAAAATTTGGAGTGAAATCAAGTTGATTGTTCAAAACCGAGTTCGGTCGAGAAACCTCGTTGAAGTTCTATGCACCCATGAAGTCAGTCAGGATCAATGATGATGATTCCTGTTTTAGGGAAGGTATAGTTATGTAGGTACGAATGGCTGCTTAAGTCAGCACACTTAAACCCAAAAAGAAGTTCATTGTGGTATCATAGGGTAAAATTGCAACTTTTTTAATAGAACTATTCTGAATATTATAATAACAATACGTCTCCTACACCCAGAATATGCTTACCATTCACACAAGAATCATTTCATCGATCGCCGCCTTTCATTGCAAAACTTCTAATATAAATCTTCCGACCAATTTTACTTTTCCGATTAAAACCTCCAATTTGTGAACTTACAACTATAATACAAAACTATAATAAATAGTAAACAAATTGACATTTCAATCTACTCTAAACTGATTTCAGTTTAGAAATGGGTATTCACAGGTGAACACAAAATTTAATAAAATGTATTTTCTCATTTCGCATAAAACATAATGACTTTTCTTTTTTTTGTTTTCTATACACTTTAACTCGATATTCAAAATAGCCTTAATCCCAAATATATATTTATATAGCTATGTATTATAATATGTGGGTAGTAAAGTGTATAGCATGAGATGCAATTATTATTATTGTTGGTATATAAACGAATGAAGATGTACAAAAAGTAAAACCATCAAGTCATTTCATTTAAAATAAAAATTATTGCATGCGATTTGTTTCTGACAATAAAATTATAACGTATGTACATGCATAATCTGCGTTACTACTACTACACATTATATTTTAAAAGTGTACAGTATAGAGAAAATTCTTCTTAACCCACAACATAATAACGAACAAAAAAAAAAAACGATAACAAAAACAAAAATCTGCAAAATTATTTTTACATTTAAATATTCATGTACATAAACATCCTTGTTTTTTTGATCCTGGTTAACTACTTCTCTTCCTTCAAAATAATAATAAAAAAAAAAAAAAAAAAAAAAAAAAATAACTTGATTTGTATATTAGTGAATTTTATTACACGGGGCGACTTTATAAAGGTGCAGATTTTTCCAAGAGTGTATATAGAGGGCAGTAATATCAGCAACAATATTATAATAAGTGGAAAATGAACGAAAACTTTTATTCGTATATGGAAGTTTGTTTTTTGTTTTTGTTTTTTTTTGTTTTTATTTGAATTTTTGATGTTTAATAGACCAGACGGCGCTTTATAGTTCCGGAACAACAGCGGCAAAAATCAGTTAGGAAATTAAATGAATTGTTTTTATTATTATTTTTGTTTTTTTGTTTTTATTTTTTCGTTCAACTTTTTTTCATTTATATTGAAAATATTGACAGGTTAAAAATTTCTGTTTTTTATTTTTTGTTTTTTATTTTAAAGCTTTTTAAATTGGTATATAGTATAGTTATATTAAAAATTTCTAAGCAGGTACATAAATTGAAAATAAAAAACACAAAAAAAAAAACAAAAATGATATCCTGAGGGATAATAATTTCATTTAACATTAAATGTGTATAGCATACATGTATGTGCAAGGTGTTTCAAAAATAAATTTATTGTATACAAATTGAATATTAACGCATTCACTGCCAACTACGAGTTATCTCGTAGTAGCAAACCTTACTCAACAGGCCAACTACGAGATAACTGGTAGCAAGAACTTTGCGATTATATTGAACATAATTTCGATATGGCTTATTGAATTAACTTTATTATTTCATTTTGGCACATGGAAAAAGTGCTTTTTTCAAAAAAACAAACAGTAACGGTTTTATCAAATTGGGAATTCCCCAAAAAGTAATGCTTTATTGAAGTTGAATTTTTATACATATAAAATTTAGTCGTGCTTAGATTTTTGAGATTAAAGGTTGTTTTTGATTTTCTTAAATAGTATTTGTTTTTAAATAAAATTTTTATCGTGTTGAAATGGAGGATAAAGACATAGAAAAATATTTAGATAGTTTAGAAGTATCTAGTGACAACGATTTTTCTGCTGATGAAGATGAATATTTGTTAGATGATAATGATGATGAAAGTAGCAGTTCTGGCAGTCAAAGTTCTGAGTCTGACAGTGATATTGAAAATATCGCACCTAAACGAATTCGCGTTGGTGAGAATATAACATCTTCAGATAATGATTGGAGTGAAATAAAACAAGATCCTTCTCAGTTTCCATTTAAAGGGATACCATTTATAAATGTTTCTGAAAATTGTATAACACCTGGAGATTATTTTGATTTATTTTTAACAGAAAACTTTTTAACTTACTTGGTTGAACCAACCAACCTTTATGCCAATCAAGAAATTAGTAAAGCATCATTGCTGAGATCCTCTCGTTTAAAAAATTGGAAAGATACAAGCAATGAAGAGCTTAGAGTGTTTTTTGGATTATTATTACACATGGGGCCTATCACTTTACCAAGTATATCACATTATTGGAACACAAGTAAACTCTATGGTCTGAAATATTTCCGTAACAGAATATCAAGAAATCGGTTTCAAATGCTTCTTCCATTTCTTCATTTTTCAAACAACGAGCACCAAACCGCCGACAGTTTATTTAAAATAAAGCCAATCCTACAACATTTCAATGATACAATGGATCACATTTACCATCCAAAGCAGGACTTGTGTATTGATGAGTCCATGGTTCTTTGGAGAGGCCGATTAATTTTTCGCCAATATATTAAAAACAAACGACATAAATATGGGATAAAATTATTTAAACTCTGCGAATCAAAAGGAATGATATTGAGGGTAAAAATTTTTGAAGGAAAACAAGTTAACGGTTGTAAAAATCATGCTAGTGAGGTTGTGATGAGCCTAATGGAAGGTTTTCTTGACAAAGGATATAATCTTTACATGGATAATTTTTATAATTCCGTGGGTTTAACAAAAACCTTAACCAATAGATCTACGTATGTGTGTGGTACTTTGAGGGTCAATAGAAAAGAAAATCCGAAAAATGTAATTCAAAAAAAGCTTTAAAAAGGCGAATCAACATGGGCTCGATTAGATTCGGTCGTAGTTTGTAAGTGGAAAGACAAAAGGGACGTACTCACTATATCCAACAAACACTATGGAAACATGGTGGAGGTAATGAATAGAAATAAAAAAATCTCCATAAAACCGGATATTGTTCGGGACTACACCTTGGGAATGGCTGGAGTAGATCGTAGCGTAGCGATTAAAACATTTCATATTATTCATCATTAAGAAAATAAGAAAATCTGTGCGATGGTACAAAAAACTTGGGTTTCAATTTTTCGAAATGTTTATGCATAATGCTTGGCTACTTTACACCCAAAATAATTCAAACAAAAAACTGTCAATATTACAATTTAGAGAAAAGGCTATTGAACACTTAGCTGGTGAATCTAAAAACATTGATGCTCGCATCGAAACTAAAGACAACTTTCACTACTTGGAATCAATTCCACCAACGGAAAAGAAAAATAACCCAACTAAGCCATGTCGTGTTTGTTATAAAGAAAACAAAAGATGTGAAACGAGGTATATTTGTGCAGAGTGCCCTGAAAAGCCAGCTCTTTGCGTGAACAACTGTTTTAAAATTTATCATCAAAATTAATATACATATATTAAGAAGAATAATAATAACAAAAATTAATTATATTTTGTTTTGTCATGTTTTATTTATTGAAATAAAGTTGAATGCTCTTTTTTTTACATTTTTGTTTGTTTATCTTGAAATCAAATAAGAAATTATGGAAAAAATAAGGTACGATTTATCTCGTAGTTGGCATATTCAAATGAAATTTTTTATAAGTAGGCCAAACTACGAGATATCTCGTATTACTTAAAAATGCCTAAATTTATGTTGGCACCTGACGTTAGATTTATGAAAACGGCCTTGGCAGTGAATGCGTTAATAAATACTTACAAATTACAACAAATTATGTAAATTGGATAACAACGATGAGTTAATGAAAAACAAAGTGAAACAAAATAGTTCTTACTTCGGTAAAACAAATAAAAACATTGGAACGAAATTGGCCATAAAGCGTCGTTTTAGCTTTTAGATTAGCATGGTCACTGCTGCTCAAGAATGACACGCAAAATTATGAAGGTTATAACATTTTTATTAATTTATTGAATAGGACTGCATCACGATAGGGAAAAGTATTTATACTTGACCGAATTATATATAGGTTATAATTGCGTGAAAGTAAAATTGGAGATTTGGACTTTTTAAAACGCACAAAGTGCCTCTAGTACTGGCCAGTTCCTTTGAAGAGTGATAGTTAGAGAATGATCTCCTTAAACAACCAACAACAACAAATAGGTCGTACGGATCGTGGGAACTGAAATTGTCAAAGTATATACAATGTCACTACCTAATGTCAAAGAATATATAAATAGTAAGAAGCCTCATTTCATTTTTGAAGAAAAATTTCTATAATGTGGGTTTGCATATTAGACCCCACATAAACGAAGAGACATTTAAAGGAGTGAAGAGAATAGTGAAAAGAAAATTCTCATTTTTATTTATTTCTATCTTTCCATCTGTCTATGAAATAATTATTTTTTATAGTATACACTGATATGAATATACATAGATATAGATACATTACATACCTAAATAATAATAATAATATGTATTGAAATAAATATGCAGTTAAACATCATACATTAAAAGAGTCAATCATAGAATCACAGAATCTAGAAAAAATAATAGTAATAAAAGAATAAAATTTATTAGTTATGTATTATATATAATCGTGAACTGTACGGAATACCGCTATGTTCTCAGAACTTAGTTGATATTTTTATTTTTTTGAAGAAATAAAACAGGCTACAATCGATTTTTGGTAGATTGTTTGTTTGTTCTTTTTGTTTGTTATGAGATATACATATATACATATATAAATAAAAATTTATAGATGTTTGATAAATAAAAACAGATAAAATTAACAAAATCAAAAAAATGTCTTTGATGAAAATTAAAAAATATACCATGTATATGTTTAAATTATATTTAAATATACTATGTTATGTATGTGCTTAAATTTTTTTTTATAAATATTTTTTATCTGGAATCTTTTATTTGAAAAAATATTGAAATATATCAGGGATTTTTAATCGTTGGTTATTGTATTTTATTTTGTTTTTGTTTTTTTATATGATACTTTTTTACGCTCTTCAATTTTTATTTTCGTTTCATTTTCTTTCCCGCCCGTACGCAACTAAGTCGAAAAAAATTAAATATATCCAGATGAAACTTCTTATTATTATATTATGTTCTTTGTTAATATATAGATCCACTGTTATAAATAATGAAACACTTTATAAGTCCAAGCCTCATCCAGAACTATAGTTTCAAAGAAAATAGGAAAATTACATATTACATTGAATTACTACACATTCATTTGCATTACTTTGCATTCATTTGCATTACTTTGCATTCATTCACATTACTTTGCATTCATTTGCATCATTTTGATACAATATATTATTATCATTTTTCATTGCTTTATTTACTTAATATTTTTTTGCATTAATTTAATATGCATTACTACTAACTTATTTGCATTGCTTTGTATTTATTTTCATTACTTTGCATTCATTTGCATTACTTTGCATTACTTTGCATTCATTTGCATTGCTTTGCATTCATTTGCATTACTTTGCATTCATTTGCATTACTTTGATTTTTTATCATTAATACGCATTACTACTAATTTATTTGTATTGCTTTGCATTTGTTTGCCTTACTTTGCATTCATTTGCATTACTTTGGATTCATTTGCATTACTTTGATTTTTTGCATTTAATATGCATTACTACTCATTTATTTGCATTGCTTTGCATTTATTTTCATTACTTTGCATTCATTTGCATTACTTTGTATTCATTAGCATTACTTTGATTTTTTGCATTATTTTGCATTCATTTGCATTACTTTGATTTTTTTTCATTACTTTGCATTCATTTGCATTACTTTGCATTACTTTGCTTTGCATTCATTTGCATTACTTTGCATTAATTTGCATTACTTTGATTTTTTATCATTAATACGCATTACTACTAATTTATTTGTATTGCTTTGCATTTGTTTGCCTTACTTTGCATTCATTTGCATTACTTTGGATTCATTTGCATTACTTTGATTTTTTGCATTTAATATGCATTACTACTCATTTATTTGCATTGCTTTGCATTATTTTGCAATACTTTGCATTCATTTGCATTCATTTGCATTCATTTGCACTACTTTGCATTAATTTGCTTTATTTTGTATTATTTATAATTTTCCATTACCTTTTATTATTTACCTTACTTTACTTTAATTTAATCTTCTCTATTAAAATTCGTATTGTGACTATTTTTAAACTGATAAATTTGTTATCTCAGTGCTGTTGTTGTGTTGAAGCAATTCATTGTAATTTAAAGTTAATTTATTATAAGTAACATTTAAAGTAGTACTAATGGTAGTTAATCTATTTATTTTGAATGATTCTAGTTATAATAGTTTCGGCAATGCATTATTTTGTAAAACTCTAACCTGAGTTCAAAGTTGAATTAATAAAATTAAAATAAATAATAAAATTGTACCAGTAAATAAATAAATATAATGAAACTGAATATATTTTAATCAAATATTAAGTAAAGTTATTACGTCATTGTAGCAAATGAAACATTGTATTAAGTTTTGTAAAGTGATGACGTATAATATTAGATAATGTAACACTTCAAGACATTGAATGTTTAAAATTAAGACAGGACTAAAACCGAATAATTGATATCAAAGGTTAATTCAAATTATGGAAATATAGAAATTAATTTACATTTATTACAACACTCTGTATTATTCTAAATACATAAAAATTTGCATAATCATAAGAAAACAATATGACATTATTAGTTAATGTTATACATAAAAAGTTTTTTTTCTATTTTTTTTTTCTTTTATTATAATAACAGTTGTAATAACGGTATACTATTATATAATTTTTTTATTATTCTATTACTTTATTTTGTTCTTTTGTTTGACAGTGTCTTGTAGAGGTTATATAGAAAATCAAATTATTTTCTTTTTTTATTTTGTTTTTTTTTTATTTTTTTTGTTTTTTTTTTTTTAATAAGTTTCAGGTGTATTTTCTTCAAGATTCACTTATATAAAAGTAGAAAAAATAAAAATAAAAAAAAAGGATTTTCTTTATTATGTATTTTCAAAATCAAAAAAAAAAATGACTTTCTTTCTCTTGTTGTCTTCTATTGTTTGATAATATTGAAAAACAGGATCTCTCAAAAAAAGAGTAAAATGAAAAATTTTGAAAATTTATTATACTAGATTTTCTTTTTGATTTTAAGACGCCATTTTTGAAATTTTATATTCAAATTGTTATTTGTTTCGTTTTTGTAGTAAAAAATTTAAAGGATATAACATATTTAATGTTATATAATATTATATATATATATGCATATATATATATATCCAACGAAATGGTGCATACACATCGGAAACAATAATATTTAATAGTTTCCTTTGTTATTTTTAGAGCTTAATTTTTTAACAATTTGTTTATATTTCATTATTTTCAAAATGTTCTTCATTATGACTTAATTTGGTTTATTTGCAATTTTTATCAACAAAATTTTATGTACTTCATTTACTATTTAATAATTTATTTTTTTTACACCTGTCAGATTTAAAAATATAGAGATTTTAATTTTTAAATTCTGTTCTAAATAAAACTGTCTATTACAAACATAATAAACCTTTTATAAATTATTCGTTTGTGAATATACATTTGTAAAGCCTTGGCAAATCACTTAAATTTATTAATACAGACTAAAGTGAAGCAACTGGAATGGTCACTTACACCTACCTATCTATAGGGGTGAAGTAATTTAATTTAATTTTATTTTAATGTTTGAACTGCACATAAATAAGTACAGTTAAAATTAGGACGATTTTCCGGATAGGATATGCGCCATATCTCTATTGCAAATCTTATATCTAATTATTTAATACTAAAATAGAAATTAAATATAAACGATTTCAATTTAAAACGATCAAGCTAAGTCACATTTGTTTTGGTCCAATTTTCAAATGAAT
Organism: Argyra leucocephala; assembly: GCA_963942445.1. Lineage (NCBI taxonomy): Eukaryota > Metazoa > Arthropoda > Insecta > Diptera > Dolichopodidae > Argyra > Argyra leucocephala. The sequence continues at coordinate 18,361,919 of OZ012679.1, read as the reverse complement.
GCAATTATAGCAGTCATAACTATAGTATATGCTTTTCTGTCTATATTAACTTCAAGCTATATCAGTCATTTGTATTGTATAACCCAGAACATTATTCTGATAAGCAAATGGATTCCTATATCAATCATTTTTTTTTAAATGTAATTTATACTTTTTTTTATTGAATTATGAATGTTTCTGTAAACTGTACGAATAAATATTTCTAAAAATGTTGAAGATATTTTTCAGTTTAAAGATTGTGCGTGAACGTGTTAAATCTAATCTAATCTAAATCTAATCTAAATATAATTATATATATATTATGTGCATACATTATATCTATTAAATAAAGTGAAGTAAAATAAAGTGCGAAATACACCTTGTGTGAGTTAAATCACTGTAAACAAAAACTCTAGTTTACCATGAACAGACATTTTATTCAACCAGAAAAATAAGTCTTATCCAATACACATAAACATTTATTTCCAGATTAATTGAAAAATCGAAGATAACATAGAACTATTGAGCTGATCATGTTGAAATAGACCAAACGGCTACTATTTGTCATTTGAACTTAACCATCAACCCTATTGTTGAGCTGATATTAATTTATAAGTTTTTATATTAAAATTAACGTTTATAAATATTTAAATTTTTCAACAGTCATTTCAATTTTAATTAAAACTATGTTCCTTTTTTTTAAATTTAAATTTAAATAACGGTATTATCAAAATAATAATCTAATCCCAAATTATTAAAAAAAATATATATATTTTTTTTTTGTTTTTTAATAATCGTTTTTAAACATATAATCCCTATTAGTAAAATAAAACCAAATATAGGTTGTTTTTAGTAACGATAATTTTTTAATATTGTTAATAATTGTTTTTGTTTTTCCTTTCTGAATTTAAGGATGCGGTATTTTGTAGAAAATGAAAAGACATAAATGTTAATTATGCACCCATTTATGTATATAATGCATATATTATATAATATATATATACACACAATTATATATATATATATATATATATATATTAGAAATTTAACAAATAATTGTTTATACATACATACATAAAATTATGTATATACATTAGCAATGCCTAAACTAAATATATTACAAATGAGGGATATAATATCTATGTCATGTATAATTGTATATATATTAACTGGATATATTTTATACATATATGTATACTATACCTATATATTAATGTAATCCTTAGGCAATATAAAATCAACGATGATAATCTACAGCTAAATGCTTTAATTGATCATATCAATTCCGAGATTGAGTTAGTTTAAGAGCTAGACAGTCTCTTTTACTTAACTAAACGTGTATATATTTTCAATATTTTGTTTGAATTCCTGTTACAGAAATAAGATTTTGTTGATTCATGATATCGCTTTATTTTGAAACTGATGGTGTTCCACAAGTAGTATTCTTATTTAGTTTGTTACCAACTTGGTGCAATTTTATAAACTATTTTGGGTACCCTTTCTGTACTATTATTGTGGTCTCTACATTATTTTTCCTGAACTCTTCCACATCGTACTACATTTTGGATATAATATCATCATAATCATTATCATTATCATAATTTCAATCATCATCATACACCCCATAATTTATTTAATTATCATCATTATTACCCTAATCGTAACCATCATTGTTATTTGACAAAGTAAACAATTCGGGTGCATGATGGTGATAATAAAATATACTTCATGATAGTATAGTAGTACATAGTGCATAATAATGATATTGATAGGATATAGTGCATGATTGTAAATGATTGTAATAGAAAAATATGATATGTTGAGGCCTCGTTAATGATATTTAAAACTATAAAATTCACTTTGTATCATTGCGCAAATATATTAAAGTAACAAGATGTATGATAGCAATATAGTATTTCAGCAAATTTTAATACATTTGAAATATTATTTAAGTTGATATTTACACTATAGTTAAAAGGCATGTTAATTTTAAATTTTAAATAAAAGTTTTACTGTTTAAGTTGATGTTTAAAAATCATATTAATTAAATTTGTATAGCTCAATTTTTAAGTTTGCACTATTCAAATTTTAACTTTGCCCATTTCATCAACTTTTAATTTTGCACAGTTTTAAAAAAAACACAATTTAATTTTGCACCAAAAACATTACCTTCATGATTATACCTCAGTAATGTACTTTACTCATAACGTTGCGCTCATAAATACATTCTCGATAATTGTAAATCATACCTCATTAAATAGAATAGCAACTTTACTAATCACCATATTGCTCATCAATACGTTTTTGATTATTGTAAATCATACCTCATTAATGAGCATAGTGAATTTACTCATCAACATCGCTCATATATAGTTTATTATATTATCAAATCGAAAAAAATAAATATTAAAAATGTAATCGTTCATAATAAGTTAATTAATGAGTTTGAGTTCATCATGGGTATATGCTCATTAATTTACCAAGCTAACCAGCAATAATTTCTATAGAATAGATTCGACCGAGTAAAGTTTTTTAGTTAATGATAACGAATAGTAAAAAAAAAAACACAATTGAACTGAGCTGAAATTGTCAAAAGTCACAAATGTTTTCATTATATTCCTATAATTTTTTTCAAATCTTTCTCCTTTTCGGCATCATTAACATTTTCTATTCTAAATTACTTCCTCATTCTACAAAATATTACCAAGACATCCAGAAAAACAAAAATAACACAAAAATAAATTTTACCACTTTATTTCTAAAAAGTTAATGTAAACTTTTTCATATTTTAATTTTTTTTTTTTTTTTTTATTTTTGCTAAAATAGTTTTATAAAGTTTCCAGTATTCTTACAAAGATAAAAAAAAAACAATAACAACAACAACAAAAATATAAAAAAAGCAAAGAAATGTAATAGAATAGGGAAGATCATAACGTCGCTCATTTTAACTAAAAAAAAAAAAAAACAAAATAAAAAAAAAAATACCAAAGAAACCAACCAAAAATATGAAAATTCCCCTACAGTTATGATAACAAAAAAAATAAAAACAATAATAATAAAAAATAAGAAAAAAAAAATATTATTATTATTAAGAAAGCAACTTTTACAGAATTTTTGGTGAGTATATAATTTTTTGACGACATTTTGATGTGGTATTATTTTACATTATGTACATATGTGTATATATATATATATATATATATATATTTACAAAATGTAATTTCATATGTACACAATAATATCAAAAAGACATCAAAAAGAAAATTCCTAATGGAATTTTATTAACTTCAAATATTTACATGTACACACATATACATATAATTGTACCTAAACCTATACTTATTTACTTAAGAGTATTTTAATTGAATTTTTTTATTGGTTTCCAATAATTTAATTATGCATTGGCTTTTATTAAATGTGATTTTCTTCTTAACAAAATTTTTGTAAAATTTCGAATATGAAAAAAATTGAAAAGTTTATAAAGAAAATTTTTGTGTATTTGAAAACTTTGTCTTGATAGAATTTTTGACATTTTTCATTTTATCTTCTCTAAGTTAAAAGAAATACTCTGTATTTGTATGATAAGCATGTTTAAAAATACCGTTAATCAGAGAGCGTGTCCTATACCTGTATTTCACATCGTAGCTGCTGTTGGATACAAAGTAGGAAATATCCTCCTCTACCCAGCATACTTATATTTACTTAAATCATGTTTATGCGTAGCTTCTGTTGGATACAAACAAAATGAATTATTTCGGAAACAGCTGTATGAAATATCGCCCAAAAACTGAAAATGAAAAATCAAAATCACCCAAAAAAACAGTCAATATGTTTGGTTTGTGTGATTTTGTCGCTTTAATTTTTGGTCGATTTTTCATTATGCAAAAATATCCAAAATATCAGAAATGAAAAATGACCCAAAAATATTTTTGGGTTCATTTTTCAATTTGCTTAGAATATATTTTTTTGATGAAAACAAACAAATTTTTCAATAACATTTTAACCGGTTTTTATATTACGTTACAATAATATATAAGTTACATTTACATTTGATGATACTTGCTCCAGGCTTACATTTCCCCCTGCAAAACAAAGGTTACATTTAAATAAATAAATAATTTTAAAATTAGGTGATTTTTTAATTTTTTGGGCTCAAAAATGTTTGGTCATTTTTCATTTTTCGTTTTTGGGCGAATTTTCATATATATCTATCGTAAAAAACTAAATAAATTAAAGTCTTATTTCGAATTTCTGGATTCTGATGATGGCTTATAAACATTGCCCATAAAGTTATGAAAAGATTTATCTCTAGGTAATGTTTATCAGATGTGGAAGTAATGTATTGCATTTTTTTTTTATTATGTAATAGCCAAAATTTAGGTTGAACCTTTGAGTTCTTGCGTACCGTTGAATATTTGAAAAAGAAAATGAAGATGAAAAGTTTTTTGAGCGAACAATGTTGTTAATATTCGTCTTAAACCTCTGTATGCCATAAATAAAAAATTCTTTTATCATTGAGTTCGATTGAGACGCAATACCGTAATCGAGACGTTTTAATTATAAAAGAATTTCCATAACCGGACTCAAGCCATCTCGGAATTTCTGCTGTGAAAGGGAGGGCATTTGATGCCTCTTGTGTTATGCGATTGAATTGCTTGAGAGGAAGAAAAAGTGATTTTAATTCCTCATAACAAGTGCCGACATCAAGATCTGTAAAATAGAGTAAGTCCAACAGTACGACGATGAACAAGTAGTATAAGAGATTATATCACATTTCTGTCGCCTATAAAACGAATGAGGCGGTTTTGAACTTTGGCCAACAATTATCAATTAAATTAATTTAATTAATATTATCGAAAGTCAAATAATTCTGTAAAACACAGGCAAATGCAATACAGATTATGGTAACCCTGTTGAACACAGTTTTTAGTTTCTTCAAATTTATCTTATACAGGATAAGTCTTTCCTTCTCTCCGATCAAATTTAAAATGAAGTGTAAGCTTGTTTTGGAAGTTGAAAATTTGGCTAATACATGTTGCTCTACGCACAGAAGACATATACTGGGTGTTCTAGAGCATGCGTATCAACTTTTAAAGAGGGGAAGAAGCCGTTAGCTTAAAATTTAAAAAAAAAATATTAACTAAATCGAGGGTGCTCTATCGATTGGTGATATTTTCAACTTCCGGGAAGGACCGAAAATGAGTTTTTTAAGACCAAAAATCGCCGAAATTGGCCGAAATCGAGATTTTTAAATGGAAAGGGATAGCATTTTTATGCAAATTCGAATTCTATGACAACAATAACCATCTTGGAGTATCGTATAAGTGGTTGTTGGTACAGGATAGTTTCCGGAGGTAAAGTACGCACTTGCTCAGGAGCTTGAGAGTCGCGCATATGGTCCAGCAACCGGCCAAATGTTACCCTGTCACTCTCAAGCCGTCCGTGATCGAAAAATATGAAGGAGGTTAATGAATAAGGCCCAGGACTTACATTTAGTCTGTTGACCACTATTTAAATTTAAAAGTGATCTTCGATAACATTTTTATTAAATATGTCGATTTATTATTCTTTTTTTTGTTTTTTTATTTGCAAAATTTTACTGTAATTTCACTGAATTTGATATTTTTTGTATATTCCAATTTTGATTTATTACTTTAAAAATTTATTTTGTAAATTATTAAGAAATTTTGTGTAAATGTTAATTAACAAATAAATAAAAAAAAAATTAATACGGAGAACAATCTTTCTCTTACTTAATTCAAAACACTCGATTTGAATATACATACTCACCAGTTTTAATTCAATTAAATTTCGTCCTTGAACACTATATATATATAGAATAACATTATCAGTTGTTGGAAATTTAAACCACCTAACAAGAATTTTAATCATTACAATGAAATTCAAATTATAGTCTATACATAGAATTTGAAACTACGTACACGAAAGCTATAAATTTTCAAAATATTTAATTTTATATTACATTTCTGAAAATTTAATTTATTTATTATTAGTTTATTATCCTTACACATATAAAATTCTCTTTACCTTTTTAATTTTTATATAATAAAATTTTATCTTAGTAGAAACTAAAGAAAATTTAATATAATTCTTTATATTACACTTTATTGTAAAATGAATACATACTATTCTGTTCTCTCTGTTCAATTTAATAAAATTTATCATATTTTTTTTTTTTTTATTATTCTTTGCAAAAATAAAAAAATTAAATTCTAAAGGATATAAAATATCTAAAGATAAATTGATGTCACTACTATTACTGATTGCAATCCTTACTAATATAATATAAAATAATAATATTTAAAAATTCAAAAATAAAACAAAAAAAAAATATATGAAAAAAAAATTCCATTAATTCAACACATAGTAGTACTAAGGTACCTAAAGTTTTACTATTATAATAAAAATAGACTTACATCCTTTTTAAAAAGTGATATAAAAACAAAAAGTAAATCAGAAAACAACATTTTTGTTTTTTTTTTTTGCATGTCCTTGTAAAAAAAACTCAATTTGTACTTTTTTTTTCTTAATATTATTTTACTTCATAAGTATTAGTTGATAAAAACAAAATTGGAGAAAGGTGTTAAAAATTTAAGGACAAAAAAATAATTTTGTCAAAAATTTCAAAAACTAAAATTATGACAATTTAATGGCTGAATTAAAATGCATTCAAATAGATTTGAATTGAATGAGAAATATTGAGATTGAAAGAATTCTAATTTTTAATTTAATAAAATTAAAAATAAATATTTCAATTTATTATTTTCATAAAATTAAATCTCATGGAATCTAAATTGAATATAGAATTTACAAAAAAAAATTTAGGTACTAGATAGGAAATTTAATAATAAAAGTGCTGAATATGTAAGTAAAATTAGATGAACAGTCTTATTAAATTAAATAAGGTTAGCATTTTTGGACCAACAAAATATCAAAAATTCAGAAGTTAAAGAAAATGTCAAACCTGCTAAGTCTAACCGAGTTAAATCTATTCCTCAACACACGAAATCATATATATATATATTTAAAATATAAAATTAGTTAATCATTCATTAAATTAAATTTGGTGCATAAATTACGAAAATTTGCTTACTGCGAAATAATAATAGGGATATTTTACGACAATTTATGTAAACGTAGTGTAATCAAAATATTATCGTAGTCCGTATAACTCCGGGACATCGGAAATGTCGTAAAAAATTGCAACTTGATACAATATCAAAATAACACAAACATAAAATGTATATATGAGTTCAACCACATTGTATCGAAAATCCACTGTTTTGTTTACAATGCTAAACACAATCAGCACAATGTATCAGATACTGTATATTATCAAATATTTTGTTTTATTTATATAAATAATTGTCAAATCATATGTTTTTTTACTTTCTTATTTTTTTTTTTTTTTGCGTGGATTGGTGCGAATCTTGATAGACACAATGAGCCCCGTAGCTTCCATTGTGTGTCAGATTTTTACTGACTAAACCACACCCCTCCTATTAAAACTAGTCCGACGGACTAACCATTAATTTATTTCTATTGTTATTTTCTTAAAGAAAAAGTTTACGAAATTCTATCGTATTAAATCTAGTGGCTTAGTTCTATTAAGCCTTCTGATATCATTTTGGTTATGTAATAGTTGGGTGGTCTCAACGTTAACATGACCTTCCAGACGAGCTATATGCTTTGTTGCATATCTTTTTATTTCATTTTCTATGCAAGGAATTTTTAGATCTCTGTGCAAATCACTGTTGCGAACATACCAGGGGGCATTTACCATGTTGCGCAAGACTTTATTTTGGAATTTTTGTATACAAAGTACATGTGTTTGTTTGGCACATCCCCATATTTGTATGCCGTACAACCATATCGGTTTGAGTATCTGATTATATAACAAAATCTTGTTATGTATAGGTAATTTAGAATTACGACCTAAGAGCCAGTACATTTCTCTATATCTATTTTCAAGCTCAATTTTTTTCTTTTTAACGTGCTCTTTCCATCTAAGTTTGACATCTAATGTCATTCCTAGGTATTTAGCATTGTTTTCTTGGGGTATATTGACCCCATTGGGGTATATTGACCCCAGATTTACCAATGGTGGTTGATTTTTTAATTTTTTATTTGTAAAATTTACGTGTACTGATTTTAACTCATTGAGTTTAATTTTCCATTTCTTTGTCAAGAGGTATAGCTTGTCGCTTGCTCTTTGCAATTTAATTGTAGCCTCGTCAATATTTGATCCTACTGCCATCAATGCAGTATCGTCAGCGAATGTAGCTACAGTTATATTTTCCATTTCTGGTAAATCATTGGTGTAGAGCAAATACAGTATGGGACCCAGAATACTACCTTGAGGCACACCCGTTTTAATATCTATAATAGTAGAATACTCTTCGTCTTGTTTTATTCTGAATAGTCTGTTTTCTAGATATGATATCTACGTATTGTTTAGGTAACATATTGTTTAGTTTATTTATTAAGCCTCGATGCCATACTTTATCAAAAGCTTGGGCTACATCTAGAAATATGGTAGAACATACTTTCTTTTCCTCTAAAGCTTTTTCTATTATGTCTGTTATTCTATGTATTTGATCGATTATTGTTGAGTGCTTAGATCTAAAGCCAAATTGATAATTTGGAATCAGATTACTATTTTCTATGATCGGACTCATTCGAATCAATAGTAGTTTTTCAAATAATTTCAAATAATTGTTGGTAGTAGTGATATTAGTCTGTAGGATTTGACCTCATTTAAGGGCTTACCTGGTTTTGGTATCGAAAGCAATTTTTCTTTAATCATTGAAAATTGATTCGTGCTTCAATTCCACCGTGAGAATCCCGCATGTGTCCATTTCTTATCACTTCAAATTTAAAATTTAAATTATTTAAAAAGCAAAAAAAAAAAAACACTTTAAAAATATATATTTAAGTAAAAATAAAATAGTTTATTTTTAAAACTTACTTAAATCGCATATTTCCAAACTTCAAAACAAAGAGTTTTCTAATCACACATTTATATGCATGTATTCTATTATTATTCGATGTGTATTGTGTAATGAGAATTTTTTGGATACACAATTTAACAATCCGTGTTGTCACAATTTAACAACCCACGAATTAATTATCAAATGAGTTTCCGATCATGAGACAATGTCAAATATTTTTTTTATACATTTCAGAACATGACACATTGTGTTGGCGATGTTGTCGCAATACATTTCCGATATCAAGGATTGTCTTCATAATTAATATTTATTTTTCTAAGTCAACGTATATCTACCACCATACTACAATACACTTATTTAATTGCGATTTTATAAATAAATGCCTTTGCTGAATCCAAAACCCTTTCGTTTTTTTTATTATACTTTGAGAACTACTGGGTACTATTATATAATAAATTTATGCACTTCATACCACTTTAAACGAAAACAAATTGTAATTATAAAGTTTGATAAACTAACCAACACACTTGACAAATCGACAAAAATTCTCATGTTGACACTTTCGCTTAACCCTTAATTTAAAACGAAGTCATATATGGTTTTTCGAAATCATCTATCATCTTTGTTACAATTAAAATATAACAAAATTTGATGATTATTTCAAGAAGCGATATACATATAAGACTTCGTATGAAGTTAAAGCTTAATAAAATAAAATTTGTTTTAGATTTTAAAAGAAACTAATTGAACCACATGGCAAAATTCCATAATAAACAGCATGGCATCGATAATAACTGGCCACTACTAATTGATCTGGTCGAAAATAATCGGTTCAAAAAGTAATCTAAATTAAATATTTGCTCTGTGAATGCACAAGTTTCACTTGTAGTAGAATTTTCCATCTGGGAAAAGAGTTTTCCAAACGATGGAGATTGGCGTAACACATATGCCATCGAAAAATAGTTTTAGAAATTTCTGATGGATGATTGTTACTCTACGGGTAATTACAAATTACAATAAATTCATTTGCAGTTGCTTTGATTAAAATTATTTGAAAAAAAATGGTTCCTATGGATCTCTCATTCTTATTATATTAATTAGCTATCAATTAGTAGATAATTCGAGAGCTGATCGTCAATAGTACAACTGACATTATGAACAGTTCTTGAATCTTCCTTAACGGAACCAGAAAGTAGATCCGAATATCCTGTCTTGCAGCTGTTATCACATTTTTTTCATTATTATTCTACAAAATGGTGTAGGTTAGGTAATAAAAGTAAAGTTAACTATACTTATATTAAATTTGAATTAAAAAGGATATTCTATCAATTAAAAAATTTATAATAAAAATAATATCCTTTTTTAATATCCTTCAATAAAATATTGGAAAAAATATATACATATATATTATATCCATTTTAAATTCAATATTCAAATTTATTTTTACTAAACAATTATTATTATGAATTAATTTCGTTAACATGAATATCCTTTATTAGTTAACATGTTTATCCTAATTAAATTCTAACATCCTTACATCAATATATATATTATACAATGTACATATATACCTACACAATATAATACATATTATTCCATTTACAAAATGATTCATTTTTAATAGTCATCTATAAATTTTCAAATAAAAAACAATAACTAAAACAAAAACAAACAAAATTAGAGCATAACTTGTATATTGCATGTTACATATTATTTCAAAAGGACATAATTAATATAACATACTTATACTAACATACTGGTGTATATAAAATGCAAAATATGCGTTCATAAAAAAAAAAATAACATTACAATAATAAAATGTCATCGTCTTTTTGTGCGAATTAAAAAAACAAAAAAAAACATGAATTAAAATTCCAAGTTGAAAATAAATTTTCTCTCTCTCTCTCTCTCTTTCTAATGTCTTTCGCCTAAATTATTTAAAAAAATAAACACAAAAATGAAACTTGCGTTGCGTGCAATATCAGTTAAAGTAATAATAGTTATTTTCTATTACAAAATGTAAATTGCAAATAACCAAAAGTTTTAATAAATAACATACATACAATGTAGAGAGCCTAGTAGGCTACACATTATACTACAATACAAATCCACAGGACATAAACATATCATAATAATATTTTGTTTATGGATATAATATTATGTAGTTGTGTGCGTTGGGTTTGTTGTCTTAATCGTAACCAAAGAAATTTGTCAGATTATAAATGTTATACATTTTTGAATCGTATATATGTATGTATGTACTCCAGTATAATGAACGAGTAAAAATATGGGAAAATATGTTTAAATAGGAAAATGTTATCGCCATTATTATTACTAGATCCAGTGGAAATTATTTATTTATTTTTTTTGTTTTTTTTTTTTTAAATTTGTATGTAAGGGATTGCAAACCTTTTTTTGTTTGTTTTTGCATAAGTAACCCAATTTTATATAATTTCACTGTCAGGTTTGATGTTTAGAAGAACAAGCACATTAGGCATCTATTGTAGACGAAATTTGGGCAATATATCAAAATCAAGTAGGGGTTGTAAAACAGCAACAGCGTTAGATAAAATGTATTGTTAGTAATTACGAATTATTAAAATTTATTGAAAACTAAGTCAAAATACCAATGATATTAAGTTAAAAAAAAACAACAACAACAAAAAGAAAAAGATTAAATTAATTTTATAAGTTTGAATTTTTCATGTTGTTATTTTTTTAGGGCTTCCATTTGACACTTCCATAGCAGTGAATTGGTAGCTGCTGCTTTCGCTTGCTCCAACGTTATGTCTGCTTTTAGTTTTTAACTTGTTTTATGGTTTTCTGCCAGTTGTTGTTTGGACGACTGGGCTTTCTTGTACCTTGTGGGTTACATTCTGAGCTCACGTGATGTTATTTTGTTATTTGATTTTTTTTTTTAGTTAAGCCAAACATTTGGTTTCAAATGATGCCTTTATACACGAATGTACAGCTTGAACTAATTGAGGTTTGTAGAAAGACAATTATCCCTTTTATCAGTAGGAACATTTTGCATAAATTTTGTTAATATTACTCTTGAACTTCAGTAGATTGTATGTAGGTATATTTTTGCATTGGATAAACACGTTTGTTGGAATATGGTTCTACATTCGGGAAAATTTGACTATACAAACAAATTTCCATAGCCAGTTTTAAGCCACTTTGATATTTGTACTGAGTAGGGATGGGCTATTGATATCTCTCTTGCTCTTCGGCGGAAATGCTTTAGAGGTGGAATTAGAGTTTTTATTTCATCTGAACAAATGCCTAAACCTACGAGATATCTATAAAATAGGGAAAGTGCTCCAACAACAACAATATGAAAGTTATACAAGGGGTGGAGTTAATAAGACGAATGCCACGATTTTGAACTTTGTCTAGAAAATTTAATGCGGTTCATGATGCACCGGCCCATATGTGTGAACTGTATTCCAACTTGGGTCGTATGTATGATTTAGAGATATTTAGCATGTCCTGGAGAGAAAAATATGTTTTGTAATGTCAAAGATATATATTTAGTAATGTCAAAGATATTGTTGGCTTGACGGCTTTCTAAGTGTATGACCTATTCATCTGTCATTTCTCCTTCTGATTTGTTTCAATATAGGTTCTTTGCTGTTGATGTTGTTATACTAAACTATTTTAATATTAATATAAATAAGACTAATTTGATATAAAGTTCACTATACTTTTCGTAAGTACTTTAGTATGAGCTTTCAGGATTGTGAATTGTAAAAGATAAGTTGTACAATATTGAAGTTAAGGCATAATAAATGAATATTAAACTTCTATACTTTTATAAAAAGGACAGTTTGTATGTTTGTTTTGCTATACACGTTCATAATAGTTTTAAATTTTACTCTAAAAGTCGGACTGGTGTGTACCTGCTATACAACTCCCAGCACCTGATAAGAATATTTGGATCACCAAATATAAAAATGGGTAGATACTTATTGTATTAACTCAAAATTAAACAAATTTGTTTTTTGCCATTTATAAAAAATTCGGACTGATTTGGATAGCTGCCATACAACTCCTAACATGTACCAATAATATTTCAAAAGCCAAAAGTCAAAGCCAAAATTCGGGTAGCTGCTATACAACTCCTAACATCTACCAATAATATTTCAAAGGCATCTACCAATAAAAGTCAAAGGTATCGCAAATCTAAACATGGGTACTTTTCAATTTTTGACATTTGTCTAAGTTTGAACTGATCAGGGTAACTGCCATATACCTCCTAAATCTTACCAAGAATATTACAAAAAGCAAAGGTATAACAAAATTAAACATGGATAGTTTTCCGTTTTTGTCGCTTGCCGAATATCGAACTAATTCGGGTAGCTGCCATACAACTCCTAACATCTACCAATAATATATCAAAAGCCAAAGATATTACCAATCTAAACAGGGGTACTTTTCCGTTTCTGTCGTTTGTCGAAGTTCCAACTGATTCGGGTAGCTTCCATACAACTCCTAAATCTTACCAAGAATATTACAAAAGCCAAAGGTATTACAAATCTAAGTATAGGTAATTTTCCGTTTTTATTGTTTGTTGAAGTTTGAACTGATTCGGGTAGCTGGCATGCAACTCCTAACATCTGCCAATAATATTTCAAAAGGCAAAGGTATTACAAATCTAAACATGGAGAGTTTTCCGTTTTTGTCGCTTGCCGAATATCGAACTGATTCGGGTAGCTGGCATGCAACTCCTAACATCTACCAATAATATTTCAAAAGCCGAAGATATTACAAATCTAAACATGGATAGTTTTCCGATTTTGTCGTTTGTCGAAATTCGGACTAATTCGGATAAACTGTACCATAACTACTAGTATCCGCTCAGAATATGAATTTCAAAAACCAAAAGTGCTACAAACCTGAATATGGGTACTTTGCTACTCTCTCGAAAATAAAAATAAACACATATCGCCTTTATTGAAAATTCTGATTTTTTAAATATTATCAGATATGTGCAGTTGAATAAAAACTGATGAAATTCAAGCATGCTGTTCTCTTTGTTGCACAAGGTTTAAATATTCAAAACTGTGCAATTGTATAAAAGTATTACCTCCTCCTCATATAATATTATTGAAGTACAAATTCAAACTTAGTATACAAATTTAATTTGACTTAGAATGTATTCGAATATCTGTTATGCTATACTTTTGGAATATTTTTCAGAAATAATTTTTTGTTTTAATTCGATTTATAAATTTTTATTGAAGCAAATTGTATACATTTTGTGTTGGGCTCGCAAAAATCACAATGTGGGGTGGGGTGATTTTATTCTATATTTAAAAAAAAATAACATGTTTTCTGTAATTCAAACAAAACTAATGAACCAGTTAAGAATTAAACTTATTATATAATAATTATAAATGAAGGGAAGATGTGAACAATAGATCAAAATTAACCAGAATAGTATTCAGTACACTATGACCAACATTAACGTTTCCACATTTATACTATTTAGGATATAACTATTTTTTTTATAACATTATAAATTTGTTAACCTACGGCTTTCAAGTATCCATATCGTCTTAGTAGCTTAGTAGCCAAAATTGATCTGTCCTACTTAGTTAGTTCTACTATTATCACTTCCATTTTTTCCCCACCGTCAGAAAATTTATCCCAAATTGTGTAAGAGAAGACTAAGTAATTTTTCTTACAACAAACAGTTTCTTTTAAGTAATTTAATTGTTGTCAGGTTCCTTTTACTAATAATTGTTTAAAATTTTATTGCAAATATCGATATTTCGAAAGCAACATACTTTCTTCATCAGTGCTTGTGACTAACTGTTTCTTTTGTTCTCCAATACAAATTGTAAATTACAATTACAAAGCACTGCCTTAATAAAAAACTGATATTGAAAATGTAAAAACGATCGTAACGGTTTTTTTCTGTTTTGTAAATTTTAACAAATCAGAATATTCGAATATTTGTATTGTGAATTAAGATGTGAATGTGTATTGAGATAAGAGGATTCTATATTATGATATGCTTCAAAACTAAACTGACTAAATATACCAATACACATATACATAGATGTATATATTAAGTCTTCTGGGATATTTTCCTGATTGTAAAATATACTTGTATGTACATATACATATATATATATATATATACATTTAGATATAATTTAAAAATTTATTATTAAATTTGTAAGCTTTAGCCTTTGAATACAAATAGTATAAGTGTCAAAGTGATTTATACTCATACTGTATAGTGGTGGTATATAAAATAAGTCTCTGAACAGATTTTGTTTTCTCTGCTTTGTTTTTTTTTATATTAATAATTTAAAAAGGCGGACTAATCTGAAACATTGAATTTGAATTTTGTTATAATTTGTAAATTTTTGAAAATGTTAGGTATAAAACGCCTACAAAATATAATAATAAGAATATATAAGTACGTGAAGAACATGTACTTATATACGTCGTATTGTATGTTCCATTAACATATTATTATATCAAAGTTGGACTTGTGTATCTGATGTAGGTATAAGAAAATGTGATACAGAATATAGGTTAAATATTTTTATATACAAAATTAAAAATTTTGGAAATAACTCATAGCATATTAACAACTTACAATAAGTAGGTATAAATTGACTTACAATATTGAGTTACAATAACTAGATCCAGGACTTACAATAAGTAGGTATATAAGCGTGCACTACTCCAGTCCCAAAAAAAATCTGAAACTCCCACTGATTTTATCTATACCTGATGAAGACGTCAGCAATAACAGCAACAAATAACCTTAAACACAAAAGTCCAGGACACAGCATGATCCTGCAAAAATTAAACTATAGGAAGCATATGCAACTATACTGAAGTAATCGCAATGTTGAACTATATACGACAAAAGCAATTGATTGCCGCATAAATATGACTCTATATGCTAATACCTAAAATGGAAGAAGTCAGTTTAATAAGACCCAAAATCGGGAAAAAACTGGTGTCGGCGTATTTGAATCAAAGTTAAAATTTAGCGTGGCACTTTGTCACATATCCCGCTCTTTTTCAAACCGACAAACCTATGCCGTGGACGTGTCAGCAAAAAAATACAGTAAAAGAGGGCACAAAGATGTGAACAGCAAAATCAGGTGCGAAGAATCAATTCTTAAGACCAGAGCCAAGTATTGTTCATATGCCTATCTACAAAGAGTTATTTGCAAGGGAAACTATATACAGAAACCTAAAACATATGGGATAGTTGCCAAGGACCTACGCAGTCTAAAGCCTTTTTTTAACTCTTATTCACCGATTAAATCAGGTAATCTAGAGAAGACTAGATTCAATGTCAGAACACTGAAATGGTTTATCACAATTCATGGTCCATTTAACAAACATCTGCTCAAGATTGGTATATCGAACACAGACAGGTGCAGATTCTACTTAGAAGAAGAGTAACTTTCCTCTCATATTCTACTTGTTTGCGACACCATTAGCTCTACTTCCAGTAATACACATCGCCTGATTCTGAAGTTCACATCAAAGCAATCAAAATAATATTCATCAAGGATATAAAATTCTAATATAATAAACGGGGAGTACAATTAATTTTGAGAGATCGCGCTTCTATGTATATAGAACTCCCCATATGAAGAACAAAATATATAGATAGGTATGTAGAAGTATAGCCGTCAAAATTTGGTACACTTATACCAAAGATCAAGTTATACCATGGAACTAATCCCATTTCCTAATATGAATTCATACCTGTCAAAATCAATTCGAGCTGTCCACAAAGCGACAGCGGTAGATAATTTTTATACTTTTGAAATCGCACAGTCAGTTTAAGATGGTATATAGACTAAATAGCCATTTCTTTTATGAATTAATGCTAGTGCAGTGGTGCAGTGAATATGCAAGATTGTTTTGTCATTTTCTTTGTCTTTGCAGATTCTGCAGAAAGTCATGTAAAGGGTAAGTAAGCCTTCTGGTATTCTTGCTTCTTGCTCCTTTTGCAATAACCAATTTCAAATGTTGATATTGATAATATGTTATCGTTTATGATTCAGTATGGACCAAATAAGTTTGGTAACATTGCCGCCATATCTATCTGCGATTATAATTCTCTGATTATTTTTTTGTAAAACAATAAATTACACGTAGCTAGAGGTTTGCCTATACTTTATGGGTATCTTTCAAAATTATTGAGTAAACATTTCATAATGTTTTCTTAGACGAGTTGATTACTCCAATCTAAATGTCATCTCTTTACCAATGGCAAGTGTGTAAAATTAGATTTTATTAGTTCTCAACTTATAAACATGGGAGCTTTTGGGAGCTTTGAATTTTAACTGAAATGTCATGGTTTGTTTCCATGTACTGCTATTCACCACACATAGACACCTGACACATAGACACCTGACACATAGACACCTCATAACAATTACTGTATATAACTTATTTACAATTTGTTTCTTTATTTACTCTTTTTTTGAACATTTAAAGCGTAAATTGATTTGATACCATTAATTTGGATAATGATGGTGAATTGTTAGAGTTTTATATTTCCTTATTAAGAAAATTAAATTAGATTTTTGTAAATTGACAACTAGAAGTATATTTTGATTTAGTATTTATTTAGAACAGTTTGAATGAGGGGTCTTAGTAAGAACTACTTAACTTGGGTAATTACAATAAGCCAATTCAGATACTCTCTTTCCCGATATAACATAGTTTAATCTAATCTAATGGTGAGACTTTTTCTAGAGACAGCAGTAGCAATATCGTCTGCATAACAAATCATTGTGTATTAACCAATATAGTTCAACATTAATGTTGTTCGATATGTTGATAAAAAAAATACATAAAAATGTTTGTGATGACTATAATTACATGCGATTGATTGATTAAGGTTAGGAGTGAATTATCCCCAGTCAGAGATCTGAAGCTTTCTTTTTTATACATACCAACATTTTATTTTTTCTACAAATGCGCAAGGCTTGGATTCGAACATTTTTTAGATAGAACATTATCATTAATTCGTTATTCATCGCATATAATCAGTGCAGATCATAAATTGAACCTCCCAATTTTCGACTTACAACCAAAAAAATTAAAATATAAAATTTATTATAACAACTCATCGTAAAATTGTCTATTAATAATAGTGAAACACATTACATATTTCCCATTCTAAATGAATTAGAATATCCTAATAGCTAATTTATAGTCCAATAACATGAAAAGCGAGTAGTATGAAAATATAGAACTCCAATTTACATAAATTTAAATTAAATTTACAACAATATGAAATTATTTTGAAAAATATAAATTTTAAGAATTTCTAATATTTCGCGTAGAATATAATTTGATCACCTAAAATTCAATAATATATACTTTCATAAACGAAAGTAACAAAATATCTAATTTAAAGATTTCATTTTTACCGTATCCCTTCTCCTTCCCAACACTTCCTATTCTTACAATTTATTCTCAGATAACAAGCATAAAATTATATTGAAATTATGTACGAAATAGGTTTGAGAGTCATTCTTTTGGTGTTGTTGTTGTTGTCTTGCATAGTTACTTTTTAAAAGATGGTGGATTCAGGATACGAAATGTCAGAAAATATGATGGCTTTCTACTTGCATAACATTAAAACTACATTTTTTATTTTGTTGTATTTTTATAAGTTAAAATAAGTTTTTTGTGGGAATTTTTAAATGTATAAAATACATTTTTATTCTATCTTTTTCTTCCTTATTTGAATGAAATGAAAGGAAAATATCCTTTAAGTTATGAACATTTTTTGAAGATGCAAAAGTAACTTTAACAGTCGGTTGTTTGTAAAAAAAAAAATAATAATAATAATAATAACAATGATATCCGAGAAGAAAATTCAAGATATTTTGCAATTGCTGTGCACTGTAAAACTGTTACAACTCCATAATTTTTGATTTTTGAGTGAACGCTAAGAGAATGAACTAGCAATGTTGTTTTAATAATACATTAGAGTTATAAGACTATAATTCGGCTTAAACTAAATATAGCAAAATTTATTTCAGAAATATGAAATAGATCGTATTTGATTTACTTACTTACATTCTGTGCGTTACAGACCTTGAGGATCTTTGATATGGGGCAACATTGTCCTCCACTGCGACTGCGATTACAATTAGATTCTCTCCGGTTGGAAATATGAAATTTTTCATTTATTCATGATACTTTTTCTCCCAAACAAAGGCGATGACGTATCCCTTGATGACGTATTCCCCAGGATTTGGATTCTAAGAGTTTTTTAGCTGGATTATTTTCTTCCGTCTACATGACCCCATTTATATAATAATGTCTGAGGTGTAGTGTGTTACTTGGCGCAGCGTATTTATACTAGAAACGTTCTTACAACTTACTATAGTTGGATAGACTGGAACAAGGTAGCAGGAATTATAACGGGATAATAATTGTAAGATAAAGAATAAAACCTATTTTATATGCTTTTATATTAACTTACCACTGTCTGAATTGTAGGTAGGCTTGTATTTGAAGCTATAGGTAGATGCAATGCATCAATTATTGCTAAATCGGCATTGTAAAATCAAAATTATCGATGATTTTTATATTTTTCCTGCATCAATCTGATTTTCCAGTTTTGCAATTAATTTACTTCTTGTTCAAAAATATTTTCTTACAATTATTTTATCCCGTTCTAACCAGGCGTTTTGATTTGTTTTTGGAATACGAAATACTCTGCAGCTAAGACATATGGGAATGACAGGATTAAATCTGTTTAAGGACGTTAAAGTCAAAAACCTCTACCACTTTGTAAAAAGTTCAAAAATAGTTTATCGGGTAAGCTTATTCGATGAAAGTTCCCGCGATATCACTATGAATCTTGCTAGTCTAAGTGTGTCGGATATATTGCCGGCAATCACTACTACTAATCTACCTACCGTCCTACCTATGAACGTGTAGTTGATATAGAAAAATTTAAAAAAAAAAAAGTGACTTACTTAACAACTAGACGAGAGTATAATATCCTGCGAGCGTGTAACACAATATATCAAATTATTGTCTATGTTGATACTCGCAAGACAGTCTCATATGCAGTCTTACATATTTTTATTATATAAAAAAAAAAATATATAATTGAACCATTGAAACTGATGCAATATATTTTTTCATCCTTCATCATCCTAAATTACAGAAAATATCAAATTAGTTATTTATTTTCTATCAAGAAATATAGCAATCGACTAGAAAACAGTAAAATAATAGCGTAATTATGTTGTCGAAAATTTGCATAAATTTGTATACTGTCGTGATAGTATACTCACTCGTCTTGTCAATGGTTTAAACTATTAAGATTATTTAAATGGAATAATAATTAAAAACTGTTAAAAGGAATGGAGAATTAATCCGAGGATAGATAAAATTATATACAGGGGGATATCATATATGTATTATAATAGAGTTAGTTGTCAACATTTCACCTCAAAACTATTCAATCTATTCACCTAAAATGAGAGAAAATAAATCACCACACCACGACCACACCTACACCGGTACATCATCTTGTAGGTATATATTGTAATTGTATTGTATATTTATATACAAATATCTCAACAGAGTGTTCCAAGATTCCAAGATTTGCAAGATTCTTGTTATTTTCTCTAAAACTACAATTGTTTAGTTAGTTAAGTCTTATTAGGTCACGGTATAATAAAACGTGTAGATCTCTAGTCATATGGAATTCTAATTTAATAAAATTAAAATTTTTAATCTAAACTTTTTTACTTTCTAATTACTTATAAAATTTAATTTTTTTAATTAATCCTTTTCTTTGTAAACCTAAATTTTTTCAATAGAAAGTTTAAGTAAATTACGTAGACTCCAACTATATAAAATATAATGTTGCCAAAAATATGAAGCTAGTAAAATTAACATTCTCTATTATAGGCAGCTGCTCAAAGAAGTACAAGTCATATTTTACCAAAAATAAATATACAACGTCCATAAATGGAATTTTAAACTAAGGTTCACAGCTCCTAACTTTAGCATAAAAATACTTTAAATCACTTTCGTTTGAAAGGCATTGGTAATAACTAGAATAACTAAATCCTCTATAAAAAGTTAGACGATCAAAAAAGTGTAACTCGACACAATAGAAATTAATTTAAAACAAAAAAATTTAAAAAACTGAAAATAGAAAATAAAAAAAAGGAAAAATATTTCCTAATTAAAATATAAAAAAAAAAATTATTAGTGGCGTGGAAAAAGAAAGTAGAAACTAAAAAAATTTAATTCAATTTTGCTTCCTCTTTCTAAGATTTAAATTTTATTTACTTGTACTCCTTTGAACCTCCGTAAATCCGCAAATTTTTTTCTACTTTTCTACATCAGCCTACATATATTTCACAACTCCATGAAATTAAATAAATAAAAAATTGTCCAAACTCCTTTATTTTGTTAAATAAAATTTACTATAATTTTTCTTTAATTTTTATATTTTTTGACATACAACATTTTTGCAATTGAAGAACTATTTTCTACTTTATACGATGATATTTACACATTTATTATTTAAAAAAATACATGATTTTAAAATTTTGAATCTTTACAAGTATTAGAAATACACTAAGAGATTGAACAACCATCATCATCATTACATAGTTATTGGTAGATAATAAGATTTCAATTTGAATTCTGAAACTATTTACAGTAAATGTCACTTAAAATTGTAGAGCAGAAATTTGATATTTTTTTCAATCTATTCAGAATGTTTATCTTAATGCATTTAGTTGGTACACATTCTTAATCTCAATACTTTTGATAAATTTTTATAAAATATTCTGATTGTGAATGGATCTGAATTTGATTCTGAACTGTTGTATTCGTATAATATAATTCGTTTTTAACGTATTTTGTCTCTAAAGCATCGATAATATAGTAGAAGATAATATAATTAAATATTTAATATTCATCGTAAGGCATCCAGATTGCAGAAAATCGATCACTCCAAACGCTTTATCATAAATCATAAATCGATAAATTTTAAAACATTCAGTCACTAACTACAAGGTTAATAAGCTTTGTTCATCTATTTGATCAATTATAATGTAATTGTATCTGTATAGTAAATGGGAATAATAGGCAAACAAAATAAGAAAAAAATATATTTTTTAGAACTAATATTACAATTAATTTTATATCAGGACATTTTATTGTGGTAGAATTATAAAATTTATAAAATATATTATGAAGCATTCTGAATCTTTTCTTATTATGAAGCATTCTCTAGATAAGAGAGAAATTATCTGGGATTAAATTGACGAAATTCAAAACGTAAGTACCTCCTGGTTTTGGGTTGGCAGTTGTCATACTTTACATGTTCTTCTTTTTTAAATCCAGTTATATAGTCTTAGTGCGCCATTTGTTTCACCCTGGCTTCTCTATTTGTACTTTGTAGGACTTAAAGTACATTTTTAATGAAAAAAAAAATGTTTTGTTGCAACATTCTCTCTTCAATACGCTTATATTCACCCAAACAATTATATATACGTATACATTTTTCCTTAGATCATATTATTCGAAAGGGTCTCTAAATTTCCGAATTCGAAAATTCCCAATTATAAAATCCCCAAATTTAATATTCCAAAAAATGAAAAGAAAACAGTATTTCAATAAATCAGTAGCGAGGATTTGGGGGGTTTTCGAATGAAAAATACTATTTCTGTTTTTTATATATTTTATTAAAACCAGTCTTTGCTAGCCGGCGATTAAAATATTTACTTTTTCCAGAAAAATTTGTGTGTTTTGGACATTATCATCTGGCGAGTTTGTAATAGGGAATTTCAATGGCAACACCATTATTATTATTTTCATGAATCTACATCTTGATGTATGGGTTTATTTTTCGAAAATATTGTGTCTTAAGATCTTTGGCATAATCAGTTCTGCTCACCAATAAATAAAAATAGTAAGTTTTCATTAATTTACTTCTACTCTGCTTAAAAAAATCAACAACAATTCGATTTTTGTTCTTCTTTTGTAGATCAAAAGAATTAATCAAGCAGCCAATAAAAAAATTCCTGTTCGAAGTTTTCGGTTTTTGTGGGTTGTATATGAAATCCCCAAGACAAAATTTGCAAAACCAGAAACTGTAAAGACAAAATCCCAAAATATATTCAATGATAAAATCCCCAAAAACTAAAATCTCCAAAGTAATCAATTTTTCAATTATTTTCAAGTAAGAAAGCGGACAAAATCACAAAAAGGAAGAAAATCCTCAGGGAGAAAATCTCCAAAAATAAATTTCCAGTGGAGATATTTCCTTTTTTTTTTGTATCAAACAACGGCTACGCAAAATAAATATTTTGCCCAAACTCTGGAAAAACGGGATATTTTCTTTTTGGTCCAACAGAGACTTCGGAAAAATCTTTTAAGGATGTTTTTCTAGAGGTTCTAGAGCTCAGAATGAGCCTCAACCACGTTCACAACTTTCCTCGATCAATATATTATCGACAATTTTGTTTTGAAGGTTATTGTCTTCGGGGATTTTGTCTTACTTGAAATTTTGTCTTTGAAGAGTCTTTTTGCCGATTTTGTCCACCCCCATTTGCTTTGCTTGAAAATAATTGACAAATTAACTAAATAAATTCTATTCCGTTATACCAATCCAAAAAAAAAAAACGAAAATAATCTGGTAAATTTTTCATTTTATTAACAAAATAGTTCGAAATCGAATTTTTATGAATAAAGTGAACAATTTTAAGTGACACTCATTGTATACACATGTACCTACTTACTATTTTATGTGATCACAATATTTATGGAAAATCTGACGAAATATTATGAAAATTGAATAAATTGGAAAAATTTTATGCAATGAATTTTTCTTATTGTTTTTTTTTTTTTATAATTTTAATATACATATATCTAGATAGTTGTTATTTTTATATTTTTTATTTTTTGAAGAAATTTTATGAAGTGGGAACCGAAAATTAAATGTGAATTTTTATATTATTCTACTACAGTAGGGTACATAAAAAATGGAAAATTTCATAGAATTTTTTTATATTTAAAATTTTTGATACTGACGAACGTACAGAGTACAGTTTTTTTTTACTTTTAAATTAAATTTTTTTAATATGCGTACACACATACATACAATTTAAAAAAAAAAAGCTATTTTGGCAAAATATTTTTTTAAGTACTCTAGGTTGTCATAATAAGAGTATTAGATGCAGTGTCGTAGAAAAGAATTTTTTTGACCGTTATTATTTTTATGTTTTCCGTTTTTCACTTAAATTTATGGTATAGCCAGCCCTGCGCTATAGCTCATATATATTGTAGTTCTAACATTTTTCAATCATTGTTATTTTTTTACAAAGTATATAATTGATTATAGCTTATTGTTGCTATTCTACTTAGTGTCACTTGCGCCCCTTTTGTCTAGTACAGTGATGGGGGAACTTTTTATTGATCAGGTCACATTCTTCTTCTTTTACTGCCTATATTCTATAAATGTTAGCGATCACATTTTATTGTAGCTTTGCTGTTATGCTTGTGAATTCTTCTCTACTTTGAGCTGCTCTGACTAGTTTACCTGGTAGTCCTTAAGCCAGTCCAATGTTTTGTTTCTTAGTCATGATAATTGCTTTCTTCCAATTCCTCGCCTGCCTTAAATTTTTCTTTGGACTATTAGATGAAGCATTTTATATTTTTGATTTCTCATGATGGGACCAAAGTATGCTGATTTACGATACTTGATATTAGTTCACGTATTATCAAAGTAGTTCACGATTTATTTATAATCTTTGCAGTACTTCCGTGTTTTTTACCCTATCGATCTAAGATATTTTTAGAATTCTTCGGTACACCAACATTTCAAAAGCTTCAATTTTGTTCATATCTTCAAATATAAATTTTCAATAAATCAAAAAATCAAATTTCAATTCAATTTTCTTCATATCTAGCATCTTCAAAGTTCAGGTTTTCATACCGTATAAAAGTACTGACCATACACAACATTTAACAAACCTTAGTCTTAATTTGATGTCAAAATCTCTATTCGTGAATATCTTTTTATACTTCATAAAGGTTCCCGGAAAAGTTCAGTTCCCGGAAAAGTTTAAAGGCACTCCTGGGCCATTTCAATTCTACATTTTATTTCTTTTGATGAGTCCCATTCCTAATGTAACCAATTATCAATATATTTATAACTGTTGCAACGTTCTATTTATTGTCCATTAATTGAGATGATGATCTTGTTGTCATAGAAAATTTTAATACTTATAATCATGACTTTGGTTTTATTAGTGTTAATGTTCAAATCTGACGTTATTGATGACAGCGCCATTTATTTTTATCTCTTCATTTAAATAATTAATGGATTCGCTAAATATGAGTGTGGAGACCTCTAGTCCGCTTAGATAAAACAATGATAGGTTATAGCGTATAATTTCTATTTTTAAGTATGACACATTAATTAAATCTATATAATTATAATTGACAAGCATTTAAGGACCTGCGCAGTAGACACATTTTCATTTTATTTCGCTTCCCTTTAATGAACTCCTAATATAATAAATAAGTTGTATATAAAACAATAATGCGCACACAGTTGAAAAGTTTTTACTCATATGGTTTTATTATTCAGCAAATACATTATGTATAGTGAGTTCTCATTAAAATAAAAAACAAGTTATTATAATTACATACTTGCAAATGAACATATGTACGTATTAGTAATGTGCGAAAAGTATCTACTCGATCGAGTATTGACCAAGAATAAAAGTATCGGTTACTTTTCTGTAAAAATATCGAGTATTGAATATTGATCAAGAATAAAAATCTCTACTGTTACTATTGAGTATTGGTATTGTTTCAACTCGAAGTATCGATAAGAGTACTAACAATAAAATAATTTTTTCTTGTTCAAAAAAGAGAATAGGGAACAAAGCAGAATTGAAAAACTAAAAATGTGTATAGTGTATGTATACATATTAATGTGACTACACCACATGTAGAATAGACTATAAAAAGAAGATATAAAAATATGTATACTCAGCTGCTGAATATCAAAACAAATACAAATGGTTAATATTGTATTAATGTTTTTATTGTGTTCGTTGATCAATACTTTAGAGATAATCGAGATTGATAGTGTAGTGAATACTCGATACCGTGTTCGTTGATCAATACTTTAGCGGTAGTCGAGATTGATAGTGTAGTGGATACTCGATACCGAGTTCGTTGATCAATACTTTAGTGGTACTCGAGATTGATAGATATCGAGTTCGTTAGGAAAAAATAAATATCAGTTTTTTAAGTTAAGATTTTTTTTTTGTTAATTAAACAAACTGAACTGAGATAAAGAAAAAAACCGAAATATAATATAACGCCAAAGATATTAATTTTTTAAACTAAAATAATTATTATGAATAATGTTTTATTTAATGTTATTTTTTTCATATTTTAATATTTTTATTCATTATTTAATATAAAAACTATT
Source organism: Argyra leucocephala (assembly GCA_963942445.1). Taxonomy (NCBI): domain Eukaryota; kingdom Metazoa; phylum Arthropoda; class Insecta; order Diptera; family Dolichopodidae; genus Argyra; species Argyra leucocephala. Next base: position 18,335,474 of record OZ012679.1, on the reverse strand, counting down.
TTATTCATACAAAAAAAAACCCAAAATATACAAACAAAAATTAAATGAACTGAAGTAACAATAAAAACTGATCAAATGCATACACTATACAAATAAATTGCTTTTCATTTTATCTTAATAAAATTTTCAGTTAAAGAATCTAGAAGTATCGGTTAAAAAGTATCGAGTAGAAAGTATCGAGTATTGATGATGAAAGTATCGAGTAGTGATGATTACTGGAAAGTATTGAACATGCACATTCCTAGTACGTATGCCAAATAAGAACAAAAAAAATAAATTCATCTCAAATAAAAAATATAAAACAATAAAAACAACAAAAAAATCAGTTGAATTGTTCATATGACTGGCAAATTCATTTTTATATAGTAGAGTTAGAGTATCTATAATTATAATTGACAAGCATTTAAGGACCTGCGCAGTAGACACATTTTCATTTTATTTCGCTTCTCTTTAATGACAAAATTTTTTATTTTTAGTAATTTTATCCACTAAATGCCACTTACTATAGGGAATATATCGGAAACGAATCAGTATATGAAACAGGTATGTATTTATGTGTCCAAAATAAACTTACCAACCATCTGCTAAATCGTGATAAGTCTATGTTTGTACGTAAATTTACTGTTTTTTTTTAAACTTTAAACTTGAATTATAATTACTCAACAGGGGCCCCTAGTTTAAGTTAAATAGATTGTACACTTAAAATATGTGTATATATATTTTTTACAAAATGTAGCTGTAATGTAGCAAAAACACCAAATTTAATATATATGAATAAAAAAAAAACACACCCAAAATCGGATTCATTATTAAATATAAAAAATTTGGAATTAAAATCTTTATTAAATTTTTTACTGATTCAATTTTTTTTTTTTGTAACATATTCTGAATATTCTGAATAGGGGCATTAACTAGCTATTAAGGCCTATCCCTCCTCCTCTACCTCATTAATGGCCTACTAGAAGAGGCGGATTTTATTTCCCAAGGCACTTCAACCCATATCTGCCACAACTTTCGATTGCCTATTTCTATCCTATCAATTTAGCATCCCTCAATCTATCCTCCTATCAATCCAGCATCCTATTTCTATCATAAATTGATATGGGTTACTAGATCATATCCAGTTATAATTATTATCATTTTATTATAATACATATCCATGCATGTATAAAGCCATATACAGGGTGGCCCTATCCCACCTGACAATCCTTTAAGAAGTCATTCTTTAGAGTATTTTAAAATAAAACATTGAACCATCCTCCACATTTCCACAATGTAGGTACACAACATATTAATTTAATATAAAAAATTGAATTCAAAAAATTTTTTTAATAATAAAATATAAATTAAAAATAAAAAAGGGGATATTCTCTGATTTTATCCTTTCAATACAAAATAAAATTTAAATTTTTCCTTTCCCTTCAATTTTTTATAAATTGTAAGCCAAAAACAAACAAAAAAAAAACAACTTAAAGGATAAATTCAAAAATAAAAATGAAAACTAAATGATACGACAATTTCAGAAATTACAGACCTCCTACATAAATAAATAACACTGCATGAGAATTTAATTAAATGCACTCACTACACAAAAAAAAAGGATACGAATAAAATAGAGGAATAAAGAAAAATAGATAGATAAAGAGAGAGAGAGAAAGGACAAGAAAATGTTATAAAATCAGAAAATCCTTTTTAAATTCTATTTTTTATCCTGTTATTATCATTACAGAAAAACTTTATTAAGATTTTTATTTTTGTTTTTGCTATTTCATTAATTTTGTTATCCTTTTCGTTAAATTTAATATTTGTCCTTAAAAATTTGTATACTCCAGTAAATGGTACTTTTATAATAGATACTTATACGAGTACGATGAGTATCCCTAATAATGAACTTGAATTAGATTATTGCCTGAAGAAGATTGGTTGTTTAGTTAGAATGGTAACGTGATCGTTAGACCTACTGTAACAATTAACTTAGTAATAATTAGGAATACAAAATTATTAATTACATTAAATTTTTTGATTAATTTTTATAACTCACAGATGTTGTTTCACACAGTATATTCATGATATAAGTTATAGAATCAATCAGAATTAAAAATTAAGTGTTGTATAGTTTATAACAGTTTTGCAACTGTTTGATTATTGCACATTTGTGTTCCATTAGTTTATATGGAATTTAGTTCCATTTGTGTTCCAATAGCTTCTATAAAAGTGAATACAAATGTGCAATCAAACAGTTGCAAAATTATTTTTATTTTATTTATAGTTAGCCTTATACTACAATTCAACACCTAGTAATGAGATCCAATAATGTTAGGTATGAACGTAATAATTCTGAAATAATTATCGATTATATAACAAAATTAGCTGTAACCTGTAAGATTATATAATAGGGCCGAAAAAAGCAATAACAAACCATAGAATATGTCTTAATTTATTTATTTGTTTATTTCAAGCTTAATTCAAGCAGTTACAAATTACATACATAATATTATTATGCCGGGTAAGCCGGTAATATAATCCGGTATGATAATCAATTTGATTATACATCTGTCGATGTAGATAGCATTTTTCGATTAATTGAAAAAAATGTTCAATAGATCAATAGAAATTTAATTGAGTGAGGAATTAACTTAGGAATGTCCAACACACAGCTTCAGTAATGAAAGAAAGACTCAACACAAGACAGTTATATGATTGTACAAATATGAAAACAAATATGAAAATTATTTGCAGCGCCGTATATATTTTGTTTGCCCCTTGTAAAGTGTACATTCTGTCTCTAATGGAGACATTCAGTAGTTTGTATAATTTTTTTTGTTTTTAAATGATAGCGATAGCTTTTAAATGATAATGACTTGCGGATGAAAAATGCAATGGTAAGTCATCCATGACAATCTGTTTATACTCTGTTAGTATCTGTTGAATATTTGCAGAATATTGTGTCGCCATTTGAAACCAACAAATTTTGTTTGCTAGGGTATTTAAATGTGAAGGTAATTTTGTTTGGTATTTCCAGCTTGCATTTCTGATTTTCTCCTTTATGGTTCATCTGTAGATCTTGATGTAAAATATCATTACTTACGAACGAACCATGATGCGCTTGATATTATTCTTAATACTTTTGACTGAAATCGTTGCAATATTTTCATATTTGAATTGTTGAATATGCCCCACAATTGTATTCCGCATGTTCATATCGGTTTTAAAATAGCTTTATAAATTAGAAGCTTGTTCTTCAGTGACATTGGTTAATCATTCGCGGTTCGCGGTCGCGGTTAATCATTCAATACATTTTATATAATTTCAATCCTAGTTGTTTTTCTTCGCTTTGGATATGGACTTTCCATGTAAGTTTTCTATCCAAATACATGCCCATACAGGTATTTTACTGTTTCTTTCTGTGCGACTACTTCGTTATTTAGCACCACCATCGGACAAGTTTTTTTCTTCATGATAAATGTGACATGTGTTTATTATGTTGCATTCACTCTGATTCTCCACTTTTTTAGCAATTACTGAATTTTATTTATGCTGTGTTGCAGAATCTGTGTAACATTTACTGGGTTATTATGTGATGCAAAAGTGACGGTAGTTGTCTCATTTGTTATTGTAAGACCGCAGTTTAAATGAGATATAAAAAAGGACTTGGGATGCTGCCTTGGACGCTGCCACGGACTTGGGATGCTGTGACACGCCTGACATAATTTCATTGGTCAGAGTACAGGCACATTGATGCTTGATGTATATAAATCCAGTCAACTAAAATACAGTCAAATTAAAATACAATCAAATGCCATACTCACGTCCAATTCCGCGTTAGTTTCTACCTATTTTTACTTATTTTTTGGTAGTATACGATTTCGCCGAGCTCAGATTTTTGTTTATGTTTTTGAAAGTAACTTAGGTAGACTAACCTTTCCGTGATTGATTAAGTGCGGTATTGCTAGTTTTTACTATACAATGTTTTTCGAATATTTATTTATCAAATAAGAGTTGGCTGGCTTATCAACTCATTAAATGTGGAAAACTATTACTATTATGGTTCTGAGACTATGCCTTCAGTTTTCAACCATCAGTATTTTCGAAATTATTAGTCTTCGTTTATGCCACCAATAGTATAGTCTATGGAAGCGTCGAATTTGATCTCCTAGGGGATTTGAACACGTGATTGCCACATTGTTAAATATCATTTTTCTGTCATCATACGGATTAGGCTATACAGAGTTATGAACCCTGACTTACATCTATATGGAAAAATAAGTAGTTTATACAACTATAATTTAATTAACAAAAAACGGAAAAAAAAATAATAGACTGATTTTGGAAAGTAAAGTAGATAGCAAGCAGAAGTTATTTCCTTCATTAGGGATTACATATTATAGTAAAAATAAGATTTAAAAAGAGAGTCGAAAATATAAAAATATTTTTTTTTATTATTATTTTTATTTTATTTTTTTAATTGTTTCTCATAAAAATATCCTTTTTTTGTTTTTGCTTTTCGAACTCATAAATTTCGCTCTCTACTTCTGTTTTAGAGAACAGCGTTGTTGTGGTGTTAATAAATGAGAACAGTTTTTTTTTCTATTAAATAAAATAATTTGGTATAGTAGTAGTAACGATGTCCTTTTTCCGTTTATTTTTTTATATTTTTTTATTTCCTCTTTAATCGAAGGATATTTTATGAGATATTTTTTTAGTTTTTGGCAAGTTTTAAGTGATTATAAATGCAATTATTTTTTTTAAAATGCTATTTAATTTGTATTTTATTATGTAAATAAGAATAGAAATTTATTTTCATTTTCGAATTTATTAAAAAAATAAAATAAAAATTAAATTAAAGAATTCATATATTATCTATTTAGTTTATCTTGCTTTTCTTCTTCTCCTTCTATAACTAGGTTATGCTGTTTTACGTTGCCTTTTTGTTATATTTGTTATTTTCTTAAAATTATTATTTTTTGAAGCAGGTTTTTTTAAGTGTTGTAAGCTACAACTACAACGTTGTCGTTGGATTGTCGTTCTGATAGTCTGTAATGGATGTTAGCCACAAGCAGGGGTGGCTCTACCCTATAGGCAGAATAGGCGGTCGCCTATATGATGTTAATTTGCTTATTAAACTAATCGACTAATCGACTTATTAAACAACAAGAAAATTATTGGCAAGGAGTATTAGTACGTTTGATCTTTTTAGTTCGGGTTCTAGGTCAAAAAAGTTTAGCACTACGTGGTACTGGTAGATGCGAAAAAAACTGTTTACTCGTGGCAACGAAAACTATCTATATTTTAAAAACTCCTCAGCAACGATTTAAAGTGAATTTTTACTTTGCAGTCCTTGATACTGCTCCGTCAGTGATAGATTGGAGCAAATGCAAAATCTTGAGTCATATTTTGGATTCATTTTTGACATTTTTAGCCTACAAAATGTAACAACACAACACCTATATGCATCATTGGCTAAGCTTGAGTCTGCATTAAGTCATGATGGCTCTAAAGATATCGAATCAGTGGATTTGTGTAATGAGCTTCAATCTATTTCTACACGCATTGAACAGAGTTCGTCGCTGAAAGATGTCCTATATTTTATTTGTGAAAGAAAGTTGACCGATATTTATCCAAATTTTTTATCACCCTAAGAATCTTTTTAACGTTACCTGTTACTGTAGAAAGTGGTAAAAGAAGTGTTTTTCGAAACTAAAATTAATTAATACTTATCCTCGCTCAAAAATGGCTCAATAATGGCTTGTGGACTTGGCTTTCATGGAGCAAGCTTATTTTCTTTACGTACCTGCTTTCATTAGTAGAGAGGGCGCCACAAAAGAGATTGCCTAGTGCGCGACAAAAAAAAAATATTTTTGAGCCACCGCTGGCCACAAGCTGCAACGGATGATAGAAGAAAATATGTTGCTTCCGAAATATCAATATTTGCAATCAAATATAAAAGTAGTAGAGAAGGGAATACCGTTCGATAGAAACGCTGCATTATGCAATTTACAACTGTTCAAAAAGAAAATTTTCATGTTTGTCTCCGTTCGACCAATTCTACTCTATCATCCTATTGTCATCCTAATCCTTTTTTAGTATCTAGGCCTACGATAGTTTTGTATAAAGGAATCCTTTTCTAGTGTTTGGGTAGTGTCTAAAAAGATTCGATCTAAACAAAATCCGATTAATGTAAAAAAAAATTGAATTCGATTTGATTTCGTAAGCTATTTTAATCATTCTTCCAACTCTTGTTCTATTTATGTGCTCACTGCTTCCATTTTTTTAATTATTTTCTATTCGGCCCATTATAGGTTTTACTAATATCAATATCACTCTGGATATTGTTCCAGCATGTAATTATAAAATGTTTAATAACTGATCGACTCTGAATAACAGAACTAATCTACTTAGCACTATTATAGGGTATATTGGAATTGGAATGAGCTTTATACAATATGTTTATATGATTTTACTGACTAATTACAATCTACAAACTTACTTATTCATACATTGGTGATTGTGGTTGTAAATATAAAATGTAAAATAAATTTAATTTTTTAACAAAATAAATTTTAAAGAAAATAAAAACATTGGTGTGTGTGTTAGCGATTTATTAAGGGCATAAGAACATTAATATTGAAATGCATGTGAGTTAATAAGACAAACCTTTTTTGACTAGATTCTTTTACTATTAATCAAAAAGCAGGGATCCCAAATAATACTGCTATATTGAAATATAGAACACTCGCAAGTATAATAAGGTTTCGTGGCCCTTTTTCTCGCTTTTTACTGGCTTTGAAAATTAGACTGTCATAGTGGAGGTTATACTTTAATTTGCTATTTAATACAAAATATCCAGGTAAACAATTTGCTGAACTCGTTCTAATTGAGAATTATATTGAGCTTATAATTATTTAAGATTATGGATTTTTTACGAAATATCATATAATTTTTCAACGCTTGGATCGCAGAAGCGTCTGCATTATTTTTGATATCTTGATACATTTTGATACATTCAGATAAGTCAGATATCGAATATTAAATAAAAGTTGTCCCAGAAGGTTGTTTCAAGAGCAACTGAATCGGCAGAAATTGATATAAAACCCTGACTTTAGATATAAAACTCTGAGTAATTTACATTTTACGTTCTAGCACTGTGGTAGAATCTAATTCAGTAACTTGAGTCCACTGAGGTAGAATCTAATTTTCTTATGATCAACGCGGTTGAATGCTTTACTGAAATCAGTGTAAAATCTCTGGTATTCCTTCGTCAATCTGGTATACCTTCTCCATATGGCATAGCACATATAATGTAAATCCCATGAGATTAGCGGATGTTGAACCAGCTTTTATGAAACCTTTTTGGATCTCGTTAAGTCATAGGTTAATGATGGAAATTATTTTGTCGCAGATGTTTTTTTCTAAATCTTAGGGATTACTGACAGTATATAGCAATACTTAGGTTCACTATCGAAGCCCTATGCTACCACGCGGAGTAATAGGAGAAAAAAAAAAAAAAAAATATAGCAATACCTCTGTAATCGGTCAATGGAATGTCTATTACCATTCTTGTATATAGGTGTAGATTTAGATTTAGATTTAATTTATTCCGAGAGGGATCCAGTCCCTACATCACCGCAGCTGCAAATAGGCTTATTGTGATAATACGGTTCTTAAGTCTTTGAGTCATTAGGGATACCTGATTTTGTGATTACACTCAGGATATTCTTCAAAAGTGGCGAAGTCTGCTACGGGTGAGCCCTCCGCATTCACAGAGCAGATGTTCAATGTTTATATAGGTGTAAGAAAAGATGATAATAAAAAGAGAGAAATAATTTTATCAACTAACTTTAAAACCGAAGTACGAACTAAACATTTATTAAAGTTTATTGGTAAAAAATTAAGATGGGCAGGACATGTGTTGAGGGTTGAATGAACAAAGGATACCAAAAAGAATATTACATGCAGTACCGTACAATACTAGAGCAAGAAGTAGATCAAGATCAAGATGGCTGGATAAAATCGAGGACAATTGTCAAAAGATTGGAGTCAACGGATCGAATACAGTTGCACAAGATAAAGCTGAATGGAGAAAAGTTGTAAACGAGATTAAGACTTACCCTGAGTCGTAAAATTAATAGATGATGATGAATTAAATAAATTCAAAAACATTTAGTCACACTTTTGGTATTGTGATTTGTAAATTGTGATGTAGTTAATGGCGGCTTATCCTAATGTAGAAGTTGGGCTAAACCGCTCACCTAGTAGTATTCAGGATCAAAAAACTAAAAAACAATTTAAAATTCTTGGATTGGGGAAGCTCAATATACAAAAAAAACCTTCTGTGCAAATGGGGAAATCACTTTTTTAATTCTACTTACTTTTTATTGAATCGTAATTATATAAATTGTTTACGATATAATAATGTATAATTACGATTCAATAAAAATGATATAGAATTAAAAAAGTGATTCCTTTATGGAATTCGCTTCCCATTGCTATAAGGCGCGCACAAATGCACCAATCATTTATTACACTTTGCTTCAAATACTTTAAGAGTTATAAAAATTTAAACCACCTATAATTGTGTTGTTATTGACATTTTAAATTGCATCCTCATATTTAGTTAAGTATTAAGTATTTTAGTTTAGTTGTAGTTTTTGTTATAATTTGTAAATTTAGTTTGTTTTGTTTTTATTTTTGTCCACCATACGTCCATACAGCTAATTATGATAGATTAGATTTGAACCCATTAACAAAATAATAATATTAGGCAATCAATACAAGGCCATAATTAACTTGTCACTTTCAACGGCTTTCTTAAAAATAAACAAACAAACAATTACACTAATATCTAAACTAAACCACACTTACTCTTACACCTCTTCTTACCCTCTTCAAGTATTAACTTGAAGAGCTTAAAAAAATTAATTTTTATTTAAATTATGTAACTTACTATTTAGTATCGTTGCCAGCATAATATGATAATACATCATATATGATAGGAAAAAATATATCACAACAAATACAATGGGGTTGGGGTCGGACTTGCATCAGAACAGAATCTAATATCTATAAATATTAATTTTCAAATCAAATTCAAAATAATATATTCAATTTATATATCATATTTTTTATAGATTACTGATAATAAATTATGCTATAGTAATATATAGAGACTAGAGAGATATATATCTAATCAAAACTATAAACTAAAAATGGTATCCTGAATAACACTGTCTTCTTCAATAGAATCAATTTAAAGTCAAATTTTTGAATTTCTATTTTGAATATTTTGTTTTATTATTTTTTTTCTCTCCTTATTTATTATAAATTATATAAAATTATTTCTGAATAGAAAATTTTCACTATATTCTATCCTTATTATCATTTTAAGCATGCTTTAAAGTTATTACTTTATTTTAATAGCATTTCTTATAATAATATTTAACTGCATTCACTGCAAGTGCATATCCTATTTATGTATTGTGTGCCTGTTTAAAAATTTAACTTAAAATGCATTTTAAGATCCTTTTTTATTCAATTCAGGACCTATATATATATATATATATATATATATATATAAATTGATATGTCTTTTTTTATAAGTGTGTATTGCTCTGTGTACTTTCGATAATTTAAGAAGTTAGACAAGCCTATTAGTTGTGCCCATATTTAGAATGATTTACTCCTCTACTCATTCTACCTCTAGATACACATGCCTATATTATAAAAATACTATGAAGAAGAAAAATTATGGAAAATTTATTCATTTTTATTGCATTTGCATACAAAAAAAAAAATAAAAAAAAAAAAGAGTGCATTGCCAACAAAAACAAAACAAAAATCACCATTATTATTCCTATCCATAAGGTATATATAGAAAGAAGTCCGTAAGGTATAGGTATATTTTTTTATTTTGATTTTTTTCTTTTGTATATTATAATTCCAGTGGTTTGAAACATTTTTTTTTTTTATTATATTTATTTCCCTTGGAATAAATTTAAATATTTATTTTATATTCGATATTGTATTTCACGGTGCAGAGTGCACAAAATTTAGACTGATAAGTAATAACTGCACATCGTTAGTAATGCTGTTATTGTTATGATATCACCAGCAGCAAAAAATCTGCTTTAAAATCGAAACAATTAAGCAATTCAAGTAATTAGAGGTTACCATTGGTAACAAATTTAATTGGGCTGCACCGCTCAGCATCACTCCTGAAGCTGTATTTACTTTGTTCAATATCCGGTTTGTCTCAGTTTTTCTCTCGTGTAAACTAGTTGGATGTTGCATGTTTCTGTGATAAATTTTTCTTTTTTTTTAATACATTATTTTATTGTAATTTAACTTTTATTTTTTTGTTTAAACTTTATAAAAGTAGGTACTTAATCGCTAATAATTTTTGTTTGGTTTTTCTTCTAATAAAAATAATTAAATTTTTGGTACATATTAGGGATTATTTTATTTCTATTTATTACACACATATAAGTATTACTTCTTTAAATTAATATAAAAGTGTTTACTTCACTCAGCTACTCTTATTTTTTTCTTTTCTTTTTACTCACTTTACTTACGGTAACGGTACTCTTCTCAATTTTCTCAATTTTATTGTTTTAATTTCTTCGTTAAGTGTTTAATTGTATAGCATGTGCAACGCCTGTATATGTAATATACTAAATTATTACAAATTAACATTTACTTAAGTAGGGTGGACCATATAAAAGATTTTTAATTTACTTTTTTTTTCCAATTCATTATTTTTAGCAAGATAATAAATCAAAAATAAAGGAAGACAAGAAATAAAAAGGAAAAAAGGAAAAAAAATTTTGTTTTTTTGTTTTTTTTTGAAAATATCTGTTGTACTTCTTTTATTAAAATTTATTTTTGTTTCTTAATTGGACTTTTGCTGTTTCCTTATTGATTTCCTAATTTCTAATATGGTTAACCATACTTGCTCTAGTGAAGATTGTCGCGATCGGAAATCAGAAATTTTCATTTGCTGCTCTGGATTGTGTAAACAATCCTTTCATGCTAAATGCGAAGGACTATTAGGTTCCCTCGTTGATAAAGTGAGAACGGAACCTGGGGTCTATTGGTATTGCAAAAATTGCCGCAAGATCTCTTTCAGTGCTTTAGTTTCTAGGCTTTCAGTGATTGAAGCTGAATTTCAAAAAATCAGCAGAGATGTTCTGAACTTCCAAACCAATTTTTCTTGCCTTTCTGAAGCTTTTTCTTCATTGAGAAACTTCAAACATACTGATCAATTTTATAATTCGTCTGTAAGTTTAAACGAATCTAGCGAAATACAAGTCGGTGTCAAAACCAGGAGTCAACCTAAGTCGCCAACATCACTCAATAGGCCCAATCCGACAGTTAGCAAATCAAGCGGCACCAAAAAACCAAAACCAAAATCACCAAGTATTTCTGCAAAAAAACCTAGTAATGATGGTCCAACCCTTGCCAACATTATTAATCTTAATAAAGCTACCACTAGTAGTGGTACTAAGATTGCTGTTAACAGCTTAAATAACCCTTCTCAGACTGCTGGAATTAATATCACAACTAACAATGCGGTTCTAACTTCCGGGGTTGTTGTTCATAATGCCCTTGCAAATTCTAATTTTTTAAAAGTTGTTCCTAAATCCAAGGTGTTATTTATCTCTCGACTTCTTCCGAGTACTACTTCTACAGATGTACTTCAACATATTGAAGTTAACTGCAAGATTACAACTTCAAATAACGTCATTCACTGCGTGAAAATTGCTGAGAAGCAACACGCTTCTTTTAAACTGAATGACCAATGAAATACCAATTAAGTTTAAGGCGCTCTCTGAAGCCTTATTATGTTTCATCGAAAATCTAGAACCAACCGACAATTTTTGTTTACTAGGTGACATTAACCTATTAAACTTAATTTGGTCCTATGATGAGGACAATTGTGGTCTGGTTGCGTCAAATAATAATACTGCATTGTCGAACTATTGTGAAACTGAATTTATTGACGATCTTTATAGCTGTAATCTTCTGCAAATTTCTAATATCAAAAATTCTCTCGGTAGACAACTCGACTTAGTTTTTGTATCTGACGCTGAAAACTCTTACGTCGAAAGGAGTAACCTCTTTTTTTGCAACATTGATGCTCACCATCCACCTCTAATCGTAACTTATTGCTATGATACGCTGAGGGAGGAAACTCCCTTTGAAACTTCTTATAGATTCAACTTCCGAAAAGCTAATTTTAATCTTCTCAATAACCAATTACGGTTAATCAATTTTTCAGATGTTTTCATTATAAATGATATCAACTATTGTCTCAACGAATTTTATATCCGTCTATTTGAATGTATCTCAATGGCAGTTCCCTATGAACCTATAAAAAACACAAATTTGTCACCTCCTTGGTACGACAACAATATTCGTTCTTTACGAAATCAAAGGAATGCTGCATGGAGTAAATTTCTCAAATCCAAACTCCGTTCTGACTATCTCATTTATTCCCAATTGTTTGAAAAGTTTAAAGCCCTACTTGACAGAAATTATAAGTCTTATCTTATCAGAATGAAGTCATGTATTTTCTCTGATTCGAAAAAGTTTCATGAATTTATCAATACTAAACGTAAAACTGATGGATATCCTGCAACTTTAAATTATTTGGGAAGATCTTCTAATGATCCGACTACTATTGCGAATCTTTTTGCATCCTTTTTTTCCTCTACTTTTTCAAGAAATGACTTCACTCCTGATGAAAGCTATTTTAGCAATCTGAATGACTTCTCTCAGAGTAATCAAGTTATTACCTTTGAAATCAAAAATATTCTTATAACTGCGGAACTATTGTTGAAACATATTTCATTATTAAAAGACGATTTTTCTTCCGGCCCTGACGGTATTCCTCCGATTCTTCTTAAGGAATGCATGATTAACTTATTGCATCCCATTTCTTTTCTGTTTAATTTATCCCTTCAATCGGGCATTTTCCCCTGTTTATGAAAAAAGTCTTACATTATTCCAGTTCATAAAAAAGACTCCAGAAATGAATGCACCAATTATAGGCCCATCGCCAAGCTCTCGTGTATTCCTAAACTTTTTGAGCGTATGATATATGATTTCTTATATGATTATTGTAAACGTTTTATTTGTGTTGAGCAACACGGTTTCCAAAGAGGTAGGTCAACAACTACCAATATGGTTGACTTTGTCTCCCAGGCAATGACCTCAATGGAGAATGGTTCTCAAGTTGACACCATTTTTACTGACATAAGTAAAGCATTTGACAAAATTCCTCATAGTATCATATTACTCAAGCACAAAATTATAGGTTTTTCACCACATAGCCTTAACTGGCTTGAGTCTTACCTCTCTTCTCGGGAATACTCAGTTTTATTTAAAACTGCGATTTCTGACCAATATTCAGCGTCTTCTGGTGTTCCTCAAGGTAGTCATATAGGACCCCTTAGTTTTATAGTTTCAACAATTGATGCTCCTAAAGTGATAACTTTTTCTAAACTTCTTAGTTTTTCTGATGACTCAAAGCTTTTTACTCCTATATCTTCCTCATCGGATTGCTTAAAGTTACAAAACGATTTTAACAATTTCGCTTCTTGGTGTTCAAAAAATGGACTTGAATTGAACACTTCTAAATGCCAAGTCATTACCTTTTCTAGGAAAAATTCCATTCGGACAATTTGGTTCAGCTACCAACTAAATGGCTGTCAGCTTTCAAGAGCGAATTCTATTATAGACCTCGGGTTAACGCTTGACACTAAACTGAGCTTTAAGCTACATTATGATAAGATAGTGAGCAAAGCAAATTCTTCTTTAGGTTTCATTAAACGTTGGTGTAAAGAATTTTCTGACCCCTACCTCACGAAACATCTTTATGTTACTTATGTAAGGCCTACCCTTGAATATGCCAGTCAAGTGTGGTCTCCACATTACTTGACTGACATTAACCGAATTGAATCGGTTCAACGAAAGTTCTTACGTTTCGCTTTGAGTAACTTTTCGTGGAATGATCCATTGCGGCTTCCACCTTATTACCACTGTCTTAAACTCATTGACTTACAGTCGTTGTCTGATCGTCGAATAATTGCAGATATCTCTTTTATTCACCAGATCCTTTCGGGTGTAACGCTAGCCCCTGAAATTTCAAATTATTTGGTTGCAAGATCCAATCGGAATAATCTCAGAACCGTTGAGTTGTTCCACATTCCCTTCCACCTTACCGAATATGGTAGATTCGAGCCAATCACTAGAATGCTCCGTGAAGTAAATTCTAACTCTAGTTCTTTTGATCGTCAACTAAGTGTTTTAACAATTAAAAAACGATTACGTCTTAATGTACGTTCAACTGAGACTAACTAACAACTGTTGTTCTTTTTAGCTTTGATATTTTTTTGGCCTAACTTTTTGAAGTGTTTTTATTAAATGTATAGCTATTAACGTAGGTATTAATTTATGACTTTTTACCCTTCTACTAACAGCATGTACCTGGTTTAGTTTATTTTTAAATTTTTTAATCAAAGGTAGCGGTGTTTTACTAACCCTACTGGATGATGAGTTATTGCACAATTAAATAAAGCAAGCTTTCGTCTAGTAATAGACGTCTGATGTGCTTGCTCTAAGCATAAATCTGACAGTATAAAAAAAAAAATGTTTTTTAAATATTTTTTTAAATTTTTTGTTTTTTCTTTAATTATATATTAACTCTATAATATATAGATAAGTTTTTGGACAGCTTTGTAATTGTAACTTTATTTTATAATTTTGTATTTTGTGCGGTATCTAACACTATTATTATAATATAAAATACCACTAACTATTCTTAAAATAATTATAAGTCAATGTAAAATTGTAATTGAAAAATTAAGATAGGAAAATAAATGAATTATCTAGATAAAAAAAAAATAAAAATATTAAGATTTAATTTTAAGTTAGAAATTTTGTTTCATTTTTATAACTCACAAATTAAACGAAATCTATGTATGAGTTTTGAAAATATTCAAATTCAAATTAGGATCTATCTAGATTATTTCAATATTACAATACCTACTGATGAATTCAGTAGTGTTGAAATAAAGAAACGCTCCTTCACTTACTTATCTAAAGTTTAAGTTAGTCCAACAACCTGCTAAATAAGTAGACCTTTAAAATGCAACAAATAATACAAAGTAATCGTATGAAGTGAATATAGAAAACTTGCGCTTCTATAGTGTAAAGGAAATATCAATGTTAATACTCTATCAATGTTCCTACTTTTAAATTTAGCTATAAATGGTGAGGTTTGGAAACGTCACTACCTCGATTGGTATATTCAAAAAATATTATTATTTTATATAAAGGATACATTATCGCAATAAAACAAAAAAATTTATTGCACCAACTAAGTCTTCTGCTTCTTACATTATTTATAAAAACGGTGTTTTTAACATCGATTATAAATCGGGTTTGTTCTAATTTAGATTTAGAATATAATAACATGTAAATAAAATTTGTTATATTTGATCATAGATTAGAAGCGCATCTAGGAGTGTCCGTAATGTAAAATATAACAATTATCTCAAATTATAACGGCTTTTAAATTTTTATTTTGAAATTCTTGAGTTGAATTCATAAATTCTGGTTTAAGCCCGGTATGCAGTTTGTTTAAAAATTTGATACATTCGTATTCGTTTTGAAGACTAATTTATTATAGTTTCATCGGCATTTATGTATTCATATAGATAAATTTCCGCCCTATGACCTACGGATGCGGTTACAGGATACAATGATAATGATGATGATGAAAATTTGGTCAGAAAATATTGACAATTTGCTTTTTGTTTTCAAGATATTTTATTTAAAGCTGTAAGTGATTATGAAAATAATGAATAATTCCGTAGTAAAGCCGGTATCTAGATCCAATTTGTCAAAATTCTATATTTAATGAATACTCGCACATCAATAAACGTTTGTTAAATTATAATTGTTAATACTTGTAATAATAAATGTTGCACCAATAAATGTTGTGTCAATAAATGTTGCACCAAATGAATTAGAATTTCACTTAGCATTTGTTTTCAAAGTATACATAGTTTCAATAATTTAATTTATTTTTCATAGCTATTTTCTTTGCAAAACAAGTGTCGTCCCGAAGCTCTTTCCTATTTTTGGGTTACTATCATTCATTTTTTTTTTTTTACTAAAAAAGTGAGGATGCATGAAAATTATTATAGTAATTGTAGTTATTTTATGAAAATCATGAAAATGTTCGCTAAAGTATTACATCAGAAATTGTTATTGTCAATTTAATAACAGTAATAACCTAATAACAAATTTGTTTTTGTCAACTTAAATGGGTACGGCCGGGGTAGATAGAAATGAAATGAAAATAAAAATTGAAGAGAACGAATAAGAGTAATTATAATTTTGTCAAAAAAAAATATAATAAATGCAACAATATTCATTCAGTTCATCCATGTTCATCATGTAGAAAATCAATATTTTTTTCAAATCAAAGGTTCAAAATAAGAAATATAAAAATAATTAAATACAAACGATCTCTAATGAATTTATGCTCGTGCATTATTTCTTTATATGGATTTTTATTTGTATTGAAAAATATACTGAAAAGATATGATTGGTTTGTTTTTATTGTCATTCACATAGAAATATGTATTTATTTGTATATGTATATATGTATGTTTAACTCATAATAAATAAACAAACAAAAAGACCAAACAAACAATCTATCAAAAATGGATTGTTGCCTGTTTTATTTCTTCAAAAAATAAAAATACTAAAATTGAAATAGAAATATGATTTTCAACCAAGTTCTGAGAAAAAAATACAAAACGGTATTCCATAGACAGTTCACGATCTATAATACATAACTAATATTTTTATAATATATTCTTTTACAAATGATTAAATTTAAACAACATAGCGTTGGCAGCGGCAGAAATGTCGATGCTTTTTCATTTATTACTATTATTTTTATAATTTAAGATTCTGTGATTCTATCTATATTATTGTATGTTTAACACTGATATTTTATTATTATTTATGTATATATAATGTATTTATAATATATAATGTATATTCATATCATATTCGTAAGTAGATAATTCGTATAAGATTTATTTATTTTATTTATTAATTCAATTCAAATCTCAAGAGAGCCAAATCGCTCATATAGAGTATATAATACATATATTCAAAAATTGTAATTAAAAAGTAGACGTAATAAAACGTAATAACTCAGTGTGAAATGAAAATTAAGAGAAAAATATTGTTTTAAAGAGGAAATTGTTTTGAAAATAAAATGAGAAAGCGGGTTATAATGTGGCGACCCACCCGCTATATAAAAATAATATTTTAAAAATTTGTATGGCATAAGACTTCTTTTTATTACATGTTCTTTGTTATAAGGTTGTTGTTTAAGATAAATCAATAAAAAAACATATTGTCCACGATAAATTTAAATGGTGGAAAAAAATTCATAACGAAATATTGAGTATGATAATATCAAACATCGTCGAATTTCGAGAAGCGGGCGATTACAGGTTGTTTTTGTTAAGTGATAAATTGTTTTTATTTTTCAATAAGAACATTGTTCAGCGAATTTTTTGTTTTAAATAAAAATTTAAATTCTGCTTCCGCGTTGTTATCCCACATGTAGTTTTATTGTAAGAATATATTTTTGTGTTCATTATATACAATTGATTGATTATGAATTTTAGTCAAAAATGTATCAATTATATCATTGTTATTTTGTGACTATATAATCTGTGATAAAATATTTCTGGTACTTATTTTAGTCTTTTATATAGACTCGATGTAAAATATAATAAAAATAATAATGCCAAAATTCTGTTGACGCCACACAAATGAACCGTGACACAAACAGATTGCAGATAACTGTTCTACATAATATATAGGTAATTTTCAAGTGCCCACTTTTATTTATTTTTTTTTTTTTTTTAAATGAGATATACAATTATATACATTCATACATATTATATTTAAAAACTTAATAAAACAAATTTTTGCATATTATAGTATAAAGAGAAAGAAAACAAAAAAAAAAAAAAAACAACCAAAAATGCCTGTTAGGGCATAAAGTTAAATATCTTCTTTGTATAGTTTTCTTTTTTTTTTCATTTTGAAGTACCCACCATCTATCAAATTATTTAATACAACATATTTTGCCGATGGGTTAAATTTTCCAAAGAAATTTTTTTTTCCAAAAAAAAAAAAAAAGCAAAAATAAAAACTTAATTTCAATTCTAATGGTGTAATAGTAGTGAAAAAGGAAATGAAAGGTAAGAAAAATATTACTTTTTTAAGGATATTTCTATACAAATGTATCATATAAAATATATGTGTTGCATTCATTTTTGTATATGTACATTAATACATATATATATATTTTCAATACATGTCTAGTAATAATAATGGAAAAAAAAGCTTTTAGTAATAATAAATCAAATTAAAAATTAGAGTCGAAAATATTAAAATATGTATGAATATTTCTAAGTTGCCATATAGGTATGTAATGATTTTTTATTCTTATATAAATCCTTTTATATAAACCTAAAAAATTAAAGGATATTTTGGTATTTATTAAAATATGTAAAAGCATAACAACAACAAAATAAAAAGGAAGGAAAAAGGCATTTTTCTTTTACAAAATATTATATTAAAGAGTTTTTAAGTGTATCTAATAAAGTAATTATTGGTTAGTTGTTGTTGTTGTTGTTATTTTTTTGTTTCTTAAGTGCATCTAAGTTTTTTTTAGGCTCGATTGTTATTGCTTTTATTATGAATTATAAGTAAAAAATGTAACGAACCTATTATATTTAGATCTAAAATAAGATTAAGCTTAAAATTATATTTTGTTTGTTTAATTTTGTACACTTATGTATTTTGTAATATGTTTGTATTAAGCATAAATAAATAAATAAATAATCAATCCGTTTTTATGGTCATTTAGAAATTGACTGACCTCGGTATTATCTTAAGATCATAATTTTGGTTTGTCTAAAAAGTTAAAAAAATTCGAATCACGGTATTTATGTTTAAAAATTACCTTTACCAAGTTAATATTGGTTTATTTATTTTTTTTTTCGAAAGATAAGAGGTCCCCTTACAAGTTTTCATAGAATTTTCATTATGGTAATTATGAACCGATTCATTGGATGTTATTAGTTTGTTACCCACCCATAACATCCAATGAATCTGTTCATAATTACCAAACACCAAAATTTAATCGACTTTACACTATATCTCTAAATAAAATCAAAAATTTTAACTATATAAATAGCAGTAAAGATTGTTGTAAACTTTATTCAATTTATTTTAATTAAAATTTAAATATTTAACTATTTACATAATTTTAAAATTTTAATTGTGTTCATTTTGTTATTTACAAATTTAGGATGAGATTTTTTAAAAAAAAGTATATATATATTTTTTTTTATTTATTTATTTATTTATTTAATTTATATAAATTTTACATAAGACGATTAGTCTTTTTACTATACAATTAAAATATTCAATTCAGTTTGATTTGGTTGAATTTAGTTTATACACACTAATAAATATTTAAATATATTTTTATTAAAACGTTATTAATTAGTTGATCTGATATTTTTGTTATTCAACAATGCCAACAACAAAATATATTTAGTCTAGCCTAACTAATAACTAACCCATCAGGCATCTACATATTTATTTTAATCAATGACTCTCTAATAAGTTTACTATTTTATTATTGCTCATTTATTGTTAAAGAAAAGAAGGTTTAATTAAGTTTTGTTATAGATATTTATATATTAGCAGTTCAATTTACATAAATTTATATTTTTAAATATTAAAAATTAAATTGTTATTTATTATAATAAATAATAATTTTATTTAAAATAGTATTTAAAAAGTAAATTTTTTGTTTAAATACAAAATAACTATGAAGCTTTAATATGAAGATTTAACGAAAATTACCGTTATTTATCAATTGCAAAAGTTGATGTAATATTTTTGCTATTCAAATTCAATGTCAGAAACAATAAAAAAAATATATTTTTAACAAATACATAAATAGAAAATTTCAACATATAGTTTTTCAATTTATTTATTTTATTAATTAATTTATTTATTTTTTTACTAAACAAACTATGAACAAACCATTTAATTTACCAACAACAAGATTAATAAACTTAATTTTAAAATTTAACAGTCATATAAGTCATAACAGTATGTTCCATTTTCAAAAATTTCACACTCATCAACATACAAATTTTTTTGTTTACTGGGATAACCAAAATGAAAACAATAACAATAATCAGCTGGTTCTGGAGTTACAAAATGAAATTGAAATAAAAAATTTTTATAGATAAACAACATACCTCCTCCTCTTATTTTACATTTTCCAAAACTGCTTAGTGAAACTGTATACAATAATAATGGAATGAAATATAACAAAGATGTCAATTTACAGACAGAGGTACGAATTTTTTTATTAATAATTAATAATTATTTAAATATATTCAAAAAGATAATAAATAATTTATTTTAATTATTTTAAATTAGATTAAAAGATTTTGAAGAAATTTTTTCATCCGAAGAAATTGATTTCAAACGTTTTCGAAGTGCTTGTTTTAATGGTAGGTGTGAACAAAAATTTGCATTGTTATCATTACAAAATTATCTATCAAATATAGATGATTATTATATTGTTTACATTGAATCATTTATTTAATAAAAATAATTTTATTTATTTAAAATAAATATATACAATATATATATATATATATTTTTAGGTATTCCTGATAGCAATGGTTATCGTGCATTATGTTGGAAAATTTTATTGGGTTATCTTACCCCACAAAGAAATACATGGGCAGATACATTAAATAAAAAGAGAAATTTATATAAACAATTTATAAATGAATTAGTTATACCACCTGGTATAAATACTACAAAAGAGTGTTCTGATCATCCATTAAGTGAAGGGCCAGAAAGTGCTTGGAGTAATGATTTAATTTTTATTTATTTTATGTAAATTTTTATTTGAAATTTTATAATTTAATTTTTTAGGTACATTCTTTAAAGATAATGAATTTTTATTACAAATTGATAAAGATGTTAGACGATTATGCCCAGATATATCATTTTTTCAACAACCAACTGAATTTCCTTGTGATGTAGTTGTAAATAGTAAAGGTGAAAGAAGATTACATCAAAGAGTTGCACCATCAGTATTTAGTTCAGCTAATGTTGAAAGAAAAGGCTTAGGAATAACAAAGGTATAGTTTAAAATTTTTTGTTTTTGTATTATTAAAATATTTTCCAACTTTAAAATATTTAATTTTAATGCTAACATAATATGGAATATAGCAAGTAAGATAAAAATAATTTAATTGTGAAATTTTAATTAGTTAAATTAGCAGTTAAAACAATTTATTTTATTTTCATTTTTTTTAAAGATTTTATCTTCAATTTATTCTTTTAAAATTTAATTTATTTCAATTCGATTTCAATTTATTCAGATCAATTTAATAACAAAAAGATCTGTTGAAAACTATGAAGCAATGGATGAAGGACAAGAAGCACATTGGGAAGTTGTTCAACGAATTCTATTTTTATATGCCAAATTAAATCCTGGTCAAGGATATGTACAAGGAATGAATGAAATTGTTGGTCCTATTTACTATGTAATGGCATCAGATCCAAATATTGAATTTAGAGGTAAACATTTGAGTTTTTCTAAAAAAAAAAACAAAAAATAATTTAAAATATAAAATATTTTTTCCATTGTAGAATACGCAGAAGCAGATTGTTTCTTTTGTTTTACAGCTTTAATGGCTGAAATAAGAGATTTTTTTATAAAAACATTAGATGATTCTGAACATGGTATCAAATTTATGATGGCAAAATTATCAAAAATGTTAAAAGAAAAAGATGAAATAGTTTTTAATATATTAAAAGCACAAGAACTCTATCCACAATATTATAGTTTTAGGTTGTAATTTCAAATATATAGAAATACATTCTATATTAAAATAATTTAATTTTTCTAGATGGTTGACATTACTTTTATCACAAGAATTTCCATTACCTGATGTTGTAAGAATATGGGATTCTGTGTTTGCTGATGAAAAACGATTCAGTTTTATAATTGAAGTTTGTTGTGCGATGATAGTGTATGTTAAATATTATAATATGTATATATATATATATATATATATATATTAATTTATTATTAATTTTAGCATTGTACGAGATCAAATACTCCAAAATGATTTTGGTTCAAATGTGAAATTATTACAAAATTTTCCACCAATTGATATAAATATTGTTCTCTCTAGAGCTGTTCAATTAAGAGATGAATAGCATTCAATGTTAGATTAAAATTTGAAAAAACAAAACAAACAAAAAAAAACAGAAACAAACAAATTACCAAAATGCCGAATATTAAAATAAATTATTAGAATACTATTTAGAATTAAAAACAAAAACAAAATAATTTTTAAATGTAATTTCGTATTTACAAGAAATGAAAACAAAACTCTTATTATAGCTATAGTAAATATTTATATTTGAAACTCTAATGTACATTTATATTTAAAATTAAGAGGAAGTGATAAAACTGTTTTTTAGTTTTTGTTTTTTTTCTTTTCAATAAGTTTACATATTTTGGAAACAATAACAAATTTATTTTCTATAGTTTTTTATATGAGATTTTTTTATGTATTAATTTTATAAGCAATTTTAATGAATAAAATGTTTTTGTTTTTTTTTTGTGTCCCTTATTACCACATATTTTAAATGCACTTTTTTAATAAAATTTTTTGATTGTTTTAAAATTTTTATATATTTATTCAAAAAACAAAAAAAAAGTATAATAATAATATATAATTAATTATTCCTACTTTTATATATTTAATAAAACTATTTTTTCTACAAATTGTATAAAAGTTTTTAATTTGTGATCCTAGTATGGTTTTTTAATTTGAATTTGAAAGAAGGGATTCTGAAGCATATCTAAAGTGATCCAAGTGATTTATTTTTAGATAACAAATTAAATAAACTAACTACCAAGTTCGTTTCACTATTTTTTACTATTTATATTATTACTATTTTTTAAATTTTACATCTAGATTTCGAATATTATACTATCATCACAGGACTGGCCTTTGTTTTAACAATAAATCGACTTTTATATAAATGTTTAAAATTTGAAATAAGCTTTGACTAGGTTTCTTTCACAACTTAATTTAATTTTTTCCCTCTTATGTTCGAATATATGTATACCATTTAACTATATATAACATGAAATTTACTGATTTGTTTCAATAAAATCTGAAATTTTTTAAATAGTTAATAATTATACACTAATAATTAACAACATTAAATTTATTTGTTTCTTTAGTAAATATTCTTTACATTAGAAGTTTTCAAAAGTATTTATGAACGTACCAATAAACATTGAAATTTTAAATTAAAAAAAATATAAATAATAATTTATTTCTCTATTTGAGATGTATGTTTACATAAAGTTTGTGCAATAAACTCAACTATAGTTCTTGTTGGACGTCCAGTCATTCCTTTTGTTAAATATTCATAAACACGTCCGGTGGTATCCATTACATTAGTGGCATCCTATAAAAATACATAAATGTACTATTGGTATTTATAAATATTTTATAAAATCCAAAAACTTACAATATGAATCCATTGACCACAAGGTACAAATTCTCTTAAAAATGCAGCTGCTTTACATGGTTTTCCACCACTACCCAAACCATTATTATAAATATCACTTGAATTGGAAACATCTTTCACACAATCACTAAAATGTTCCCATAAAGGAAAACGCCATACTCGATCACCAGTATGCATGCTAGATGATTTTATTTGTTGCCATAAATATTCTGAATTTGTAAAAATAGCACATGCTGCCTCATCTAATGCCAATTTTAAGCATGTAGTTGAAGTTGTTCCTACATCAACAATAAATTTGGGACAAAAATTTTGTGCATAAATTAATGTATCAGCTAATACCAAAACATTTGCTTGATCGGTACGTTCAACTTGAATACTTTTACCATTTTTTGTTTTTAATATATCACCTGGCTTAAATGCATTACAACCCAATGTATTTTCACATAATGGTATTAGACCACGTATATTAACAGGTAATCTCATTTCAGCAATACTACGACATACAGCTACTACACAAGCAGCTCCTGTCATACTACCTTGCATTGTTTCCAATGCTTTTTTATATTTTAAATGTAATCCACCACAATCATATGTTATACCCTGACCAATTAAAACTATTGGTGGTTCATTAGATTTTGTACCATAATAACTTAATTCTAAAAATACTGGTGTTTCACATGATGCACGTCCAACTGCCAAAAATGAATTCATTTGTTGAGATTCAGCCCAACCTTCAACTTTAACTTCAACATTAACACCAGATTTACATAGAAATTCAACAACATTTTGTGCAAATATTGTTGGTGTTAAATGATTTGGTGGTGTCTCTTGTAATTGTCTTGTTAAATTTTGTGCATCAGCTTTTTGTAAACCAATTTTCCATGATTCTGAATCACATATATCCTCTTCACCGGGTGGTATATACAAATCAATTATTGGTACTTTTAAACGTTGTTTAGGATCTTTTAATTTTTGATATGCCCATATTCCTAATGCTGCACCTTCAGCTGCTGATTCTGTATGACCACAACATTCAACATCAATAAAATTTGTTGATAAACGTTGTAAATTCATACAGGCATTTGATACAGATCTACGTATTGCTTCTTTTTCATTATCAATTATTTCATATGAATCATAACCAAGACCTTTTTTACCCAAACCAACAACAGCTACTGCTGAATAATATGGTACTTTTTCTGGTTCAACTGCAAAAAATAAACGTGATTCACCAATTTTTGGCATTGGTCCAGATATTCTTAATAATTCTAATAGACGTCCATTTGTTTTTTCTTGATTATATTTCCATGCTGCTGATGATAAAATACCAGCATCTGTTGGATCATTTTCATCAGCATAAACACCTAATATTAAGCCACGTGATGGTGGATCACCACAACCATCAGTTTTTTGTAAAGTTAATATTTGATTAACTACTTGTGAATAGCAACGAATTCTAGAATTTTGATTATTTAATTTTAAGAAATTATTTTTAATAGCAACTCTCCAAATTAAAGAAGACATTTTGTTATCAATTTAATTTGATTTTTTATTAATTAATAATTATTTAACTAATTTAAAATTTAAATTAAATAATAAAATTTAAATATATTCGAATTATTAATTTTTCAATAAAATAATTCAGAAAAATTGAATTTATTTCTTAAAAACTTTAAATTTTTTTTATTGAATTTGAAATAACAAAAATCTGGTCTACTATTTTTATTTTTTTTTTTATTCAAATAATTTTCTTTATCGGATTAATGCTCAGTAGTCAGTTCTGCAATATGTTCTTATTATTACAATTTACATAAAAACGAAATATCGTCAGGTGGTATAAACATTTTCGTATCTGAACTGGAACTGATTAGAAGCCAATTGAGATCTGTAATAATGTTAGGAAATTATAAAGACAACAAAATATAGAGAATCTGTAATGTATCGAAAGATGTTAAACAATTTAAGATCTACAACTGCGGCAGCAATGCTAGAAAATGTTAAATCAGATACAGGTTATATATGGTGCAGCATTATAGCACTCAACAAAACATAAAATAACAAAAATTATCCTAACTATTAACTTCTAAAATTATTTGAACATAACTAACCATTAACCAAACATAATAGAGGATTAGGATTCAAAGGTAAATATTGATCATGTGTAGAATTGACTAGTTTAAACTTTTCTTTCTACAGTTGCTTAAATCAAACCTCCTCTATATGGTGCTTCAACATGTTTCTTTAAACATGCCAGGTACTCTCCAGTTTATTATATTCGGATAAAAACGATGATATGCCTATGAGATGCCATCTAAGCTACTTGAGCCAATCTATCGACAAACCTGGATAGGTCAATCCACCAAAAGTAATCAACAAACAATAATCTTTGTAGATTCCGTAGAGTATGCAATCTCCAATAGAGTACGCAATCTCCAATAGACTATAACCAATATGACTATATATGTCAAGAATGATATACTTTGTTGTATAGTTGTATTGCTATAACAATATCTCTGAGTGCCAAAACTATCTCAAATTCGACAATTATCATTATTGAGAAGTTCTAGACACATTGAGTACTTTGTAAATAAACAATAATGACCTGTCAATATACCCATTATTATCCTAATATATTCTTTTAATAAACTGAAGCAATTTTCTAGTACTTCCTATGTCAACTTCCATTCATAACTTTCTGTAAGACTTACAGGACTTTAACTTACGTAAGTCAGAATTCACCTGTCTTCTAGTTTGTTGTCTGCATTCACCCACTGATCTGAAATCTATTTTGACACTTTCTCTATTTAATTAATTCGTTACTTCATTAGCCGAAATATTGGGACATTCAGACACACAACATACATAGCTAACTCTATTAATCCCACTAAGACCGTTTAGTAGCATTCTACAATGGCCTACCAAGAGCAGCGAATTTGAGTAAAAGAATTTTAGGCCTTTTATTGCTTTGTGATTGTCTCACTATATGTGATAATGTTCATAGCTGGAATTTAGTCAATTCCCAGCCTATTATTTACTCATAAAGATTAACTTTTTAAGCAAAAAACAAAAACCTTTCATATTTTTTTCTATTTTTCAATTTATTTTAAAAACACAATTTTTTGAAATTTAAAATTGAATTGAAAATTTAATAACGTCTATGTTTGTATACAACACGACGATTACGATTTCTAAATACACGACGATTACGATTTCTTAATACAACACGACTACGTCTTCCTGTTCTATAACGATATCCTTCATCATCTGAAAAACTATGTCCTGGTTGTGGTTCATATTCTGCTGGTGCTAAATATTCATTGCTTGGTTCAGAAATACCAGATCCATGATGCTGTTGAATATCTCCTCCAATTGGTGGTAAATATTCAGATGATAATTCGGAAACATCACAAGCAACAAATGCTATTAAACAGCAACACAATGTAATGGTTTTAATCTAGAAAAAGAATGTTTTTTTCTTATTAGAATTTTTTTTATAAAATTTAAATTAAAAGAGAGGCTCACCATTTTTTTAATTAATTTTTTTTAATTATGTAATCTTGAATTGTTAGACTTTAAATGATTATGTTAGAAGAATGTCAGTTAAATTTATACAAAAAAATATTTTGGTTTTATTTTCATTTTTAATTAATTTGTCCAATTAATTCACAAAATAAAAAAAAAATTAGCAAATTTAAAACAATTATGGGTTTGCAATAAAAATTTTACATTTTATTTAAATTTACTTTTCATGTTATTCAATCAAATTTTAATAAGAAAAGGAAGAGATCATTAAATTCTACTACCGCGTATTGTAAATTGAAAGAAGATAATTTAATGACGGTGCTTTTGTATAATATTAAATACTTTACATATTATGTATCTATATATATATATTATATATATATATATACATACATATTTTGAATGTAGGTATAATCAAAGATTATAAAATATTCTATATATAGTTTTTGGTGTTAACCATTGATTAATGTTCATGTATTAACCAGACTTATACAATGTTCAACACATGGGCCAGGCCGTTTTTAAATTGCAGTCAAATTCAAAAGCATGAAATTTTTTATTTTTTTTTTTTTATTTTCAGCCAAAAGTAATAATCGAAAGAGGCTTAAAAGTACTTCTTCATACAGGATTTTTACCCAATTAAAAATCTTATCATTGCTGCAACATTAATAACTATGGTCTTACAGACTATAACCATTAATTTACTTTTGGTAATAATAATGCATTATGGGTAAAATTGCTCTTTGACGAATGACGTATAAAATTGCTGGCGTATAAAAGCAGGTCAACTTAAATCAAATGCCACAGATCTTGATCTTGTTCCATTTAAATTTTTAAAGCTACTACTTAATACAAACTATACTACATTTATTACTAGTTGATATTTGACATCATTTAATACTTGGCTAAATGAAACTAAGATATCTTTGATTTACCAAAATTCAATAAGGTTATATAAAATAGATTCCCGTCTGTCATATAAATCTAACTGAAGTGGTTTTGTTCGTTTTAATCGTTTAACAAAATTTTTATTGTCAATTAAGCTATTAAAGCTTCGGTATTGACATGTTGCATCAAACTAGTTTTCTGCCATGCAGAAAACATATTTCGCTCGGTAGCAAAAAAACGTGAGGTCGTGAAAACTGTAGCAAAAAAACAACGGACAATAAAAAAGTAGACGATAATAAAAAGAGTTATAAAAAAAACAACATCAGAAGACGATGACGAAAATAAAACGATAAAATTAAAAACAAAAATGTAAATATTTTAATATGTCAGATTTTTTGGCATAGGAAAATTTTGTAATGTAAAATTTTGATCAATTGTAGAAATAATTTCGTTTTGTCTCTTTTAAAATTCTAACATAAAAAAAAACTAACAAAGAAAATATCTATTTTCATTTAAATAACGAGCTTCAGATTTTTTTTTGTACCGGCCTGATATTATGTAGTATATCGGTTGTCACAGCCCGTAAATGTGTACCGTAAACAAAAACAAAAACAAAAAATTTGTTTGTATTTTAATTAATTTTTTTTTATTAATATGGGCCCGCAAAAGATTAATAGTTTACAGAGGACCTATGGTATATAAGCCAAATAATTAAATTAATTATATTTTGACATTCTGAACTAGATCTAAATTACGTAAAGGTATATATATATATATATATATATAATTATTTTATGTGTAGGATTGTATTTAAATACTTTACTATTATATAATTGGGGGTAAATACTTAAATAAAGAAGTTATGTCCATTACAATAAGAAGAAGAAAAACAACAACAAAAATGGATTTTTTCATTTCATTCATTACAAACCAACGTTTTTGTTTTTTTTGTTTTTTTTTTTGTTTTGCTGTCTATAGTTCAATTTATTGTTATTTTATGGTAGTTAAAATTAAATTAAATAAATATAAAAACTAGTCTAAAATGTTAAATAAAATTTTAAATTAAAATATTTTAATTAAATTTATTATGATAGTTATTTTATTGAGGTAATCAGAAATTTGATTCTTGAAAATTCTTGGAGGTCTTCTATAATGATTTATTGTTACATTAATTTTATTTTTGTTTTTTATACTATTGACAATTTAACTAAAAGTAGGAACAGTTAAAGTTATTTGAAAAGCATTTTTAATTAATTAATTTAATTTATTTGTACCCAACCGCGTAATGTTAACCGATCTATTATCGTATTTTAAAAATTTGATACTCTCTAATGCAGAAAAATAATATTTAATGCGAATATCATTTATAATTATTGAGGGGGTTCTGAGGGAGATGTTGTATCGGCGTAGGACCTAATAACGATATATCAAGCATAGCTGGATGTCCTAGCTTACCAAAAATGTATATCTTTAGTGGCGCATCTTATCCTTTAAGAACGAAAACGCCTATATGTATCTAATAGATAAACAGATATAACGGTTTTTATACAAAAACATCAAAACAACGAGGATACTTTCAAATGTCCTTTTCAGCCTTAAGGGATAAAATGCGTCACTAAAGATATATATTTTTGGAAAGTTAGTACATCCAGCTATCCTTAGGATATTAGGTCCTACGTCGATACAGCATCTCCCTCAGAGCAATTATTGACAAATTTTTGATGCAATTTTTCTTATTTAAAATTATGTTATTTAATTACGTGTGTATTAATCATGTTACCACGTGTGTATTACATATTTAATTTGGTATAAAGATACTTTTGAGTCATTTTTTACATAATACAGTGGAATCTCCATATAACGAACATCTGAAATCCCACGATTTCTGTTAATAATGTATAAATTTCGTAAAATAGAATTTTCTACGAATACAAATTGCAATATAAAGCGTTTCCAAATTATGACCACAAATTTTAGTACAGAGTGTTAAAAAAATGCAATACATAATATTATATATACATTTCTTTCTTTTTTTTTTTTTTTTTTTTTTTTTTTGCGTGGATTGGGTGGAATCTTCATAGACACGATGAGCCCCGTAGCTTCCATTGTGTGCCAGATTTTGACTGACTTAACCACACCCCTTCCATTAATATTAGTCCGACGGACTAACCATTAATTTATTTCTATTTTGATTTTCTTAAAGAAAAAGTTTACGAAATTCTATCGTATTAAATCTAGTGGCTTAGTTCTTTTAAGCCTTCTGACATCATTTTGATTATCTAGCAGTTGAGTGGCCTCAACGTCAACATGACCCTCCAGACGAGCTATATGCTTTATTGCATATCTTTTTATTTCATTTTTTATGCAAGGAATTTTTAGATCTCTGTGCAAATCACTGTTGCGAACATACCAGGGGGCATTTACCATGTTGCGCCAGACTTTATTTTGGAATTTTTGTATACAAAGTACATGTGTTTGTTTGGCACATCCCCATATTTGTATGCCGTACAGCCATA
Source organism: Argyra leucocephala (assembly GCA_963942445.1). Lineage (NCBI taxonomy): Eukaryota > Metazoa > Arthropoda > Insecta > Diptera > Dolichopodidae > Argyra > Argyra leucocephala. The sequence goes on along the minus strand of OZ012679.1, from coordinate 18,304,851 downwards.
TCGGTTTGATTATCTGATTATATAATAAAATCTTGTTATGTATAGGTAATTTAGAATTACGACCAAAGAGCCAGTACATTTCTCTATATTTATTTTCAAGCTCAAATTTTTTCTTTTTGACGTGCTTTTTCCATCTAAGTTTGACATCTAATGTCATTCCTAGGTATTTAGCATTGTTTTCTTGGGGTATATTGACCCCATTCAGATATACCAATGGTTGATTTTCTAATTTTTTATTTGTAAAATTTACATGTACTGATTTTAACTCATTGAGTTTAATTTTCCATTTCTTTGTTCAGAGGTATAGCTTGTCGCTTGCTCTTTGCAATTTAATTGTAGCCTCGTCAATATTTGATCCTACTGCCATCAACGCAGTATCGTCAGCGAATGTAGCTACAGTTATATTTTCCATTTCTGGTAAATCATTGGTGTAGAGCAAATACAGTATGGGACCCAGAATACTACCTTGAGGCACACCCGTTTTAATATCTCTAATAGTAGAATACTCTTCGTCTTGTTTTATTCTGAATAGTCTGTTTTCTAGATATGATATCTACGTATTGTTTAGGTAACATATTGTTTAGTTTATTTATTAAGCCTCGATGCCATACTTTATCAAAAGCTTGGGCTACATCTAGAAATATGGTAGAACATACTTTCTTTTCCTCTAAAGCTTTTTCTATTATGTCTGTTATTCTATGAATTTGATCGATTGTCGAGTGCTTAGATCTAAAGCCAAATTGATAATTTGGAATCAGATTACTATTTGCTATGATCGGTCTCATTCAAATCAATAATAGTTTTTCATTTCTTTCTTGAAATAAAAAATGTATACATAAATATCAAACTGGCATTACATATAAAAGAACTTTAATTTCAAAATTCAATGAAAATTGTGTTATCAACACTGTCAGGATGGAAATTTGGAGTTAATAAAATTTTCTTTTGTGTTTGTTAAGGGATTTTTTTTTAAAATGTAAGAAGTAGGAAATTAAATCTGTGCTATATCCCATATATGAGAAATTTTTTTTAAATAGATTTGGTTCTTTATATAGAATAGTATTACTGTATTCTGTTTTTCATTTTCGCATCACAATAGTAAACATTTGCGAAATTACGATTATAGACAAAAATATAAAATATGCTATAAATATGTTACAAATAGCATTTGAATATTGAAATATATTCGACATGGTGTAAGAAATAGAAGATAAAGTGAAATTAGACAAAATCTATACATATGGAATTTCCCCAACAGAAAAATACAGACACTTTTAGTAAAACAAAAAAAATTAAGTCATTATACCATACGAAAACATTCTTCGAAATTCATGACACTAAATTCTAAACTACAATTGGAACAAACATGTCAATTAAGAAGAGGGAAAAAAATCAACATAAATGCAGAGATGGTGTTTTGGTTGATCGGCCTCGCATTTCAAAACTATGGGCACGCGCAACAAAATATTGATATATTTAATGGGGGTTTTTACACGAGTATTATTTTTCTGCTGTATTATTTTTTAAATTCTCTCCATTACAACAGCTTGACTATCATACGGGTATTCTTTTGAATACCATATTTTGAGTGTGTGTTAGTGTATATTAAATGTTGTCAAAAAAAAAAAAACCAAATTAAATTTTTATATTTATAATTATTTTAAAATTTTAATTTTTTTAATATAGTTAGTATGTATTTGATTATATGATTTTGACAACAATTTTTAAGGAAAATTAAAATATATGGATAAAATTATATTTTTTTTTTTCTCCTATTACTCCGCGTGGTAGCATAGGGCTTCGATAGTGAACCTCCATTCCTCTCTGTTGAGTACTACTTCCTTAATATCGTCCCAGGTATAATTATTGATTGTTAATTCTTGATCGATTGTGCGTCTCCATGTGTTGTATGGCCTGCCGGGTCTCCTTTGTCCTTGTGGATTCCACTCTAGAGCTTTTCTTGCTATATCACTTTCTGATTTCCTTAGTGTATGACCTATCCATTTCCATTTTTTTCCTATTTATCTATCGGTTCTTCTCCAGTTATCATCCATAAATCCTTGTTGCTAATTCTTGCCGGCCAGAATATTCTACATATATATCTCAAGCACTTGTTGATGAATACTTGTAGCTTCTGTTTGATTCTGACCGAAGTGAGCCATGTTTCACTGCCATATATTAATGTTGACTTAACACATGCTCTGAATATTGTTAGCTTTGTTGTTCTCGATATTTGGTTGCTCCGCCATATCTTCATTAGGCTCCCAAATGTTCTTCTTGCCTTATTTATACGGCTGTTAACATCTTCTGTTGCACCTCCTCTTGATGTTATGATGCTCCCCACGTAGTTGAATTCTTCTACGTATTCTATCTGTTGTCCACTCACTGTTATTGGCTCACTATCACTGTTGTTTGTCCTCATTGCCTTGGTTTTCTCGATATTTAATTCTAGTCCCGATTTCTTTGCTTCTTCCTGTAATCTGTTGACTTTGTTCTGTAGGTCCCTTTGATTTCTTGATATGAGGCATACATCATCTGCGTAATCTAAGTCTTCTAAGTTGCCGAAGAGATCTCATTCTATTCCGTTTATTCCAGTGCAAACTTTTCTTAGAATGTCGTCTAGTATTGTGTTGAAGAGAAGTGGAGATAGTGGACATCCTTGTCTAACTCCTATATTGGTGTAGAATGGATTAATACGTTAAAAGTTATTATTTCTACTTTTTCCATCTTTTTATCTTCTATTCTAGCTGGAAATATGGTACAGTAATCATTTTTGGAAAATATTATAAGAGAATACGAAATGTGTGGACATTTTATCGACTAAATTTGCCGTAAATAGGAGCACATGTGTGTGAAGTTTGTCGACACTTATTCGACACTTGTGTTGTTAATATCAAGAAACACATGTGTCCAAAATGTGTCGACACTTTATCGATTAAATTTACTGTAAATATGAGGAACACATGTGTGCGAAGAGTGTCGACAATTGCTTGACACATGTGCTGTAAATATCAAGAAATACTTGTGTTCGAAATGTGTCGACATACACGCGACACTTTATTATATAATGAGAGACACATGTGCCTGGACATTTGCGACCATTTGCACCCATTTTTATCCCTACTTGTGTCGTAAATGTGTTCCATGGGCACGGAACACATTCACTATTTCTTAAGAACACTTTTCTCAAAATGGTTTTCCGGGGAATACTGTGTGGTTCCTGATCAAATTTACCGTTATACCAATATTATTAAAAGGCCAAAATGATTGTCTCTTTATACAGAATTAAAAACTGAAGTTTTTTGCATGATCTTTTCCAAAATAAAAAGTTAGGAACAAAATAGTATTTGTGTAGAGTTTTTTGTATTATTTTGATTTATTTTAATAAACAGGTCCAAATCAAAAAACCTACCAAAATTAGATCAAAAGTGCAAACATTCCGGTAATATATATTTTATTGCAGTAATTTACGTTCTAAAGATTTAAAAACATTCGAGAACAGTTTTTATTCGTATCAAAGCAAAATTGTGCATTTATTATCAACTATAGTATCGTTGAAGCTCCTAAACGTGTAAATTGATATGGAGGTCCGATAAAAAAATGTACAGTTAAACATTTTATTCGTACTACAAAACAACAAATTTTATTTTAAAGGTTTGTAGAACAACTTTTGCAAACTGTTTACGAATTAGCCGCAAGCGGATCACAAAAAAAAATTCCAAATCTCGTTCAATGTCATCTGAAAAACGAGATAGAGTATCCCATAAATTTGAATTGAAATGTAGAGATATTTGATTACATAAAAAATTGCAAAGTACTTGAAGTACATTATTGTAGAGCTAGTAACGTTATATTTATATACGTTTCGATTGTGTGGTAGGTTCTTTACAATCATCATTAACTAAAGATAATGTGTTCTTGAGACCGAAAATGAAATTGCATCTGCTGTTTATCACAGAATCCTTCAAACACATTTTATCAAACAAAGAAAACATCACGAGTGTACATTTTGTTGTATGCAATGGTTGTGAAGGTCAGAATAAAAATCAAGCTATGATGGCTATGATTGCTATGATTTCATACTGGTTATTCAATTCATCGGTACAAAAAAGAAAAAACACGTCAAAGTCATCAATTCAATACCAGGTCATTTTTATATACCACCTAAAAGTATTTGCTTTATTATAAAAATTGGTTAGATCAAAAGAAACAATTTTTTTTTGCCAGAATACTATATTCAAATGTACGATCATTATGGTACAATCATTAAGTTATATAAGCTCAAATGATTGTCTTGTGAGGAATTCGAAGGAACCTAGTACTGACAATTTAGCGGCTCCAAGTCAGTGGTATTTTAAATTCAATTTATCAAAGCGGTATAATTTAAAAAAAACTGTAAAAGCTTCAATACTTCTAAGAGGTGAAATAAATTACAAATCTGATTTGGGTAAATTGGACTCAGTATTGAAAAAAGCAAAAAAAAATCAAATTGGATTTTGCCTTCAATCTTAGAATACAAAGTAAAAATGGAAAAATTACAGGACGTGGATGTAATTACTTAAAAAACATTGGGTTGAAAATTGGAAAATTGATATTGAATCTGAAGCGGCATCAAATGAAAGCGTTTATTCAGTAATATGTGAGCAGTGTGAATATGGCTCAATTTTACATATTTAATTAAAGTATTATTAAAAAAAATATATTTATGTATTTTTCATTAATATGCAATTAGTATTCCCAAATAATGAAGTATTTTATTTTTGTGTTTTATTCATTAAACGACTGAAAATAAATTTTTATTTGATTTAAGTAATTTATATAAAATCTGTTATAAGAAGTTGTTTTTACTTTGTAAATTGAATAATTACTCTAGATTTTTTTAAAATTAATTTTATAAATAAATTTCCGGCTTTTTTACTGCATAC